>CAUYUJ010019975.1:121192-161192 GCA_963575745.1 Prorocentrum cordatum
CTCCTCCTCCTCCTCCTCCTCCTCCTCCTGCCTCCTCCTCCTCCTCCTCCTCCTCCTCCTCCTCCTCCTCCTCCTCCTCCTCCTCTCCGTAGCCACTGTGGCTCTAGATGCCCTTGGCCCGCGGTCAAAGAGTGGATGCCTCGAGTCCGGGACTAGCTTCTGTTTCAGGCAACCCCAGTCGAGCTGCGCGCTGCTGGGGCCAAACGTTGTCCTGGGGTTGGACCCTCTCCTGTTCGGCAGCGGCCTATGAGTGGCCGCGGGGCGAAGGCGAGATGGAGCAGCAGACCCAGGGCCCTGGGCTCGAGCAAGCGCACTGACTACCGCAAGTGCACGCCGCATGGGTATGGATGGAGCTTCCCCACGAAGAAAGGTTGCTAAGGATGCTACCAGCGCGGCCACGTGCTGGGCACGCGGGTCACGGGTGCCTGGCGCGACGGCGGCGGCCAGGCGGGAGCAGCGTGGCGGGCCCAGTCGGAGACCGTCCGCCGAGCCCCCATGTCCGCGCACCCGCAGCGTCAGCATGGCCCTCTCGGGCGGCTCCGTGGCGCGGCCAAGGAAGCCTTGGGTCCAAGAGCTTCTGGAGCAGCTGGCCAACTCCGCGGACCCTGAGCAGCGCGCGTAGACCCAGCAGCTGAACGCGAAGTTCGCGCCGCCGGCCCGCGCCACCTGCACCCAGAGTCAAGCTGCTCGAGGAGGAGGCAGCAGAGGCCGACATCCGCCTGCGGCGAGCGGAGGCGGCCTTCGCGGCGGCAGCGAAGAAGGTGGTCGGGGCCGAGCAGTGGCTGGAGGACTCCAAGGCAGAGTGCGACGACGCCGTGCAGGAGGTGCAGCTTGCCGAGGCAACCTTGGGCAAGGCGCTCGAAGCCACGCGGGCGAAGGCCGGCCAGAGCACGGTCGAGGCGAAGCCCCAGCCAGCCGCGCCCAAACCGGGGATCGACCTCTCGGCCCTGTGCAAGGTAGAAGTGCCCGAGCTGTGCGACGGCGACGCGTTCGACGTGCAGGGCCCTGACATCGAGCGCCTCATGGCGCGGCTCCAGGACCAGCTGCGAACGGCCGTTCAGGCCATGCGCGACCGCCTCGCGACCGTGCGCACGCGCCAGTCAGCAGAGCACGATGGGAGAGCTCCCGCCGCAGCTCCTGCCGCCGCCGCCGCCGCGCCATCGGGGGGCGCCGCGGCCCGACCAGCGCACGCCGACGAGCCAGGCACGGCGCCGCCAGGCACGGCGCCACCAGCGGGACGGGCAAGCGGCCGATGCCGAACCTGCTGCGCCCGCCGCCGCCGCCCCCGGCACCCCCGCGGGCGCTCGCGGCGCGGGGGGCGCAGCCGAGCGGGTCTCGCCCGCCAAGGACATCGACGACGCAGCCCTCAACGCAGCGGCCGCTGAGCGCATCCGCCGGGGGCCGCCGGCCGAACTCTGGCAGCCGCAGACGTCCGCGCAAGAGCAAAGACCCAATGGCCTGTCGGGCACCGACGACGCGACGACGACCGACGCCGACCACGCCGAGCCGCGCGGCCGCGGTGATCGCGGCGGGCACGGAGCGCGCAGAGGCCGGCGAAAGGCCGAGCGCCTGGACCACGCAGCTGCCGCCCCTCCTGGCCCCTCATCCGAGGCCCCCCGCCCACGCGCCGCCAGCGCCCGGGAGCGGGCGCGCGGGATGCAGCGCGGGATGGCCGCGGGGGGGTCGGGAGGCCAACGCGGAGAGGCCGGCGGCGCATGCGCAGCCCAGCGGGCGACTGCGGCGACCGCGAGTTCAGGGCGGGGCAGAGACGACGCACGTGACCCTGGACACGATGGAGGCGCCGAGGTGCGCAGGGGTGCCTCATCCAGGGGAGGCGAAGACCATGGCGTAGTGGAGAGTCGAGGGGACTACCGTCACAGTGCACATGGTTCTGAGCTGAAGCTGGAGGGAGTCGACCGGGGCGGTGACGAGCGCGGCGCAGTGAAGAGTCGCGGGGGAACCCATCGCAGCGCTCGCACTTCGGAGCTGCTTCTGGTTCGAGATGACGACGGGCGTCTCGCGGCCCACAGGCTGCGCGCCGACGCGCGCGGGGACAGCGACCTGATCGATGGCAAGACTTTCAGAACGCAAAGTCCTTAGGAAGCCCCCGCGGAAGGAAACGCCCCAAGCTCAGCGTCGCTGCGCGGAGCTGGACAGAGTCCAGAGGAAGCCCCCAGGAAGGGAAACACCTCTGGGCCACAGTCGCCACGTGGGGGGCGCGGCTCGAAAGCGGCAGCGCCATCGATAGTGGCGCGCGGGGCCTCCGAGACAAGGGGCCGCCTGCTCAACTACGGCCGCGACTACGTCGAGTTCGGGGCTGCCCAACGCACTCGGCGCAGGCAACCAGCTCCCTGTCGGCGCCGACGCGGAGTCGCTGGGGCGCTCGAGGGCAAACCTCGACACGAGCAGGGCGGACGTGGTCTTCGGCCTACACGGAGGCACGAAAACGACGACTACGACGATGACGGCGGCCCCTCCGGAGGCGGCGACCACCCCTCCCGTCGCGAAGCAGACGGTGGACCAGGAGGCCCTCGATGCATGCCAGCAGGCGACGCTGAGCGGCGCTGCTGCCGCCCCTCCCCGCCCGTTCCCCGAGGCCCCCCACCCGCGCGCCACCAGCTTCGACCAGCGGGAGCGTGGGGCGCAGCATGGGGTGGCCAAGGGAACGTCGGGAGGCCAAGATGGCAGGGGCGGCGGCGCGCGCGCGACCCGGTGGGCTCCGACGACGGTTACGGCGGCCACGGGAAGGCGGCGCTCAGGGCAAGGATGTCAAATCCTGACGGCCAACGCGACGTGCCGGTCTCGCGTGCTCACGCAGCTCGAGGAGCAGAGGACTCCCATTAGCGTCACCGCCATGCTGGTCCAGGAGCACCACCCGGATGGGCACGAAAGGGCAGCGCGATGAAGGCAGCGCGCCGTCTTGGCTGGATGCGCGACCTGCCCCCTGCCCGACGCGCGGAACGAAGAGGCGCCGCGGGCGGGGCCGGCTTACTTTACTCACCAGGCCCTGGGTTGTTGCGCGGCGCCTCGAATTCCAGCACGATTGGATCCCGCTCCCGTCTCGGCGGGTCAGGGCTTCTGGATGACCGACCTCGGGACCGAGGAGGGGCTGCTGCTGGCGTCCATCTACCTCCGCGCGAGCAAGGAGCTGGACGACGTCAACCTGAAAATCATGTTCGGGGGTCCGCGCGGCGCTGCGCGCGGCGGATCGCCCTTTAATCGTGGGCGGCGACTGGTAGATGCTACCGTCGACGCTCGGACAGTCGCGCTGGCCACAGGCAGCGCGGGGATTGGTGCAGGCGCCACCAGAGTCGGAGGCCACGTGCATCACCAACACGAATGCCAAGGCGATCGCCTTCATCGCCACGAGCCGCCGCATCGCTGGCGGGAAGGCGAGAGCCATCGATGACCTCACCGTTGCCACGCACAGGGGTGTGATATACGAGCTGGACGCTGCCTCCCTGCCACGCAAGGTGGCGACGATGCACGTGGCTAAGCCGCTCCCTGCCGGCACAGTGATTGAACCCCAACGGCCGCCACCTGACTATGGCAAGCTGGTGGAGGGGGCCCAGGACACACGGGATCGCTGAGCGGCGAGCGCACGGCTGTGCGACGACGACGACAGGAGGACACTGGACGGGAAGTTCCATGTTTGACTTCGTTTGTACGAGGACGAACTGGCGGGCTACTGCGGGCTACACGATGGCGAAAATAAGCACCGTGGCCGCGGGCGTGGGGCGTGGCACGCCACCACCACGCTGGCCACGCACAAGCGGCAACAGGGCAAGTTCCGTGGCGCGCCCAGCCCAGCCGACAACCACCGGCAATGGCTGGCCGATCGGGTCCGCGAGTGGCGTCGCCGCCGAGCGCGGCCCGCTGACGTCGCCGCCCTCAGACGCACGCGCGCGCTACAAGTCAGGCTCACGAAGTCCCGGCCAACGACCAGCATCACCTCGATGCCCGAGTCGCGGGCTCCATGGCAAGCAACGGTCCGCCGCCTCCACGCTGCCACTGACGACGAGCTAGATGGGCCGGAGGGGGAATTACGCAAGTGCGCTCGATGGGCGCCTGACAAGGCAGCATACCGACGGCGCCGAATCTGGATGAAATGGCCGAGAGACTCGACGAGGCAAGACGGCATGAGCCAGGCATTCAAGTGGCTGAAACAGGACGCCCCATGGTCGACCACATTGCTCGCGGCGACGCCTGGCATGGTGCAGGCCATCAGAGACGAGGCCAAGCTGACCATCGAGCATCGGCACCAGCTTCGGTCCAAGGGCCCATGGCGGGGCGCCATCGAGCGGGGGATAGACGACTTCGAAAGAGCTACACTTGAGCTGCCCACGGTCGACGAGGCGCGGAGGGCGTCGCGCGCCTTCCCGGGATCAGAAGGACCTCGGTTGCGACGCGGCGCGCCCGAGGCACTTCGCGTCGGCGATCAAAGCGGTCATGGCGCTCATCTGCGTCTGGGAGAACATGCGGGCGACGAGGCGCGCGCCTCTGGCGACCGCCATCGCGCGCCAAGCCCTGATGCCATAGTCGAACGGAGGTCGCCGCACGACGGGGAGATTCTCTGGAGCACGCGGCCCCGGGCCAGGTGGGCTTAGAGATGGCGACGGCGCCAGATGGGCGGACGGACATTGACGAGACTACGCGCGCGGAGTTGATGGACAGGGCAAAGCAAGAGCTGCGAGGCTCGCGCATGGAAGCAGGCCGCGCAAGCGGAGCACGCCTCCGCGCGCGGCTTAACGGCGGCCTCGATACTGTTCGGCCTTACTAGGGCTTACGTGTACATGCGCTGGCACCTGCCTTTGGGGGCTGATGTTTGGCTTCTACATCGCGCCGAGGACCCTGTCGCTCGAGGGCCTGATCGTGGGGGAGTTCAGCCCGCTGAATGGAGTCGTGGCGGGGTGCTCGTTCGCCGACCTGATGATGGAGATTGTTTCTGCTGTCGACCCTGGGCCGAGCGGCGGACATCCCGAACCTCGACCTCGGCAGCGCCTTGGACGACGCCCAGACGCAGTCCACGGGCGCGTGGTCGGCACGCTCGCCGAGACCAACGCGGCGGCGCGAGCGGTGCTGCTGGCGGACCATCTGGCACCGGGCGACGCCAAGGGCCGGGCGGCATCCAACAGCCACTCGGCAGCGGCGGCGCTGAGCAGGCGCTGCCCGTCGCAGCAGGGGCGGGCCGCCCGCTCGACCAGCAATCTCGGATGCAAATTTCGCGCAGCAAGCGGCGCGGAACGGCCGCGCGCCGCAAGGGGCTCGGACGCGCGCGGAAACGCTGCGCGAAGGCCCGCGCCCCCGCCGCGCCCGTGGATGGTGCAAGCAGTTAGTTTCTATGAGGACGCTGCCTGTTGGGGCGCGGGGGGGCGCGGTGACGGGGCGTGCCCGGGGACAGGCGATGCATCTACGTCGGGCGGCCAGAGCGGCCCTTTTCGCGAGCGCCCCCCGCCGTTCCCCCACGCCCGACCTTGCGCTTCTGAAGAAGAACCCCGCCGCAGTGGACCCAGCCTTTAAGTGCGCCATCTGGCCTACCTTCATGTTGGCCCAGGCCGGTCGGCCCCGCAGGTTCCCGGTGGACTGGGCCGATTCCCCCCTCACCGAAGCCGACAAATGCTTCGCCGGAGCCAAGGGGCCCATCGACAGGACCTGGTCGTTGGCCAAGGGCCCCGTCGCCGCTGCCCATGCATCCTGCCTTCGGTTCGGGCGGTCACTCGGGCCCGGCATCTCTGGTCTGCAGACGGCCCAGGGCGACGCGCTGGATTCAAGCGTCGCTTGCCCCCGCGCGATCCAGAATGCGGCCACTCGGCAGCGTCTGGCTCCTGCGCGCTGCTCGCGACGAGCGCCGCCGCCTCCCCTCGCCATCCCGCCCCTGGCTCCTCGCTCCCATTCGGCACCTCTGCTCGCTAAAGCCATTGGCCGCCGATGATTGGACGGCGCCCAGCCAGGCCGCGGCACGTTGTTTTACGGCCAACGGTCCCGGGGACAACGCGCGCAAGTTTCGCGCTGTCCTCGTCGGAAGCCCACAGCGTGAGTTGGGCGGCCTCGAGCCTGGGACGGCGGCGCACTGGCGTCGGGGGGGCTGTCCGAGAGCGCGGGGCTTCCGACGAGGACTACCAGCTGCCTGCCTCTGTGAAGGCGGGCGCCCGCGATAAGAGTGATTGGACTCCACGGGGCCATGGCCCCTGCCAGGCTCTGTCGATTGGCGCCCAGCCCCCGCGCTGGATCTCCAGGCGAACTGGGCGGCCAGGCCATCCGGAGGCCACCTGGAAGGAGAGGCTTTGGGCGACGGGTCCCGTGGTTCCATCCTGGCTTGCGAGCTCCGCCTGAAGCGCGCAGGCTGGTCCGTGGTCTAAATTTCGGGAAGCGGCCTCGATGTCACGTTTTGCGGGCCCCTCCCTGGGCCCTCCAAGGATCCCGAGGTGGCCGAACTGCTCGGCCCGCACATGTATGTCGCACACGTGTCCCTGGGACTCTTTTTCCTACCTCTGCGACTGCGATTGGGGTGTCACCAGTTTCAGCAAAGGCCGTGAGGCAACTGTAGGCAGCATGTGTGCGTGCGATGACCTATGGAAGCGGGTGCGGGAGCGGGTGGGCGACCCGGGGTGCGTGGAAGTGATCTAGGTGAAATGCCACGCGCTAGTGCGCGATGACGGCCGCTCTGAGGCAGATAGGTATCACAGGCTCGGCAACTCTCAGGCTGACAAGTATGCTGAGATCGGTGCTGCTAAGCACCCGCAAGACCAGGCTGCCAACGAACGGGTACTTCTCAAAGCTAGCCTCTTCACCTACGTGTGCAAATGTCTCTCTCGGACGCTGCGGGCCGCAGGCCCTCCCGCCAGTACTGTCTCGTCTCGGGAGGTTCAAACCCACGGCCGCAGACGGCCGCCCCCGAGGCTCACGGCTGACGAGGAGGCCCCCGCCAGCGAGCATGCTCCCTTTCAATACGCAGGCAAGCTGCGGTGTGTAAGATGTCTGCGTTCGGCCAAGTCGGCCAAGATTTTTCGGCACGCCCCGTGCCGTCCCGCTGTAGGCCACCGCCTCTGGAGCGTCAGGCCCTTCACGTTCTGTGGCTCCTGTGGAGCCCACTCGTGTGATGACACCCAGCTCCTCGCGGCCGACTGCAGAGGACACTGCCCCCGCGCGGGACGACGGCGCAAGTGCGCCACGACCGCCTGTGGGGAGGAAACCACCCACGTGCCGGGGCGAGGCTACCACCCGGTTCGGGGCCCATCGCCCCGACGCCGTTTGGTGCCTTCGCCTTGGACGTCAAGCTGGGCCTTCCCGGCTGATGAGGTGGTTGTAGGCCGAGTCGCCCGTTTTGGACGTAGAGGCGCCCGCCCGCTTGCAGCACGCTGCTCGGTGGTGGTGCCCGTGGGCTTTCATTTCGCTTGCGCGAGTCCCGCCGCCGCTGTCGTGCACCGCCGGGCTGCACAGTGGTAGCTCTATCTCCTGCTCCTCCTGCTGCTCCTCCACCTCCACCTCCACCTCCTCCTCCTCCTCCTCCTCCTCCTCCTCCTCCTCCTCCTCCTCCTCCTCCTCCTCCTCCCGTCCTCCCCGTCCTCCTCCTCCTCCTCCTCCCTCCTCCTCTCCTCCTCCTCCTCCTCCTCCTCCTCCTCCTCCCTCCTCCGCCTCCGCCTCCGCCTCCGCCTCGCCTCCGCCTCCGCCTCCGCCTCGCCTCCGCCTCCTCCGCTCTCTCCTCCTCCTCCTCCTCCTCCTCCTCCTCCTCCTCCTCCTCCTCCTTCTCCTCCTCCTCCTCCTCCTCCCCCCTCCTCCTCGTCCTCCTCCCCTGCTCCTGGAGGAGGAGCGGAGCCGAGGGGAGTGAGGGGGGGCGACCGTGTGCGCCAGAGCTGGAGCCCATCCCCCTCTCACGGGCCGATGACGCGGACGGGGTAGCACAGCGTCGACATCAGGCCCTTCCTCTGCGCCTGGAAAAGGAGGGCGGGCGTTCGGATCTCGGACCCCGATGGCTGGGCCCCGTCGAAGAAAGCAACAGGCGGACAACGGAAGCGCCACGATGACCGTATCATGAAACGGCCGCCGAGATGATGAGCGGACCCGGGGCGCCGCCTGTAAAATGTGGCGGGAGCGGATGGGGGGGAAGGGGAAGGAGGACAGTTATCCGCCGCCGTGCCCCCTGGCACGCTGAGGTGCTGCAGAGCGGGAAGTGCTGTCTGGTAATCAGTGCGTCTGAGCTGTTCCCAGGGCTTCCCCCTTGCCGCCCCCCTCCTCAAGGCTTCCTTGGCGTTCTGACGTCTCAGTCGCGCTCTCAAGGTCTCTCTCCGTGGCTTCCAAGACGGCAAGGGCAGGCTATCAAGGCCGCCAGGGTGGCCCAACATGCATCGAAAGCGACCAGAGATGACCCCAGTGCGGCCCAGGATGGCCTCACGACGACCCGAGAGGCCGCCAAGACGGCCCAAGAGGGCTCCAAGGAAACCTCCAGGAGGGTTCGAAGATGTCAGAAGCATGCAACGTCATTTGGAAACATGTATGAACTGGCGGAGGTTCGCGGTCTCGCCTCTTCGGGCGTCCGCCAGGCCAAGACGGCCGAAGGGGCCTCCAGCATGGCCCCAAGGCGACCCCAAAGAGGGCCCCGAGACGTCCCGAGAGGCCCCCAAGAAGTCCCAAGGAGGCCCCGGGACCGTCCTGCGCCGGCCCCGGGAGGCCAAGCTCGGCCCACGAGACCCCCAAAGGACCCTTGAGGGCCGCAAGACGGCCCAGAGAGGCCCCCCAAGGTGGACTCCGAGGGCTCCCTGGGCCGTCTCGGGACGCAAGAGACGGCCCCAGGAGCCCTCGAGGCGCCCCGCGAGGTCCCCCAAGACGCCCCCAGGCGGCCTCCAGTACGCCTGAAGAGGCTCCCGAGGTCCCAAACGAGAGAGAGAGAGAGAAGGAAGAGAAGAAGGGGAGGGAGACAACGACGACGACGAACACACGAAGATAGGCACCCCGGCAGGACAAGAAAGAGCGTGCCAATGTTGAGGCTCTCCCAAACCTCGGGGCACGAGGTGTCACACGCACGTTACAGCTCCCTTGACGCTCTTCGAACAATCGCCACCCAGAATGCTAGACTGGCGCGGTGGCGGGACTTGTCGCAGGCAGCTGAATAATTGCAAGGGCGTTTGAAAGGGCCACAGGGTTCTGAAGAATTCTTGAAGTTAGAACTGGCATCATCATCCACCTCATTCTCCTCCTGTTCCTTGGCTGTCCTCCTCTCAGGGAGAAAGGGGGGGGGCAGGGAGGAATGGGAGGGTGATGATGGAGGAGGACGTCCAAACAACGACAGAAATGCGATGCTACGTCGACGAAGGTAGCGAAGATTTGAACCCCCGCCCCGTCCGACCGTCCGAGACTTGAGGTTCCCGAAGACGATGGCTGCTTCGGCACAAGATGTCGACGGGTGGTCCGCTCACGAGCTGCCCGTGCTCTGAGATGCTGCGCTGGAGGAGCGTGTCCTGCTTTGAAGAAAACCGACGAGAAGGGGGCGGCCCCGCTGGGTGTACAGGTGTACCAGATGTGGTGGGTATGTAAGCCGAAACAGGGGGCGCGAGGCACCGTGGGCCGGGAAGCATCGCCATCATGGCGTCGGTGGCCAGGGCCTGGGATAGGGGGACCGCGGAGCACGGGTGGCCCGCGCCGTCTTCGACAGCGCGCATTTCGCGGGTTTGGAACACCGCACCGCACCCAGGGGCCGTGCTGGACAGCCTGCGCCCAAGATCGAGGGCGCACTCCCTGCGCAGGAGCTCTCCGAGGGGCAGTATCAGGGAGAGGAGCCCGGACGAGAGCGCCGCTCTCTTGGCAAAGGCGCACGACCGCACCTGGATCATGCCGTGGCTCTCGGCGAGCACTGTGTTCCACCACCGGCAGCATTGGACTGCTCCAGACGGAGCAGCCTCGCCGGATCCAGCTCGCACGGCAGGTCCATGGGACCCGCTGCCAGTGCGGAAGAAAGTGCACAGGGCTCTCACAATGAGCGGCATGACCACTGCGCTGGCCCCTCCGAAGTTGAGGGTGAGGAGGAGGCATCAAGGAGCAGTGCGAGCCGTCTGCGTGGGCGACAGCACGCGTGCCACACACCGCGCCGAAGACTTGCACGGGGTTCGGGCTGTCTGTGGCCCGCTGGAGCGCGCCGCGGAGCAACTGTGCCAAGACGAAGCTCAGATCATGGAGGCGCGATCCGAGGACGGACCGCCCAGCAGGCGATGGCGCGCTTCGAGCCTTGGACTCTGAGCTCCTCGTCGCACGGGGAGCGCGAAGACAGGTCTCCCATCGTACCGAAGGACCACATCCCAGAACTAATTTCGAGCAAGCGGAAAAGTGTCGAAAGCGTGTCGAAACGGTGTCGAGACGAGTGTCTCCTGGGGCCCAGTGCGTGAAAAACCCTCGAGCTTCGGTATACTTTTGCTGGTGCTCGAAGTTCTTTCTGGTGGTCATGGCTTAAGGTAGGTTGGAACATCACAGGACAAGGCACGGCAGGGCACGGGGGAGCAAGAGCGAACGCATGAAAAGCGACCCCCGCCCCCCGCATGAGGAACCTTGACGACTGGGACCGCCAAGCGGCACGCGAACTGTGAGCGAAAACGGCTCGACGGTCAGCCGACGACCACGCCGCGCCATCCGATGCGGACGGCGCGCCGCTGCTGCGCTCCTTGGCGCTTGAGCCTGGCGTCACCTGCCCGTGCTCCTCTCGAGCCTCCTCGACTACCTACCAGACCACCCCAACCCAACCCGAAGACCCGAACTTCGGGTTGGGGGGGGGGGGGCTCCATGCGTGTTTTCTCGATGCTCCTGGACCCCCTCCCCCCACACTGGAAGTGGACGGCAAATTGAGGCCTTCGGGTTGGGTCGGGGTGGCTTGGTGGGTCGGGTGGAGCCTCCTCTCGGGAGGAGCTCGAGTAGAGGAAAGAGAACTATGCACATACACCGATTCTGGCCAGGCCCGTCCTGAGCCCAGGATCGGTGCATACGCCCTCCTGCCTTGGCCAGGAAGGCATATGCACCGATCCTGGGTCAAGGATGGGCCTTGCCAGGATCGGTGCATGTGCATAGTTCTCTTCGCCCGATCGAGGGAGCACGGGCGGAGCGCGAGGGCGGCGAGCCCGACGCCTGCCGTGGGCCCGGCCGGGCAGGGCCCCGGCCAGCCCCGGCCGCTCGGGCGCCGCGGGGGGGCAGGCGGCGAGGGGAGCGCCGCGGGCGCGCGCGGGCGGCGCCGCCCGGGCGGGGCGCACGCGGGGCCACGGGGGGCGCCCCGGGATCGCCCGAGAGGCCTCCAGGAGGAGGAGGAGGAGGAGGAGGAGGAGGAGGAGGAGGAGGAGGAGGAGGAGGAGGGCCCAAGAAGCCCCCAAGGCCGCCCCAGGAGGGCCCGAAGGCGGCCCCAAGAGGCCTCCCAGGACGCCCAGGGTGGGCTCCCAGGCGGCCCTGAAGAGCACCTCGAGAGGGCCCCCCAGTCGGCCCCGAGAGCGGCAGGAGCCGCAGGAGGCGCGGGCTGCCGCGCGGAGGGCCCGCCGGAGGGCGGAGGGCGGCGCGGGCGCGGGAGCCGTGGCGCGAGGCGGCCGCGTCTGCGGGCGGGGCGCGGCGCGGGCAGCACAGAGGCCCGCGGGGAGGGCGTGCACCCGCCGGCGCCGCGAGGCGCTGCTGGCACCTCCCAGGCAGCTCCTTCACCGCCTGGGGGGCCCTCGACCGGAGAGGGCAGCTGCGTCCCAGAAGTGGGGCCCGGGGAGGGGCCATCGCGAGACGTGACGATGGGAACCGTGAGAGGCAGGCAGGGGAGCTCCCAATCATGCGGCCTGCAGAGCCCGCATGAGCCTTTCTCAGTGGAGTGCCTGCATGGGTGGGGTGGAACGAGGAAGAATAAGAAACGGATCGGTGGTCCGCGCGAGATTTCGTGGATCGGCGCTAGACCTTCCTCCCCAGCGAGCACGGGCTGTACAAAGCCGACGCGGCCGCAAGAAGCCCTCGCAAGAAACCGAACCCTGACAATCCGCGCGCGAGGTGCGACTGGGGGGACGCCAATGGCGCTCTGACCGCAGCAGCTCCAAGATGGGTCCCAGCTGGGAAACCCGAACAGACCTTTCGAACCCTCGGCCCCCAGGGGCCCCCGGGAGAACCCAAGAGGCCCCCAAGAGGCCCCAAGAGGCCCCAAGGAGGCCCCAAGAGGCCCCCAGAAGGATCCCAAGAGAAGTCACCGAGCGGCGCGCGCAGCACAGAAGCCCAGGGGACCCCGATGGAGAGCAGCTGGCTTCCTGCTCGGCGCCCCAACCATGCCATCGCTCGGACGCCCATTCCAAATGCATTTTCCAGCGTCGTGCGGCTTTTCGACCCGCAGGATGTTCCAAAATGAGACGAGCGCGTTCCACCAATCGCAGAGTGACTGCTCGCGAATGGCCTGGATCCGCCGCGGGGGATCTACGATAAGTTACATCGAAGCAGGCACGTGTTTTTCGGGCGTTTGCGAGTAAGCACTTTGCGAGTAGCGGAACGCGCTCGGCGATCCAAAATGCTCCTCGATGGCCCTCGCCCGCACGCCCGGCATGGCATGGCCCCACCCTCGGCCGCGCGCGCTCGGGCCTGCACGCGCTCTGGGCGGCCCCCGAAAGGATGGGCAGGCAGGGGCCCCGCCCCCCCCCACGGGCGGCGAGGAAGGCGCGGGCGGGTGGTAATCCGGAGGTGACCCTTGGGGGGGGGGGGGGGGGCGGGGGGGCAGAACAGGGCCCTCGAGGAGCCCTGTGGGACCCTTTTGGAGCCAGCAGGGGGCTCCAACGGGGCCCTCAAGGGCCCGTTTAAGCCCCTGTCTTCACTCCCCCATTTGGCCCCCCTCAGGAGGCAACTACTGAGAGGCTTTCGTCGGAAGGAATACAAAGGATTAAGCCCCACTGGGGGGCTGTTATGACGGAATGGGCCTCGGATGAAGCCGGATTAAGCGAGATTCAGCGGGATCAAGCGGGATCAAGCGGGATGAAGCCGGAATTCGGACCAGGGCAAAATCAGAATTGGACCTCCCAGGAATTGCATCCGACCCCCTCCCGTTATCACCCGCCCGAAGTAGGGAAACGAGCTCTATACACCGACGCTGTTTCCGACCCTGCGCTGAAATTCGCACAGGAACGCGGATCCTGGTATATACGGGATCCTGGTGTGTACATTTTTCGCTGTTTTCCCTTGGAAAACCGGGGAGAAGTATGCACCACACCGCCCCAACGTCGTCCCCGACCCTCAAGAGGTCGTGGGATGGAAGCAAAACCCGCCACTGGTAATGTGTACACTCCAGGCGATGCTTAAGAAAACCCAAGTTTTCGGCCAGAGTCTCGATTAATCTTAATGTTTCAATGTAAATCCTAAGATGTTGATAGAAATGTTGGGTTTGTATTCAAGTTCTGAGACTATGAATTTCTTAACCCATGATTTCGTAAGCATTTCGCAGGGTGTATGTTCCAGCTTCCGACGAAGGGCGGCCTCGGGCGCTCCGCCGACGGGCCCGGCCGCATCGGCAGCCCCTGCGCGGGGCCTCGCCGCGGCCCGGGCCGCCCAGGCGGCGGCGCGGAGAGCGCCCGCCGGCAGGCACCCGAGCAGCCGCCACCGGCCGCTTCCCGCCCTGGACGACCTCTGGCCCCTCGGGGCCGTCCTGGAAGGGTGGGGGGAGGAGGAGGAGGAGGAGGAGGAGGAGGAGGAGGAGGAGGAGGAGGAGGAGGAGGGGAGGAGGAGGAGAGGAGGAGGAGGAGGAGAGGAGGAGGAGGAGGAGGAGGAGGAGGAGGAGGAGGGAGGAGAGAGGAGGAGGAGGAGAGGAGGAGGAGAGGAGGGAGGAGGAGGGGGAGGAGGAGGAGGAGGAGGAGAGGAGGAGGGGGAGGAGGAGGAGGAGGAGGAGGAGGAGGAGGAGGAGGAGGAGGAGGAGGAGGAGGAGGAGGAGGAGGAGGAGGAGGAGGAGGAGGAGGAGGAGGAGGAGGAGGAGATGCTGTCGGGACGGAAGAGGCGTGCACGCAGAAAGCGTATGTTTTCGGAAGGGACTGTGTCGAGTGTTGCCTCTTGGAGCCCTCGCGGGCGAGGCGCGCGACCGACGAGTGGCCGGCCCGAGTGAGCGAGCATCCGAGCAGGCCGGGCCGATGCGCGCGGACGAGGTGCGAGCAAGAGAGGCAAGCGAGGGGACCGAGGCGAGCAAGCCGAGCGACCGAGGAGCAAGCGAGCGGCTCACCTGCGAGCCCGCCGCCAGAATCTCGCGCGGGACATAGCCTCGAAACATATCGCCGGTCGGCTGTGCCTCCTCAGCGCGTGACGGAACAATGAGTTTGCCATTGTAACTTCATTGGTGATTTCATTGGTGGTGGGAAGAGGATGAGAGGAGGCGGGTGAGGAGGGAATGGAGGAGTGGAGAAACTTGGGGAGAACAGGGAGAGGGATGTGGACGAGGAGCGGGAGTGCGGGAAAAGCAGAGGCAGGAAGGGGGCGAGGAGAAGAAGGGGGCGATGAGAAGCAGGGGGCGAGGAGGAGCAGGGAGACGAGGAGATGAAGGAGAACGTGCAGGGGGAAGGGGGAGGTCAGGCCAGACCAGGTCAGGAGAACGAGCAGGGAAGGGGGAGCGGGAAGGGCAACGGGGAAGTGGCAAGCGGGCAGGGGGCTGCGAGGGTGGAGAGTGGAGGGGGGGACGAGGATGGGAGGGGGGAGAGGCGGCGGAGGAGGCGGCGGAGGAGACCTGGGGTTGAGGGATCGGGGGGGGGGCAAGGGGGGGGAAGGAGCGCGCAGAGCGAGGGGCCGCACCTGGAACAGCCACGGGGGCAGCGGCCGAGCCCGCTTGACGCTGACGCCCAAGACAATCTGGAACACCCAGACCTGCCACTCCCGCTTCACGCCTCCTCCTCCTCCTCCTCCTCCTCCTCCTCCTCCTCCTCCTCCTCCTCCTCCTCTTCCCCCTCCTCCTCCTCCATTCCATCTCCTTATAAATAACTACTCCCTGTCGCACCCCGAGGCCAGTTTTTAGGGCGGGCCGGGAGTTTCGCCTGAGATTTCCTCAACATGTATGCCTCTGAAGCGTAAACATTGACAAAAGCTTCACATATGGAAAGCGGGTGGTTTTCAAAATGTGGTTCTCGCTTCAGCGCCGCGCACACTCGCCTTAAAAAACTAGACGGGTTTCATGGATGGAGGGCGAATCCTGTTCAAAATATGGCTCTCGCCTTAGCGCCGGGCACATTCGTCTTAAAACTTCGCAAGAGCTTCACGGATCTAGGGCGAGTCCTTTTCAAAATGTGGCTCTCGCCTCAGCGCCGCGCACACTCGCTTCAATATGTGCAAGAGTTTCACGGATTGAGTGCGGCTCATTTTCAAAATGTGGCTCTCGTCTCAGCGCCGCGCACACTCGTCTTAAACATTTGCAAGGGTTTCACGGATTGAGGGCGGTTTCTTTTCAAAAATGTGGCTCTCGCCCTAGCGCCGCGCACATTCGTCTTAAACCATTGCAGGCGTTTCAAGGACTCCCAGGATCAACGTACTAGAAATTGTGCTTTGGAAGGATTCAGGCTTATGGGGGTGCACAAGTTATGTTGACTCGCGGTATTCAAGTCCCAAGAATGGCGTTCTGGCACGATCCAGGATCGCCAAGACGCAACAGTCAGGTTGATGCGTGGCGTTGGAATCCCGACGAGAACAATGGTTTGGCATGCTCCAGGGTCTTCAACCAGGTGTCTTCAAACGAGGCAGTTCCCTCAGTAAACATGAACCGTTGCAGGGGCCTACGAAGAGAGAGCTTGGAGGAAGGGTTTATTCCAACATCGTTGATGCCTCTTGGGCTTACACTTGTCCTCCTCCTCCTCCTCCTCCTCCTCCTCCTCCTCCTGCTCCTCCTCCTACTCCTCCATATCCTCATCCTGCCCCTGCTCCTGCTGCTGTTCCTGCTCCTGCTCCAGCTCTGGCTCAGGCTCCGGCTCCCGCTCCCGCTCCGGCTCCTCTTCCTCCTCCTCCTCCTCCTCCTCCTCCTCCTCCTCCTCCCGCTCCGGATCCTCCCACTCCTCCTACTCCTCCTCCTCCTCCTCCTCCGCCGCCCCGTCCTCCATGTCTTTCATGTCCTCGTCCTTCACGTCCTCCTCCTCCTCCTCCTTTTCCTCCTCCTCATCATCCTCCTCCAATCCTTTTCCTACAAGATAACTCTTCCCTGTCGCACCCCGAGGCCAGTCGAAAGGGCGGGCCAGGTGTTTCGCTTGAGACTTCCTCAGCCCTACTGGCCCTGATGCTTAAAATTGACAGCAGCATCACAAATAGAGGGCGGATGGTTTGAAAAATGTGGCGCTCGCCTCAGTGCCGCCGACATTCGTTTCAAACATTGCAAGAATTTCACGGATTGAGGGCGGAGGGCTTTCAAAATATGGCTCTCGCGTTGGCGCCGCGCACATTCGTTTCAAAACTGTCCAAAAGTTACACGGATTGAAGGCGGATTTGTTCAGAATGTGATTCTCGCCTTAACGCCGAGCAAACACGTTCAAAATGATTGCAGCAAGGATTGAGGGCGGCTCATTTGAAAAATGTGTCTCTCGCCTCAGTGCCGCCGACATTCGTTTAAAACGTTGCAAGAATTTCACGGATTGAGGGCGGGGGGCTTTCAAAATATGGCTCTCGCGTTGGCGCCGCGCACATTCGTTTCAAAACTGTCCAAAAGTTTCACAGTTTGAGGGCGGCTCCTTTTTTAAATGTGCCTCTCGCCATACCGCCGCGCAAACTCGCTCTAAACGATTGTAGGAAGGCTTGAGGACGGTTCTTGTGAAAAATGTGGCTCTCGCCTCAGTGGCGCCGACATTCGTTTAAAACATTGCACGAACTTCACGGATTGAGGGCGGGTCGCTTTCAAAATGTGACTCTCGCCTTAGCACCGCGCACATTCGCTTTAAACAGTTGCAAGAGCTTCACGGATTGGGGGCGGGTAGTTTTCAACATGTGACTCTCGCCTCAGCGCCGCGCACACTCGATTTAAGCATTTGTAAAGAGTTTTGCGGATTGAGGGCGGTTCGTTTCAAACTGTAGCTCTCGCTTCAGCGCCGCGCACACTCGTTTAAAACATTGCAGGAACTTCACGGGTTGAGGGCGGGTCGCTTTCAAAATGTGACTCTCGCCTCAGCGCCGCGCAAAGTCGTTTTAAACAGCTGCGAGAGCTTCACGGATTGAGGGCGGGTGGTTTTCAATATGTGACTCTCGCCTCAGCGCCGCGCATGTGCAAGTGTTTTGCGGATTGAGGGCAGTTGGTTTTCAACACGTGACTCTCGCCTCAGCGCCGCGCATACTCGTTTCAACATTTGAAAGGAGCTTCACGGATTGAGGGCGGTCGGTTTTCAGCATGTGACTCTCACCTCAGCGTCGCGCATACTCGTCTTAAACATTTGCCAGAATTTCACGGGTTGAGGGCGGTTCGTTTTCAAACTGTGGCTCTCGCTTCAGCGCCGCGCACACTCGTTTCAAACATTGCAGGAACTTCACGGATTGAGGGCGGTTCCTTTTCAACATGTGACTCTCGCTTTAGCGCTGAGCACATGTGTTGTAAACACTTGCAGGAGTTTCACTGGTTCTCACTGCTAACGTGCCAGAAATTATGTTTTGGAGCGACTCAGGGCTGTCAGGGCACAAAAGTTACTTTGATTCGCGGCGCCAAAGTCCAAGTAATGGCGTCCTTGTCCAAACGTAACAGTCAGGTTAGCTCGTGGCGTTGAAGTCCTGAGAATGGTTTTTTGGCACGCTCCAAGGTGTTCCCAGGGGTGTCCCCGAACGAGGCAATTCCCTGTGGAAATGACCCCTTGTAGGGGCCTATGAAAAAGGGATCTTGGAGTGAAGGTGTATGTCGACATCGCTGATGAGTCTTGAGTTTACACTGGTCCTCCTCCTCCTCCTCCTCCTCCTCCTCCTCCTCCTCCATCTCCCCCTTCTCTTACTCCATATCTTCCTCCTCCTGCTTCTCCTCGCTCTCGTCTTCTTTTTTTCGCTGGGCAACCTTAAATTTGCCAGGCTAGGATCGTAGCGTTCATACGCCTCCTCCCCCGCCTCCTCCTCCTCCTCCTCCTCCTCCTCCTCCTCCTCCTCCTCCTCCTCCTCCTCTTCCTCCCCATCCACCTCCTGCTCCTCCTCGTCGTCCTCCTTTTCTTTCTCCTCCTCCTCCTCCTCATGGGTCTCGGGGAACCTCCAGAGGGTCCAGAAGTCCCCTGACGTTTTTGGCTCTGGAGGACCTCGGCTGTCCAGAGGTCCCAAGCGGCCATTGGAAGCCCATGGAGGGCCGAAACCGTTAAAACACATACTCGAAAAGGGCCGAAACCAGCAAAAAAAAATCTTCGATTCGCGATCGATTTCATCCAACACATCCTCCCCTCTTCAGCCTCCTTTTCCAACTCTCCTCCTCCCGCGCCTCGAACCCCCATCCTCCATCCTCGACACCTCCTGCTCCCTCTGCTCCATGCCTCCTCCTCCAAGCCTCCTCCTCAACCTCCTTCAACTCCTCCTTCTTCTCCTCCTCCTCCCTGCCTCTTCATCCTTCATCCATCTTGCCTGGCTCAACACTTACACCATATGAATACTGCTCTCCTCCTCCCCTGAAATTGTCCGGAAGATCTTCCGCCCCCTCCGCGTGCTGATTTATAACACACAGGTCTTCAAAGATGATTTGTTTATCATGGCTTCTTGCAATCCGGTTGTTGTCGGTGTTTCACACTGCTACTCCCGCCGCAAGGTGGGTCTCATTCTCGGATCGGCGCTCTGCTCCCGTCGTTCAGAATCGCGGTCTCGCCCCAGCGTGGGCCACCTTCCTGGATCCGAATCTCCCCTCTCATTTCCCCTCCTCCGGCCTCCCCTGGTCCTCTTGTACCTCTCGCTCCTGCCTTTCCCATTCCTGCTGCTGCTGTTCGTCTCGCCCCAGCGCGGGCAACTGTTCTGAATCCGAGGCTTTCTTCACTGTTATCGCCCCCCTCATTTCCCTCCTCCACCTTCCCCTGGTCACAATTTTCCTCCCGATCCTTCCTCTTCAGGTCCGGGAGGTCCTTGGGGTCCCTCCTTCTGCTACCCCATCCTCGTCCCTCACCCCATCCGCCCCTCAGTTCGCCTCCGTCCCCTCTCCTTCCTCATCGGACGTCCTCCCCCCGCCCCCCCTCCTCCACCTCCCTCCCTTCACCCCTTCCCTATGTTGACAACTCCGCTCCCACTCCCTCTGTTGACAATTCCCTCTTGCACCCGCACCAACAACGCAACAACACAGGACATGATCGTCATCATCGCCGCCGTCATCAGCGTCAGCTTTACCATTGTCATCACCTCCCTCCTCATCGTTATCATCATCGCCCCCACAATTTCCACGTCACAATCACAAGCAGCATCAGTAGTATCAGCATCATCAGCATAATCAACGCCACGGGCATCGCCATTGCCAGCGTCGTCAACATCATCATCAGAGTCATCATCGTGGTAAACATCACCATCATCAGCATCATCACCGCCACCATCGTCATCATCATCAACATAATCATCATCGTCATCATCAGCATCGCCATAATGAGCATCGCCATCATGAGCATCGTCATCATCAGCATCGACATCATCAGAAGCATCATCATCATCATCAACAACATCATCATCAACAACAACATAATCATCAGTATCGTCACCACCATCATCATCATCATCATCATCATCATCATCACCATCCTAGTCATAGCCATCATCACAGTTGTCAGCATCGTCACAATCAACACCATCATCATCATCCTCATCATCATCATCATCATCAACAGCAGCAGCATCAGCATCATCATCATTGTTTCCGGATGTGCTGGTGGGATACGAGAAATACCAATACCTATAATACATGAGGGCCGACTCAAAGGCAAACAACATCCAGAGACATTCGAGACATCCCAAGACATTTCACGACATCCAAAAACATGCATCACCTTCCGCACCTTCCGCGGAGGCCAGAAGGAATGGCAGACGGAGGGGGAGGGTTGAAGTCTGGTGAAACAAGGCAGAATCGGCCAGGAGCCCCCCCCCTGTCGAGGACAAGCCGAAGAGATGAAGAGGATATAACCCCCGCTCGCGCCGCAGAGCGGGGGCGGGCGCGGGGGGCGGCCAGGAATATCAGCAGGGTTAGGAACTTCAAGTTCGTGTTGGTCCCACAGTGGGCCTGGGACTCGCGCTCAGTCGTGACTCTCTGACTGGTAGTGCTACACACCGTTCAGACGAAGAGAGCAGAAACGTGAAATCTGCCGACCCTGTCGGCGTGCGTGAGAGGCTTTCCTGTTTGAGTCGTCGTCATCGTCGTCGTCACCGCTCTCCATGTCCCTGTCTGTGGGCCCTCCTGTTGAAACGCTCCAGCCAAAGGGAAATCGAGCAACGTCGCAATCGAGTCGAAAGGACAACCCTTCCCTTTGATCCCTTCTCCGCCGGAAGGGGGTTGGGGGAAGGGGGGGTGGAGGGGGACCCCAGGAGGGGGTAGGAGGGGGGCCCAAAAATTTGTGACCCCCCTCCCCGTGGGGGGGCACCCGGCAGAGGCTTTCCCCATCGATTCCTTGCCTCCTCTAGACGCCTCCGTCTCCCCCTCGGCTGCACCAGCCGTAAGGCCTTGACAGTAAGAAGTCTTTGAAACTATCCGCCGGCCCCCTTGCGGGGCCATCAGGCTGCGAAGATCAGGCTTGCTGCATCAGTTGCAGTTTCCAATTTCCACTGTTGCAGTCCTCTGTTAATTGTTGCTGAACGCGCGAGGGGAGCCGAAAAAGCGTCCTGGCTAGCGTCCCCGAATCGCGCTGTCTGAATTCCCGGAGGATCGTGGGACGCGTAACAATACATGATATTCGCGTCCCCGAGGCCATAACCCTTAGAAAAATACACCATATACGCGTCCACGAGGCCGTCAACCATTGTAAATTACAGTATATTCGCGTCCCCAGAGCCGTAATCCCTGGTAAATTATACAATAATCGCGTCCCCGATTACATAAACAAATGGAAATTATATCATATTCCACCCCCGATACCATAAACCATCGCAAATTAATGCGAATACGCGCCCCCGAAGCCATAAGCCATCGAACATGATTCAAGATTCGGGTCTCCAGGGCCATGAACCATTGTAAATTTCACCATGCTTGCGTCCCCGAGGCCACAAACCCTTGCAAATTAGACCATATTCGCGTCCCCGAGGCCATAATCCATTGTAATTTACACAATGTTTGCGCCCCCGAGGCCATAAACCGTCTAAGTTATACAATATGTGCGTCCCCGAGGCTACAAACCCTTGTAAATGACACTAGATTCGCGTCTCCGAAGCCATAAACCATTGTGAATTATATCGTATTCGCGCCACCGAAGTCATAAACCTTCGAAAATGAATATTCGCCCTCGCGTGAAGTCCCGACATTGCTTCACGTCAGCGTCCAGACATCCCAACACAGCTCTGGCAAGTCCCATTCTAAGAGTGGGGGGGCCGGCGGCATGGGGGCGAAGCCCTCACGGATATTGTGTTTCAGCCCGCCCCCGCAGAAGGGGAGGAAAAGAGAAGACCATCGGGTTCTTGCAATAGGGAGACGTCGGAAGTATACTGGAACATCGAGCTGTTTCATGTTGTTGCAGGTGATCTCATTGTCCGATGCATCTCTACGAACTCTGCCCGCTCCCGGCTCTCGCGCCCTCCTCGTTCTCCTGACGCTGCCGGGCCACGGGGGGTGGAGAGCGGCGGAGAGCGGCATCACTAAGAACATGGCGGCTAAGGTGGCTCTCGAGGGTCGGAGTGGACACGGACAGAACGGTGACGAAGACCAGCAGCAGCTCTTGCCCATTCTGCGCAAGAGTCGCTGTCAGTGTCGCCGCGGAGGTGGCCCATCCGAGACAAGAAAAGCTTCTGGCCAGCAGCGGCCGCTGTCGTCTTTGGACAAGATTTGCTGTTGGACACCTTCCCATGTACCCATTTCGGGCGTGTGAGTTGGACGTGCACTGTCCCTGCGTTCACGGCAGCTTTCCAGTGCTATCCATCTGCCCTGGCTGCTCACACTCAAATCCACATGTTGGGTTTGCGCACTACTCGCAGGCACAATGACAAATGTGCACGCGACTGGCGCTGCCTACCACACAACTCCACGCAAATGTGTTAGCGGGCCTGGAACTCGATCGGGAGGAACACGGACGCCAAGTTCAAGAGCTGCGGGAGCAGCGTCAGATACGCGAAGGTGCGGACCATAAGCGGCATGTTCTTCGCGACGCACCCCATGGACTTCACGACGCACCCTGTGTCGACCAGATCGTCCTCCTCTGGCGTGAGGGGAGATGGGCTTCCAAACGCAAGCGAATCCCGGCACCCAAGGCACTCTCTGGGAAGCGGCCCAGGGGGGAACGGGAAGGACACCGGGGAGGGAAGGGGGGAAGAGGGGGCGAGGGCGGTCAGAAAGCCATGGGCCCCTGTCCCTCAGCGCACCGTTGCGCTGCACCCTCGGGATATCCCGCCTGCCCCCTCGCGCCGCTGTCCGCGTCGAATTCGCGTCGGTGGAGGCCGCCCACATGGGTCCGAACTGATGGGGTCGGAGGATCGCGCCGTCATCGTCGATGCATCGCCGACACATCGGCCTCGGCGGCCTCGGCGTGGAGAATATCGGGCCCCACGTCGAGCCGCATCGCCGATGCGTGGTGCATCGGCGATGCAGGGCGATCCGACGACCCCACCCAGTTCGACCACGTCTGGGCGAACCTGGAGTTGAACAAACATAGAAAAGACAACGCACATCGTGAGACAGACGGGTCAACCCCCGAAGATGCAGAGCGAGCGACTCCGAAACATCCGACGTCGTGATTATTCACAAGGTGGCTCCCCGAGGGTCTGGAGCTCTTCCCGGGGACCAGTTTTTCGTCATGAGTCGACCTTTCAGGGTCAAGGGCCTGGTGAGGGCCCCTAGAAGCCGAAACTTACCAAAAACCTTCCGTCGTGATTTGTTTCACGGCGCGGGTGAATTTTCCCTAAACCCGACCTTGGGGTAACCCAATTCCTCGAACCGCCGATCATTCATCTTGGCAACCTGTAGGTAGGCGAAGGACCCACCTACTTCTCGCCACCATCTGGGCGTCCCCGCCTGCCCACTTCTCGAACCCCGCATGGGAGCCCACCTGCCTCGCGGACCCCATCGGGGCATGGAGATCCGCCGACTCCGCCTGCGTCTCGACCCCATCTGGGCGGCGCCCAAAGCTGGACACGGGGACAAGCCGCCGAACTCGTGAGACAGACCAGGCCCCCCCCCCCAATGATCGGAGGAGAAGCAAAGACCACTGCCACCGAGAGCCCGTCCAGGGGGATCACCCTGGGCGGTGGCACGCCAGAGCGTCGTCTGGAGCGGGGTGGCGCTCAAGCGCACCACCGCCACGGGGCTGCTCCCCCCCCCCCCCCCCCCCGATGGTTATTTACTCGGTGGCGGTGGCCTTTGCTACTCATCTGAGAAGATGTGGCGGGAGCGCCTAGCCGAACAAAAGCTGAATAAACCTACTCCTTGGGGGTCGGCACGGATTTCTTGGATCGCGCCTGGGCACCCCTTCCTGGCAGCGAGGAGCGCCGCCAGGGGGCCCAGGCCCGATTCAAAGAAATCCAAAAGGAACTCCGTGAAATCATGTCTGTGCATTTTTTGTTGTTCGAAGGGCCTTCTGCAGGCGATGGATGTGGATACAGTCAGGCCCCGTTGGGCCAAAATTGACCCGTATCCACCGCCCGCTGGGGTCACAGGACGTCGTTTCCCAAGAATGTGGATATGGATGACCCCCCGCCTCGCAAGACCGATCCAAGACATCCGCGCGGACCTCCGAGACATCATGCCAGCGCCGTCTTTACTCTTCGCTTCGCGTCGGAACAGGCGCAAGGAGCGAGAGCGGCTCCTGCATCTTGGCAACCTGCAGGTAGGCCAGGAACAGTCCTCCGAGCCCGCCGAGGCGGCCGAGCTCCCCGAGGCTGGCCGAGCCCGCAGAGGCGATGCCGAGGCGGCCGAGCCGCCGAGGCGGCCGAGCGCGCCGAGGCGGCTGAGCCGGAGGGAGAGCGGGACGAGGTGGGAAGGGATGAACATGATTAACAGCATTGGCGCAACCAGACTCCATGAGCGCAGGGGAAGCCAAAACACTGGGCTGCCTTGGGCGTCGAGCCTGGGCCGCCCTCGGCAGAGAAGGGCAGGGAGGGGAGGGGGAGGGGAGGGGGAGGGGGAGACGGTCACCGGGCCACAGGGGCGGGGTTCTCGCAGTGCTCAGGGCAGCGGCGGCCAGGGGCCGCGATGCTCGCGGGGGGGAGGGGGCCCGCACGTGGCGCGCGAGGCTGGGAGGACGGGCCCGGTGCCGCCAGCAGGGCGGCGGACGCCTCGCCCGGGCTCGAGCGGCCAGGGGTGCCCCCAGCTCCGCATCCAGGTGCCCAGCGGAAGGACAGGGATCGTCGACGCCAGGACCAACGCCACCGCCGACCAGGGCAAGGCGCAGACCCATGCGCTGACGGGCATCCCGCCGTGCGAGTGGCGATGGACGTTCGGCGGCAAACAGCTGGAAACGGGACGCACGCCCTCCGACTACAACGTCCAGCCTTTGTTCAGAGTGGCATTGCTGTTGCGCGTGCGGGCCAACTGCCAGTGGTGCAAACATGGCTACGGCGGGTGCATATACGAGGCGTTCGACCCGTGCCGGCACGCCCACTCGAACTCCACCCAGGTTGGGCAACGCAACCATTCGGAGCCTCAATGCCCCGGCTCAAGAGCTGGCCGAACGGGTGGGCGACTTCATCGCCATGCCGCGGCGGCGCGGGAACATCCAGGTCTTTGTGGAGATCCCGCCCGACCTGTGCCTTGGGAGGCCGCACTGGGAGGATACTCCGTCCCCGAGCCCCTTCGCCATGCGCACTGAGCCCAGCGCTACCGTCGATTCCATCGAGACGAGGATCCGCGATCTGGTGAACATCCACATCCGAAAACAGCAGTTGTCGATCGCTGGCGAATTCGCCGGCCCAACGGGCCAGAGGCGTGCTAAGATCTCCGGTAACTGGTTAACAATTCTCTAGTTCGCGCGCGCGGGGCGGCCCCTGGGGGTCCACGGACGAAAAGTACCCCGGCAAGGTCCTGAGAGAGTCCCGGGAGGAGTCCCCCAGAGCGCTCCAGGAGCGCTCCATGAGCGCACCAACAGGGCTCCGAGACGTCCCCGAGAGCCCCAAGAAAGGCCAAGAGGCCCCCAAGAGGCCCCCAAGATGGTACACGAGGGGTCCGACATGCCACAAGATCGCTCCAAGACGCCCAAGATAGCCCCCAGACGCCCCAAGAGGCCTCCAAGAGCACTCCCAAGAGGGCCCCCGGAGGCAAAATTCATTGTTTTTCCTTACGTTTTTGAAAGATTTTGGAACTTCCACCTTTTCGGTTCCCGACGCCCCAAGACGGCCCCAGAGGCCCCCAAGATCGCCCCAAGAGGGCCCAAGAGGCCCCCAAGAGGGCCCCAAGATGGCCCAAGAGGGCTCGAAGACGGCCCAAGAAGCCTCCAAGACGGTCCAAGAGGGCCCCAAGAACACCCCCAAAGGGGCCCCAGAGAGGGAACACGAAACAAAATTTCGAGCCCTCGGCCCTAAGAATCCCCTACGAGGCCCCTAAGAGGCCCCAAAAGGCCCCCACGAGGCCCTCAGGAGGCCCCCAAGAGTCCCCCAAGCGGCCCCAGGAGGCCCCCCAAATGCCCCCCCGAGCGCCCCAGGAGTCCCCCAAGCGGCCCCAGGAACCCCCAAAGCGCCGCATTGACACCAGGCCCTCGGGCAAACGGCAGACATGAGACCGTATGGGCCGGCGGAATGAGCGAAGCGATTAATAATTTGGGAACAACGACGCGCTGGCGGGATGGTGTTCAGGCAGGCGATACCCGCCGAGTGCCGCGGCGCCCGCGGGGCGAGCCGGTCCCAGTGCCCGCGGTGGTTCCGAGGGCCCCTCGCCGCGAGCGCGCTGGAGCCAGGCTGGGAGCGGTACTACTCGCGCAGTTACTGGCCGCCGCGTCCCCAGCATCACTGACGAGAGGGCCGCGCGGGCACACCGCTGATCGAATGCGTTGGCCCTCGCTCCACGTCCCCGAACTGGCAGAGAGCAGCGCCACGCAGCCCACCTTCAGCGACGCGACCACGGTAATGACTGTCGCACCAGCAGGTAGCGCATCGGGGGAGCGTAGCGGGGCCTTGGGCAGCACGATGGCGGCCTCGAGTTTCGCCGTACACTTTGGGGACTCCAGCTTCGACCCCGCCTGGCCCTCCCCGAGCTACCACCACACCAATATCGGCATCTTGACAACAACCGCGGCCAGCACCGTCTCGGCGACATGCACAAGTGACAGGACCAGGGCCACTCTGACAAACACGACGGTGAGCAGCGCAAGGGAAAGCAACATCACGAGCGCTGGACGACTGCGGCCAGCACCAGCGCTACCACCAATACCAGTGCGATCAGCCTCAGCATCAGCCTCACCAACAAGACCAGCACGACTGAGATCAGCAGAGCCACGAGCTTGTCGATATCTTCGGGCTACACGCTGCTGCCACCAGGCCAGACGTGCTTTGAGGTGTGCATTCACAGGACATTCCCAGCTTCGAAGAATTATTTTCACTTGCCAGAGCCTCCGCCAATCTAAGCTCTTGGCAGACGGTGAATTATACAGGCGACCTCCTGCCGTTCAATTGCGTGCAGCTGGCCTCGACGTACGCGGCAAACCATGGGGACTCCTGCTACTCGTCCCTCTCCTTCTTATCCTCCCTCTCCTCCTCCCTCATCTTCCTCCTCCTCCTCCGCCTCCTCTTCCTCCTCCTCCTCCCTCTCCTCATCCTCCTCCTCCTCCTCCTCCTCCTCCTCGTTCTTCTTCCTCCTCCTCCTCGTTCTCCTCCTCCTCCTCCTCCTCCTCCTCCTCCTCTCCTCCTCCTCCTCTCCTCCTCCCCTCCTCCTCCTCCTCCTCCTCCTCCTCCTCCTCCTCCTCCTCCTCTCACCTCCCTTCTCCTCCTGCGCCATCCTTGCCTCGCGGCAGCCGGCCGGCACTGTGGGGGCCCGCGGCGGGAAAGGGCACCGCGGGCAGCGGGCGCGGATATGAGAGAGAGGCCGCCCTGGACGTCCGCACGCCGCGGTCCCGAGCCGTGGCCGATGGTGCGCATCAGCGACGACGACGACGACGACGACGACGACGACGACGACGACGACGACGACGACGACGACGACGACGACGACCGCGTCGACGCGCCGCCCCTTCAACCGACGGTGTGTCCAGAGGATCGAGGGGGGTCGAGAATCGAGGAGGGTCCGGGACCATCGCGGGTCGGCCTTGGGAAGCCGCTGATCCTTCGGGGAGCCTGCGACGGCCCTCGGAGCGTCAGAAGCGGGCGCGATGCCAGGCAATGTCTGGCAGGACTTCTGCGAGTCATCTGCGAGCCCCACGCCCTCACGCCACAAAGCGCTGCATGCATCGACCACCCCCTCCCGAGGACTCCTGCGCGACCCATACGCCGCGTGGCGCTCTCTAACGCCCTCCGAAGCTTCCAAGACTGTCCCCTGCGCGGGCCGTCTCGTGTCTCCGAGCGGGGGGGGGGCGCCGCAACCCGAGGCGCACCGCACGGCACGCTGTGACTCGACGCGCGGCAGCGCCGGCGCAGCCTCGGCCCGTCTCGGCGCTGAGTGGGCACCCGGCGGGCGGGCGGCTTCGCCCTTCCCCTTCCCGTCCCTCCCCCCTCCGCGCTCTCTCTGTCGCGTCGTCACCTCTAGGGAGCCCACAAAGGACGTACGCGCCCAACTATGCACATGAACACGGCCCCTTGACCCGCGAGACCGGCCGCGTGATACGAATATTCGCGCAATGCGAAATCTCGAAAACAGCGTGGATTCATGTACGTGTACGTCCTTCTTTCGCTCCTGACCCTCGTCGTCGTTCCCCCTCTTTCCCACAGGGGCTCCTCCGCGCAGGTGAAAAAAGTGGGTTCGCGCCAACGTGTGCTTATCCACCGAAGCCCTTCAGTACGACGCAGGCAACATCGTAAAGGTCGACGCAGGCTGTGCGCCCTCGGCGGAGCTGAACGGGATACACACGTCAGGCTAGCACACGTCCTGAGGATCATTGATCTGGGCATACGGTGGATTGCGGACACTCGCGAAGGCGCGGCCAGATAGTAGGCGATGGCGTTAAACGTCAGGAGCAGATTCTGGCCAATACACTTGGCGCAGTGGTCGCAGGTGCACGCCTGGCCAGAGGGCCGTCTGCTCTGACCTCCCCCGAGCCCTCCTCGACCTCTGCTGCACCCGTCGCGTCATGTCTCCTCCCCCCCTTAAAACAGGGCTAGGATCAGGACAAATCGCTCCAGAGCGTTCCAGAGCGCTCTCAGAGCGTTCCGGAACGCTCTGGAGCGGCCGCGGCGCCCAATACATCCTCCAAACCCGCCGATTCTCAGAGATTTCGAGTTATCCCGATCCGATTTTGTCCCGATCTTCGCGTCGTTTTACCCCTCCCCCACCTCCTCCCACCCTGGCTGTCTTGGGCCCACGCGGACCCCGTGAGCGAGCGCCTGCTGGGGCAGGCTGGATCCAACTCCGCGCCAGCGGGCTGAAAGAGAGCTCCCTGGGGCCCTCTTCGAGGCACTCGCGGCCTCCTGGGGCCCGCTTTGAGCCGTGTGAGCGCCTGCCTGGCGGCCCTCCCAAGGCTGACCCCCAAGACGATCGTGGTGCAGGGACTGGGAGGCCTGGAAATGGGCACCAACACCAAGACAGAGGGCTGCCTCCACAGGGGGGAGGTGATCCTAGATTTCGGTGTTGGTGGAAATAGTTCGGCCCCCTTGGAGGCCAGAATATTACCACCATCACCGAGATCGGGATCTTCTTCCCTCGGTGGAGGAACACCGCCGATCTTGGTGTTGGTGTCAACCTCTAGGCCTGCGAGGGACGGGGTGTATCTGGCTTCCCCCGACTGGGACGGCGTTCCCACCTGCTACCCACAGACCTCGGCAGCCCTGCCATCGTCGCCCCCGCCTCGCACTCCGTCTGTCGTCGACGACGTCCGCAGCCCATGGCACGGCTGGGGCACTGAGGACACCACCAGGCCGACGCCCACCGAGCCGCCATGCAGGTTGCCCCTGCGCGCACGGCACCACCAAAGGCCAGCGCGATCGACGCTGCCGCAGCTGTCCGCTCTGGGGGCCCGCCTCTCACCTGGGCGTCACCAGGCCCGGACCGCCTGGCTCGCCCAGGGCAGGGGTGCGGCGGTGCGGACACCGACGAACACCTGGGAGAATCGGAGGCGATGAGGGCAGGGCATAGATGGATGACGCTGAAGTCCCGGAACCTCCTCCCACTCCTGCTGCTCCTCTTCCTCCTCCCCGCCTCCCTCTGCCTACAAGCCTCAATACCCGTTGACCCAATTACCGCAACCACCCTGACAACTCGCAAGAAGCCCTAGGCATCGTCGTCGTGCTCCTCCACCTGCTCCTCCTGCTTCTCCTCCTCCTCCTGCTCCTCCTCCTCCTCCTCCTCTTGATCTTCCTCGCCCCCAGAGGTCTCCGGAGGCCCAAGGGAATCAAAAGCAAAGAAAGTACAGACAGCGTTAAAATACATCCTCCTTCTCCCCATTCCCCCCTCCTCCTCCTCCTCCTCCTCCTCCTCCTCCTCCTCCTCCTCCGCGCCTCCTCTGGTTTCCGTAACCACTGAGGGCAGCACCACCAACTCTCACCCCTAGTCAGGCCCCCGCTCCCGACCTGGTGATCCAGAGGGTCCTGGCTGGGGGTGGCGGAGCTTTTGTGGGGCTGGCGGCCTAAAAGCACCCCCAGCCAGAACACCTGGATCAACGGGTCGGTGGTGGGGGCCCTGGCCGGGGGCGGGGGCGGGCTGTGCTGTCCTCATCAGCATCATCAGCATCATCATCATCATCATCATCATCATCATCATCATCATCATCACCACCACCACCACCACCATCATCATCATCATCATCCTCATCATCCTCTTCCTCACTGTCCTCGTCTCCCTCCTCGGCGTGGAGCCTCCATAGTGGCCGGCTTCTCCTGGCACTGAGACACGTCGTCCATCGGGCATGTCACCGTCCTCGTCCTGGCACAGCCCCGCAGACAGGCCCAATAAGGGCAAAAAGCAAATAGTAAAACATCGATGCTCGATCATCGACAGATGCCACTTTCCAACAAACGGCCACGGGTTCAGTCAGCCATGGCTTCTACCGCGCGGATCTGCCCGACCGCCTCCCAGGGAGGCTCCATCCCACGTTCTCGCACTCTTCGCTTACATGTAGGACGAGGAGAAGGAGGAGGAGAGCGATCCAGACATTCAACGCGCCATGGACTGACATTCACGATGGTGTGGCGCCATTTTCGGCATCTAGGGCCTCTTTGCCCGCTCTTTGGACCAGCAACAAGAATCGGGACGTAAGCCAGGTCGGAACTTCAAGGGGTACCGCATCGAACAAATCGAAACATTGGAGGCCTGGAGGTGTGGACGCACAGCGGGTCGGTATCACACAATACTATCTACAAGCACAGCACGCATCCTCAAAGTGTAATGAGGTCGGCTGGCCACCCCGGTGGTGCGGAGGGGGGGAACTGGTGTGGAAGGCGTGAGGATGGAGGTGTACAACACTACCAACCCAAAAGCAGAAGAAACCTCTAAACAAGCATGAACTGTAATAGGCCCATGTGGACCTCGACCCCTCTGGGGCCTCCGAACATTGATTTCCGCTTCTTATCCTTCCTCTCGGGAACAAAGCGCGCTGGACCTCCTCCCTCAGGTCAGGATATGTTCATGCAGTGCACCATGCGAGTGGGCGATTCGGCTCAGCTTTCGGAGGGAGGCCCCCGAAGGTCGGCCCCCCTGGCTGAGGGTGAGGACAGCACAGCGCGCCCCCGCCCCCGGCCAGGGCCCCCACCACCGACCCGTTGATCCAGGTGTTCTGGCTGGGGGTGAAGGTGACTTTTGGGCCGCCAGCCCCACAGAAGCTCCGCCACCCCCAGCCAGGACCCTCTGGATCACCAGGTCGGGAGCGGGGGCCCTGACTAGGGGTGAGAGTTGGTCGTGCTGTCCTCAGTGGCTACGGAAACCAGAGGAGAGGAGGAGGCGCAGAGGAGGAGGAGGAGGAGAGGAGGAGGAGGAGGGAGGAGGAGGAGGGAGGAGGAGGAGGAGGAGGAGGAGGAGGAGGAGGAGGAGGAGGAGGAGGAGGGAGAGAAGGAAGGAGGAGGAGGAGGAGGAGGAGGGGGAGGGAGGAGGAGGAGGGGGGAGGGAGGAGGAGGACGAGGAGAAGGAGGAGGAGGAGGAGGAGCAGGAGGAGGAGGGCGAGAGCTGGAGGGGGGCAGCGGGGAGGGGGACGGGGCAGCGGCAGCGGGACGTGGGCGAGAGCACGGAGAGAGCGCCCCGTCTCCACGTTTCGGGCCTCCGGGGCTCGCAGACGTGCCCAGAGAGGCCCCCCCAAGACCGCCCCGAGACGGCCCCAAGGAGGCCCCCAAGACGGCCCAAGAGGTGCCCAAGACGGACCGGGGGGGGGGGGGGCGGGGAGGCCGACGCCGCCTGGGTCGTGGGGCCCTGGCATCCCGTCACGCCGCTGTCCGCATCGAATCCGCCTCGGATCTGTGCTGGATGTAAATTCCACGTCGGATCACAGTCGGCCCCGCGTCGGGGTGTACAAGAGAATCCGCCACCGTGCCTCTAGGCACGGAGTGTGCGTGTCCTCAGGTCCTTTGCCTAATCCCCTGAGCCGCAGTCCTCAATCCTGAAGATTCTGAAGGGGCCCAGAGCTCAAATCCTCAATTCTCCTGGGGAGTGCCGCGTCGTGTCGGGGAACCGGCGCATCTTCTTGCATGGTCTTTTCAGGCCCACGAGGGCTCGAACACGAGCCCGGAGGGCCCCAAGAGGATCTCAAGACGGTCCAAAACGCCCCACGAGGCCTCCTGAGAGGGCCCCAAGAAACAACAATGTTTGATTCCCATTTAGTTTTTGTAGGTTTTTGGTGCTCTCGCCTTTTCGGCTTCCCGACGCTCCAAGACGGCCAATGAGGCCCCAAAAATCTCACCGAGACGGTCCCAAAGGCTCCCAAGAGGGCCCCAAGACGGCCCAAGAGGGCCTCAAGACGACCCAAGAAGCGCCCTGGACGGCCCAAGAGGGCACAAAGACGGCTCCAAGAGGGAGCCCAGCTGGGGAAACCGAACGGACATTTCGAGCCCTCGGCCCCGAGGGGCCCCCAAGAGGCCCTAAAGAGGCCCCCGAGAGGCCCCCCAAGCGTGACCCGGGGTGCAGAGAGTGAGGGCCAAGCGCCGACCCAAGAAGTCCGAGCGGGCCTCCGAAAGCAGTGTGTTTGCGCTGCTGTGGGGGCCTTCTGGGGAGGGCGAGGGCCCTCTCTGCAACTGGTCTGATTCGTGCGCGCACGAGCGCGCGTGCCAGGGCTGACCCGCCGTCTTCGACGCTTCTTCTCCTCTGTCCCACGAGAGGCGGCGCAAAGGAATGAAATCTGGACGAAGCACGACCGACACAGCGACACAGCGCATCTGACATTAAACGATAGTTTGTCTCCCCAGCCGAGGGGACCGGCGGGCCCAGGACGCCGAGGCTGAACAAGCGGCGTTTGGGCGAAGGGCGCCTTCAGGCCTGCGGCGGGGCAGCCAGCGGCCAGCCGCGCAAATCGCGTGCGTGTGCTGACGGGTCAGTGGTCGGAGAGCGATCGGAGACCCGTTGCGCCAGCGTGCTGTCGGAATGCCAGTCCCGCCTTCGCATGCCGATTGGTGGATGCGTGCCGTCCTGTGGGACGCACAAAGACATACCAGCACTGCATGTTCTCCTTGGAGGCGCGCGTCCACCCGAACACTAGTAGATCCTTTTCCCGAGCGGTGTGGCCAAAAAGCGCCCGTCGCGACACAGATACCTATACGACCACCCTTCGGGTGAAAAGGAGGTTGTGGGGGGGAAAACGGGGAGGAGCCAACATCTGACTCGATCGATCTCACTATCGATCTCACTCAACGGGACACCACGGGACACCACGGCACACTTGTCGATCTCACGATCGATCTCACTATCGATCTCACTCAGCGGGACACCACGGGACACCACGGGAGCGCCACGGCGTCATGCGAAGATGCATATGGATTGGGTTGGGTGGATTTGATTGGATTGGATGACATGGATTGGATAACATAAAAAGGAGTTGGATTGGAAGAGATGGATTGGATAAGAAAGATGGGTTGGATTGGCCCGCAGCAGGCGCAGAAACAAATGAATTGATGGATTGGGTTGGATGGATTGGATTGGGTGGGACAAGACAAGATGGGACAATATAGGTTGGATGATACAAGATGGATTGGACACGATGGATTGGACATGATAAGCTGGGTTGGATAAGAAAGCCCGCCGCAGGCGCCGACAAAAATGAAATTGATGAATTGGGTTGGGTGGATTGGATTGGATGAGATTACATGGATTGGATAACATGAGATGGGTTGGATTGGAAGAGGTGGATTGGATGAGAAAAGATGGATTGGATTGGCCCACCGCAGGCGCAGAAACAAATGAAATGATGGATTGGGTCGGATGGATTGGATTGGGTGGGATAGGATAAGATGGGACAAGACAGGTTTGATAAGATATAATGTATTGGATTGGACAAGATTGACTGGATAAGATAAGCTGGATTGGATAAGGAGAAAGCCCGCAGCAGGCGCCGACAAAAAATGAGTTGATGGATTGGGTTGGGTGGATTGGATTGGATGGGATAAGATGGATTGGCTAACATAACATGAGTTGGATTGGAAGAGATGGATTGGGTAAGAAAAGATGGGTTGGATTGGCCCGCCGCAGGCGCATAAACAAATGAATTGATGGATTGGGTCGGATGCATTGGATTGGGTGGGATGAGATAAGATGGGACAAAATGGCTTGGATAAGATGGATTGGATTGGACAAGATGGATCGGATATGATAAGCTGGATTGGATAAGAAAGCCCGCCGCAGGCGCCGAACAACACGAACTATGAAATTAGCGACATGCGTTAGCGCAGGGACGCCCGGGACACCCGGGACATCCGGGACACCGCCCGGCCCAACTGGGACACCTCCCGGTCCGCGGCGGACGGGAAACGGACTTTCGCTCCTACTGACACCCGGGGCACCCGGGCCACCGCCCAGCCCAACTGGGACACCTCCCAGCCACCGGCGGAAGACTTTCGCTCCTACTTCGGCCTAGCTACAGGAGGATCGCGCGCAGCTTCGCCTCGCCCGCACGCACGACACGAGCACGAAAGCGAAACCGATTTCCCGGTGGGGGGTCTCCGTTTCACTGCGATCTCACCCTCCAACCTCCGACTACAAGATGTCGCGGTGCGCGCGTCGCCCCCTAGGGGGCGACGCACATATAGTATAGGTTTGTGGATGCCGTGACAGTGGACACTCTAACAATCCGATGATTGAATGAGAAATGTGTTTAACATATGTAAAACATGCTCTAAACATGTGTCAAACGTGTTCGTACAGATTTAAAACATGTTTGAAATCATTTGGCAACCTGCTTCCTCTCCATTGATCGACTTCCACAAGTATAAGGATGCTGGGGTGGCGCCGATGTTGAGGGCCTCGCCGGTCGAGGCAAGGAGTGGCAACATCAGCACGAGCGGCAGAGGACAGGGAGGAGGGGAACCAGAATCCCTAACAGGCATTGTGGATGCCACGACGATGGACACCCTGACAGTCCTACCATTGACTTCAAAATGTGTTTGAAGTGTAGGAAAATGCTCTAAACATGCTTTAAACTTGTGCTCGACATGTTTCAAACATGTTTAACACATGCCTTAGACATCCGGAAATTGTTTGGCGACATGCTTCCTCTCCATTGATCGTCCTCCACAACCCTCAGATGCAGTCGAGGCCAGTCCACAAGAAACCTTCCACAAGAAACAACCCTGAGACCCCAGGGCGTCCATCGATGTTGGGTGTGGGGCGACGTCGATCCTGGTGCGCGCAGCTGCGCACCGGCTTCCCGCACCTACCAGACCACCCCAACCCAACCCGAAGACCCGAATTTGACCCGAACTTCGGGTTTGGGGGGGGTACGGGTTCCATGTGTTTTTTCAGTGTTCCCCGACCCCCCCAACTGGGAATGGAGGGCGCAAATTGAGGCCTTCGGGTCGGGTTGGGGTGGTTTGGCGAGTGGTCAACATTGGAGGAAGAAGAAACGGCATACAGTCGGACTTCGTTGGACAGGACACGCGAGAGGACAACAGACCCTTCCGGGGGCCACATGGCCATAGGAATGCAGGAGGCACGGGTCGCGAGGCACAGGACACAAAGGTACCCTTGATTTGGCAGGGTCGACCTACTAATCCGGGCCGACTGTAAACACAACTGTTGACGATCTGCACGGATCTCTTGGATCTGAACCTAGGGCTCCCAACTTCGCGCTTCGCGCTCCGCGAAGCGCGAATAACTTCGCGCCCTCGCGCCGCCCCCCCAAAGGGAGAAAAGGAGGACGAGGAGGAGGGGGAGAAGGAACGAGGACCACGAAGCGCGAAGCGCGAATAACTTCGCGCCCTCGTGGGAGCCCTTGTGAACTGGACCCCCTGACGGCGCCTCCTGCGCAGCCCCTGGCGCGCTCCGTTCGCCATGGAGGAGGATCCAGCGCAGATCCAAGAAGTCTGCGCAGACCGTCAAACTGAAGGGGCCCTGGGACACACAACTAAACACACACAAATAAAAAGATTCCCCATATGTTCGCATATTTTGGGGGGTGTTTGTCTTCCCCCCCACTTCCCATATTTTCACATATTTTCCTGGGAATCGACCATAAATTGTGTCTGTGTGTTTTTGTCCCCTCCTGACAAACATTGATTGTTCCTCTTGAGATGTGCCAACTGCAGCCAGCGCGGCTTGAGCCATGACACGTCGGCCGCCCCCTGTGCGGTGGCATCCTCTCTCGAAGCCTGGGGGCAGCGCCGCGGCACGGACCCTGGACTCGGCCGTGATAGGGCGGCAATGCACATCTAGAGAATCGTCGCTGGTATCACCGGCGTGATCGACGAACTAACAACACACACCCATACCCATAGGGGATCGGAGAGGGCTATGGGTGCGTGTTGTCGGATGGGGGTCCCCGCTCGAACGGGAGCGTTATCCAGGGGCCGACAACCCGCACCCATACCCATAGCCAGTCCTCCTCCCAACGACCTCCCTATGGGTATGGGTGTGTGTTGTTCGTTCGTCAGTGATCAGCTTCTCCGTTCTCATCAACAAAATCAAATGTCAGCATCTCTATGGCGAACAGTATCGCCAACACAGGCACCCTCATTCTCATAATCATCACCGTCACCATCATAATTCACGATCATGGCATCGACATCAGCCTGCCACCCTCCTCCTGCTCTGCATCATCCCCTCCTCCTCCTCCTCGAACTCTGCTTCTTCAATCTCCTCCTCTTCAACCTCCCTTTCTGTAGCTCGGCATCTTCCCGCAGATGACCCTTCTCCTCGGAAACTTCCCGTCCAATCCTGACGCCGTCGGTGCACTGCTGCAAACATGTGCACTCGGACCAGTCCGTCTCCTGCAATCGAGTGAGGGAGGCTGACAACGTACCATGCATCGACGAGAGGGGTGTCTGTTCCTGGAAATAGCTATTACCAAAAAGGTTCACACATCATAGCCGCATGCATGAACGCTGCCTCTTGCTTTCCCTCACCTTGTTTCCTGATCCACTTGCCGTAGCACCTCCTCCTCCTGCCAAGCCCAATGTTACCTGCACGGCCCGTCGCATGACATCTTGGTGCCACTGCCCTCTCGTTCGCCGTCCTACCACTACACGTTCAAACAACGGTGCAACCAATATTAACAGTGTTAACACAGACAACCGTCTACATCAACATCGGCATAGGAAACAACTCCTGTAAACAATTCGCAGACGTATGATACTTCCTATAACGCAAAAAGGGGAGGAGGAAAGAGGTAAAGAGAGGGAGGATGGGCCAGATGATGAGGAAATGGAAGGGCCGCACTAGCACGCTGAAACTGAAGGAAAGGGAGATCAGAAGGAAGACGTGCAGGAGGACGAGGGTGATGAATTGGAAGAGGGTGGGTGAGCAAGAGAAGGAGGAAGAAGGAGGATACGAGCAAGAGAAAAGAGGATGAGAAGATGGGGGGAGGTGGGGGATGAAGAGCCAAACCAGGAGTGGGAGGAAAAGAGTAGAGAAAAAAGGAAACAGGAAACATGACAAATGAAGAAGGGTGAAGAGAGGTTGGAGGAGAACGCGAGAAGGGAGGAGGCATGAGAGGGAGGCTCCTCCTCATCCTCCTCCTCCTCCTCCTCCTACTCCTCCTCCTCCTCCTCCTCCTCCTCTTCCTCCTCCTCCTCCTCCTCCTCCTCCTCCTCCTCCTCCTCCTCCTCCTCCTCCTCTCATCCTCCTCCTCCTCCTCCTCCTCTCCTCCTCCTCCTCCTCCTCTTCCTCCTCCTCCTCCCTTCCTCCCCCTCCTCCTCCTCCTCTCCTCTCCCTCTCCTCCTCTTCCTCCTCCTCCTCTCCTCTTCCTTCTCTTCTTTTCTCCTCCCTCCTCCTCCTCCTCCTCCGCCTCTTCCTCCTCCTCCTCTTCGTCCTCCTCGCCCTGCTCCTCCTTCTCCTCCTCCTCCTCCTCCTCCTCCACCTCCCATTAATGCACCCCCTATCATTGCCTGCTCCGCCGAAGAGTGGTGACACGAAGCGGCAGATCCCGCCTCCCAGGCTTCGCCTTCTGCGTCGGAGGCGGAGCTGGAGCTGGAGCTGGAGCTGCTGCTGCTGCCTGGGGGCTCGCGCGGTCGCGCTCTGTGTTTGCCCCTCACGCGGGCCACTCGCGAAGATGCCGAAGGCAGGCCATGTCAGAGCGACTGCTGGGCCTCATCTTCTTCCCCATCTTCCTCCTCCTCCTCGTCCTCCTCCGCCTCCTCATCGTCATCCTCATCGCTCACCTCCTCGTCGGTCCCCCCCCTCAATCTTCAGTCTCGCCTGATCGATCTCACATGGAGCGGTGTAATCTCTCAGGCGAAATCCGTGACAAATCCGCTGGCCCCCTACCGTAGATTGTTAAAGTCCGTGCGAGGGGGGAGCCGAAAAGCGTCCGGTTACCATCCCCGAATCGCGTTGTCTGAATTCCTGCGGAGCCGTGGGAAACGTAAAAATACGTGAGCGACGCGATAATCCATCGTAAATCACATTGTGTTTGCGCCCCCGAGGCCACGATCCCTTGTAAACCATCGTGAATTGCGCCACATTCGCGTCCCCGAAGCAACATCCCTTGTAGAATACACAATGTTCGCGTCCCCGTGGCAACGATCTCCTATAAAATTGCAGTATGTTCGCACCTCTGGGGCTACGATCCACCGTAAATTACGCAACGTTTGCGCCTCCGAAGCTACGATCCATCGGAAGTACGCAGCGTTCGCGCCCCCGAAGCCACGACCCCTCGCAAATTACACATTCGCGCCCCCGAGGTCACGATCCCCAGTAAATTACCCCGCATTCGCGCCCCCGAGGTCGCGATCCCTTGAAAATTACCCCCCATTCGCGCCCCAGAGGCCTCGAAACCACGATCCTTAGTAAAACACGCTATAGTATCGCTCCCGAGGCCACGATCTCCCGCACGTTGCACTACATTCGCGCTTCTGGGGCCACGATCCCTTGCAAATTACGCCGCAGTTGCGCCCCCGAGGCCACGATCCTTTCATTACAGAATATTCGCGCCCCCGTGGCCAATAACCCTGACAAATTATGCAAGCGTTGCGTCTCCGAAACAACAAACCCTCGCACATTACATAATAGTCGCGTCCCCGAAACCATTAAACCTTACAAATTACACAATGTTTACGCCTCCAAGGCAACGATCCTTAGTAAATGAATCAAGTGTTGCGTCCCCGAGGCAACAAAACATCGCAAATTACATAACATCAGCGTCCCCGAAGCCAGAATCCCTCGTAACGTATACAATGTTCGCGTTCTCGACGCCACAAACTATCGCGAATTGCAAAATGATTGCGTCCCCGAAGCCAGAATCCTCAGTAAGTACATAGTAGTCGCGTCCCCGAGGCCGGAAACCAATGCAAATGGCGAGTTCTGCGCACCCGAAGCAAATAACCATAGGAAATGATTCAATGTTCGCGTCCACGTGGCCATCACCCCTCGCAAATTACGCCATATTCGCATTGCCAAGGCAAAGAGTGCTCTACGGCGCCTGACGATGGTTCCAAGACGGCCCAAGGGGGCCCCAAGAGGCCCCAACGGCGCTCCAATAGCCTTCCCGAGAGAGCCCCAAGAGGCCACCATGGTCGATTTCGCAAAAGGTTTTTGAAGGAGTTTGAGGTTCTCGCATGTTCGGCTTTCATATGCCCCAAGATGGCTCGAGAAGCTCCCAACACCGCCCCAAGACAGCCCAAGACGCCTCCAAGAGGGCCCCAAGACGGCCCGAGAGGGCTCCAACATGGCCCAGGAAGCGCTCCGAGAAGCCCCCAGGAGGCCCCAAGAGGCCCCAAAAGGCGCCCAAGACACGCCAAAGAGGCCTCCAAGAGGCCCAACAGCTACCCCACGAGGCCCCCACCTCTAAGAGGCCCCCGAGAGGCTCCCCAAGACACCTCAACACATATACAAGAGGCCTCAGACCCACAACCCAGACACGATGGCGGGATGGCCCGAAGGCCACTGGTATCCGCCGCCCCCTGTTTGCTTGCCACAGGGTTGCCCAGCGTGCTAACCCTTTCGATGTTGGTTCTTTTAGAGCAACTCCCTGGGGCTGCGGCCCGTCCCGCCGGCCACCTGGAAAAGCGCACGAAGTGCATAAAAGGTGGTTGCAAGGGATTTCGGCTCCAAACGGCTCCAATGGCCTCCAAGATGGCCTCCAAGTTCGCCCACGATGGTCCAAGATGGCCTCGAAGACGGCCCAAGAGAGTCAAGGATGCCTCCAAGTTCGCACAAGAAACACCTAAGACGGCCCAAGACGGCCCCAGAGGCCTCCAAAAGGCATCCAAGACGACCCAAGAGGTCTCGAAGAGGTCCTCCAGGGTCCGCATGGAC
>CAUYUJ010019976.1:0-7500 GCA_963575745.1 Prorocentrum cordatum
GCTCGAAAGTCTCGCCCGCTCCATCCAGGAGCGCCCTCACAGCTTGGATGAGCGGTCCAGCCTCGGCACTGCTGGAAGGTCCCCGCAGCCTGGGGCCCTTATGCGCGCTGCGCCACTCCCGAGGCGGCGTTCCAGCTGCGCTGCGGAGGGCCACGTTGCGGATCAGCCTGTCCTCGAAGAGCTCCTCCTGGCCAGCAACGCGGCCACGTAGGGCGGGTCTAACCAAAACCCCATGACGAGCGACCTCAGAGTCCAGGGTCACCCGCCGCCTGGAATAATCAGTGTCCGCAGTCGTTCCAGCTCTGCCAGGAGCTTGGTGATGAGCACGAGCCGAGGCCCGTGCGCCCGCAGCGCCCCGTCGTCGGCCGACGCTTTTCGCTGCACGAGCCTCCGCAGAGGCGGCAGCGTCCCGTGCCATCCCAAGTCGCGCGCGGGAGCGAAGTGCCGCCAATAGGCTTTCGCCAGAGGCAGACACCCTTGAGCACGCGCGCGCGCGGCCTTGAGCCAAAATGGCTACGGAGTCTCCTCCTCCTCCTCCTCCTCCTCCTCCTCCTCCTCCTCCTCCTCCGCCTCCGCCTCCGCCTCCGCCTCCTCGCTCCTCCTCCTCCTCCTCCTCCTCAGAATCCTCCTCCTCTCCGATCACTCACCCTCCTCCTCCCCCCCTCCTCTCCTCCTCCGCCCGCCTCCCTCCCCTCCTCCTCCTCATCACCCTCCTCCTCCTTCCTCCTCCCCTCCTCCCTCCTCCTCCCACCCTCCTGCCTCCTCCTCCTCCTCCTCCTCCTCCTCCTCCTCCTCCTCCTCCTCCTCACCCCCTCCTCCTCCTCCTCCTCCTCCTCCCCTCCTCCTCCTCGTCCTCCTCTCCTCCTCCTCCTCCTCCTCGTCTCCTCACCCTCCTCCTCCTCCTCCCTACTCCTCCGCCTCTCCTCCTCCTCCTCCTCCTCCGCCTTCTCCTCTCCTCCTCCGTCCTCCCTCCTCCTCCTCCTCCTCCTCCTTCCTCCTAGGGCGTCGCCGTCGTCCTCCTCCTCCTCCTCCTCCTCCGACTCCTCCTCATCCTCACCCGCCTCCTCCGCCAACTCCGACTCTCTTCCTCGCCATCCCTCTGGGCGACGAGGACGCGCCCGTGGGCCTGGGCAGGAGCAGTCGCCCCTCGATTGCCGCAGCTCCCCGTGGCGCCGGCCCCTGGGGCTTCGACCCCGTCCCTTGGCCCCGTCCTCCAGCGTCGTGTTTTTTTTTTTTTTTGACCGGCCGAGCGAAGGGTTGTTGACGTCACCACGTTTCCTGTCAATGTCTGTTCCCGTCCCCCCATGTCGGAGGCCCTAAAAGGGCGGTAAAGTGGTGGCGAGGCCGTCTCCCGCGCAGTGCCACCGAGAGGGGGAGGACGACGATTCGTCAGGAGGCTCCCTTCTGCCCCGCGGGGTGCCTGGCATCCCCGAAGCCTGCATGTGCAGACGCCGTGTCAGCATGCGGAGTATGGCAGGAGAACGGTCAGGCAAGGTTTCAGCCAGAGACGTTTTTCTGAGGGCCCCGGGGCCGGGAGCCAAGGGGCCAGACCCCGGGGGCCCGGGGGGTCCACGTTGGGGTAAAAGGACCCACCGAAAGGCCGAAAACTGCAGAGGATTCTACGACAGGTCCGTGTCGTGTCGACCCCAGCGTTGGTCCCTGACTCCGCGGGAATCGCTCAACCATAAACGATCGGCCGTTACCGAAACGTCGGATCGTTCAACATCGACCGATTCTGGGTCGCCAGCGGCGTTCCACCTGGAACGCCAGCGGCGGGGTCGCCGCCGGTCGACACGACGCGAGCCCGCCGCACGCAGCCTCCGGGCAACCGCGCCTGCAGTGGGCGATAACCTCGAGGCATGGGGTCGGGGTCGGGGGGAAGCGGGGGCGGGGTCGGGGTCGGACGCGCGCCTCCAAGGAGAACACGTAGCACTAGTGCGCCTCTGTGCGTCTCCGTGCGTCCCATCCTGCTGCATCCGTGCATCCACTTTCGGAGGTCCGCGAGCATCTGGGGGGTCGGGGTCGAAGGATTGCAAAAAAAAAACAGGATTGCAAAAAAACCCAGGATTGCAAAAAAACGAAGGATTGCAAAAAAAGGATTGCAAAAAAAACCCAGGATTGCAAAACAAAAACCAGGCCGAAGGATTGCCAAAAAAAACCTGGCCGAAGGGTTTTTTTGCAATCCTTCGGGGAAGCCCTGGCGCGCGCGGCCGAGGGCGCGCCGCGTCGGGGCCGTCCTCCCTCGTGCGGACCCCGTCGATCTTCACGAGCGTGCAGTTCGGGTACACGTTGGACTTGCTCCTGTCCGGGCGTGGGCAGCCAGCCAGGCTCGGGGGGGGTGCGTCTGGGCCCGACCGGGAGGTGCCTCCACTTGACCTCCTCCTCCTCCTCCTCCTCCACCTCCTCCTCCTCCTCCTCCACCTCCTCCTCCTCCTCCTCCTCCTCCTCCTCCTCCTCCTCCTCCTCCTTCCTCCTCCTCCTCCGCATCATCATCATCATCATCATCATCATCATCATCATCATCATCATCATCATCATCATCATCATCATCATCATCATCATCATCATCATCATCATCATCGTCATCGTCATCGTCATCATCATCATCATCATCACCACCACCATCATCATCACCACCATCACCATCACCATCATCATCACCATCATCATCACCATCGTCATCATCATCATCATCATCAGCACCAGCATCATCATCAGCAGCATCAACATCATCATCAACAAACAACCTCAACATCATCACCACCGTCATCGTCGTCATCATCATCAGCATCATCAGCAGCAACATCAGCATCACTATCATCAACATCATAGAAACCACTTGAATGTGGTGTGCGCTGGGGATGGGGACGAGCGGCCGCACGGCCTCAACCGTGATGCTCAAGCTTTCGAGTTCTGAGGGGCATGCAAGCAGCTGCCACGCAATTCCTTTCGGACTTAGCGCGCGTCGCTTCGCAGGCCCTGATACAGTCGGGCTGCTGAAAGAAGGAACGCTACATAAGGAACGAAGCCCCGTCTTGGCCCTGTTAGCGCCTCCGTGCCCCAGGAGGGCAAGACGAACAGCACTGGAGGAACCTAAGGAACATCGAGCCCCTTACGAACCCAAACTGTTCCTGATTTCAGCGTCTTGACTGTAGTCTGGTCGGCGACCTCGGCGGCTCCTCCAGCGTGCCCGCCGTGCTCGTGCGAGTGTGCGCCGACCTACAGCCTGTACTGCCCCAGCGTCGACGGCGCCTGCTACTTCTTGCAGCTGGTCAGCTCGTGGTGCAGCCACGGGGTGGTCTCCCTCCTCGGGCTGCTGCCGGGAGCGTTCGCCTTGCCTGCACTCTTGAGCTGGAGGTCGTCGTCGTTCCGTGGGCTCGGGCCGCGACGTGACAAGTCGCCATCTCTGCATCGTCATCGCCGCCGAGTTCACAGCAGGCGAAGGCCGCCATCCAGCATGCCGCAGCCAGGTGACGTTCATGCGATCCGGTATCGTGTCGGTGGGCCAGAGGTGTACCACGAGCACATCACCCTGTTCAACGTGCCACCCTCAGAGGCGGTCGTCGTGTCTGTGGACGGCGACGTGTGCGTAGACACGGTGGTGGTGGTGGATGCGGACTGCCAGGAGGTTCGGCCCCTGCGAGGGCTGGGAGCTCCCCTGTACGGCGTCGCCGAGCGCTGCCGCCATGCGGGGCTTTCTCCGCATCCCCGCGGGGCTGCTGGGCGCTGCGATGCCTCCTCCGCCCTCCGTGCTGGCAGGGGGGCCTCGGCGCGGGCGCGGCCTGGACGCCTCGGGCCCTGCGGCTGGACGGCCCCGCCGCGGCAGGCGTGGCCGTGGGGGGTGCCTGGGCCAGGCGCTGGCGCCGCGGGCGGCGGGGGTGCCCCCCCCCAGGCGGGGCTGCCGCTGGCGCGGCTCCGGGTGGCGCTCAGCTGTGCGGAGCTGGCGGCGTTCGAGCTGGCGCGCCGCCAGACCCAGCGCCTCGAGGAGCGGCACTGCGAGGAGCCACAGGCTGCCCGGGTGGCGGCCGAGGACGAGAAGTCGGGCAAGGATGAGAGGGCCTCGGGTGCGAATGGGCCCTTGCTCGCCGCCGAGGCGGATCACTACACGGGGATGTCGACGAGCAGGGGGGAGGGACCTCTGCATCGCCCCTGGCCTCGCCGAGTTCATCGCGGAGCAGCTGAAGGCGGAGGCCGGCGTGGCCAAGGAGGGGCGCAAAGCCCGCGAGGAGCGGGCGGCGCGCGCATAGCCCCTCGGAGGTTTCTCCCAGGCGGGTGCAGGCGCTTCGGTGCCGCCTGGGCGATCCCTGCGTGTTCGTGGCGGCCTCGGCCTCCGCCTCTTTTGTCCTGATGGCTCCTGGGGCTCGCCAGCGAGACGCCTTTCCTCTTCCTGCCCTGGCGGCGGATGCTCGTGCTGACGCCTGCCACGGCCGTCGGGGGTGACGGCGTGCTGGGCGCGGGGCTGCTTGGAGGCGATGGGCCAACGACGGCATCGCGGCCTTGAACCAGCTGAGCGGCAACTCGCCAGCGTCCTCGATCCCTCCGGGATTGACGGCGTCGGCGGCTCATGCGAGCGCGGGGAAGCACATCGCCCCGGCTCATCAATCTTTCCCTCTTGCTCCTGATAACCATGGGGATCGTCGCTCTGGCGAGGCAGCCCTCGGAGGGAGCTGCTCGCGTCGGCGCCCGGGTACTCTGCCGACTCCCGGCGCGTCGAGCCCCACAGCAAGGACTTGGTGCCCTGGCCTGACTTGTCGACGGAGCCAGTTGATGCCATGGCTCTCGTTGACCAGGCCGAGCGTGATATGTTGTCGGGATGGAGACGGACTATGCTGAAGGGGAACTGGGACACACAAATAGATAGACACAAATACCAGATTCAACATATTTTCCCATATTTGGTGGGTTTCTGTCTCCCCCCCCATTTCCCATATTTTCTGGGGAATCGACGACCACTTGTGTCTGTGTGTTTGTTGTCCCTCCTGATATGCTCAGAGGTGAGACGTCTGCTTCGCACCCGAGGGCGGCAGCGGTGCCGCGGCAGCCCCACGTCGACCCGGTTCTGGCCAACAACCCCAGGGCCTACACCCTGCGAAATGCTTAAGAGAAATCACGGGTTCAGCAATTCATCGTCTCAGAATTTGAATAAAAATCCAGAATTTCTGTTGAAATCGTAGGGTTTACATTGCAGCTTTAAGAATGGTCGAGACCCTGGCCGAAAACGTAAGTTTTCTTAAGCATCGCCTAGGGCCTATGCTGGTTCCGTGGGGGAGGCCGTTGCAGAGTGGCAGGATCAGTCTCCATGTGGCGCGGGCTACTGATCCATGTAGCTTGGAATTCTCTTCGCCGAGGAAGCTGGCAAAGGGCACGCTCGGGGCTCGTCCTCGGCCCGAGGGTGGCGAATGGGGTGCTCGAGCCGCCGCCAAAGACGGCGCTTCCGACGGCTGCGGCCTGGGCCGCCCATCGAGTCGGAGCATCCCGCGGTGCTGGCTCAGGGTGGCATCCAGCCGTTTACCATACGCTCGCGCCCCAAGGCATGGAAGTTGTTGTTTTTTCACGCGCCCGACTGTTTCAAACCGCCTGCTGGGCATCCAGCAGATCGACGGGAAGCCGCCGGCCAACGACTGCTTCCTGCAGCCCACGGCGCGCGTGACTCCCACGGGCTGGAGCTGGTCGCCGTTGTCCTGCCGGAGCATTGTGAGAAGGGCCCCGGTCCGGAACGGCTTCGGCTTCGGCGGCTTGATCGAGGATGGTCGACCCAGCCCTGCGTTGCGTTCGCGGGGCTGCGTGGCCGCAGCTGGCTACGTCGACAACTTTGCCCTCGTCGGTGGTGACGCGGCCGTCGCCGCCGCCAGAGGAACCAGATCACGCGCGCATTGGAGTCGTAGGGCCCCCCTGCCCATTCGATGGATGAAGCTTCATCCGTCTCCATCTTCACGGGCCCCGAAATGAACGGCAACCTCGGCAACGTGAGAGCGAAGCCCTCCAGCGTCATGAGGCTTCGGCAGGTGATCCTGGTGGTCTTACGACGCGGGGCCGCGTCGCCTCGCATGCTCGAAGTCCTGCCGGGGCACATCACTTGGGCAATGATCTGCAGGAGAGAGACCCTCTCCGTCCTGTCGTCTGCCCGTGCCTGCAAGTCTCTGCAGGGCCCTGGAGCGAGGCCCCTGTGGGCCTCGGTGAGGTTCCGAGCTGTGGCGCGTCGCCGACACGTTAACTACCTCTCTGGACGTCGCGCACGACCACTCCCTGGGGCGCGCGAGTCTCGGCCTCGGATCCCGTCGGCAGCGGGGCGTGCCCTCGCCAGCTCGATGGGCCACGCGTGGCCGAGATGGGGAGGCAAGCGGAGGGGTGGAGGCACTGGTCGGTGCACAGTCATCGGCCTGACCTAAGGAACGAGAAATAAGGAACGAAGCCCCTTTCTTCCAAGGAATAACGCATAGGGAACGATGAACAAATAATACATAACGCATAGGGAACAATAAATAACGCATGCAAGCCTAAGGAACGACCGAGCCCCTTTTGAAAAGTAAGTGTTCCTTATTCAAGCCGCTCACTGTACATCATCAGTTTCGGCACGGGTGAACGCGCTGGGTCTGAAGCGGCCCCGCGTCGACTCCGACCTCTTGGAGGCTGTCGCCTCCGACTCGGTCATCGTCCGACCCCGAGGGCTTCGACAGCGGCTTTCTCGAGATCCCTGGGGACATCGTGCAGGCCTCGTCGCGGGCCGCCGTCATCTCCAGGAGGCGCTGGAACCCATCCAAGAACATTCTGGAGCACGAAGGCGATGCGATGTGCGATGCTGTGCGGCATGCTACGCGCAACGTGTCACTGCATCACCACCATCTTCGCTTTCTCGTCGATACTTACCTTTGGCTCTGGCGGCGGGGAATGGGGCGGGGGCGGAAGCCCACCCTTCGGCGGCCCTTGCGGAAGCTGGCAACTCTTGCACTCGCTGCCCACCTTCGACGCTGTGTGCGCTGACTGCCGTCGGAACTGAACGTGGCCGCCTGGCCCCCCCGTCATGGCTTCTTCCATGGCAAGGGCTTCGCGGAGGCGGTCGAGGCGCCAGCCGACGACGCCCCCTTCGAGCAAACTGTCAATGACGGCCAGGCCCGCCCAGGAGCTGGAGCACCCGCGCCCTCGGGATCTGGCCGCGGGGGCCATCAGCCTCTTGGAGATGTCGGCCGTCACGGATGGGACGGAAGGCTGGTACCGAGGCCGCGCGCTGCGTTTTCTGGAGTGGCTGGGCTGGCACGAGCACGACTTCCGCACCGCCGGCCAGCTGGGCGCGGTGGTGGTCGCGCTCCTGACCGACCTGGCCCTGGACGGGCTCGACGCGGCGACGGGCAGGATGACGGCGGCGGCGATCGGGCACTCCTTGCCTCACCTGCTGGGGGGCACGCGGCCCCTCCCTCGAGCTGCTCGAGCGTTGGACGGCCGGCTCGCGCCGGCCCAGGTGCGCCTACCGCTGCCGAGGTCGGCGGCGATGGCGGTGGCGGG
>CAUYUJ010019976.1:12500-55000 GCA_963575745.1 Prorocentrum cordatum
TCGATGCGGTTCCGTCTGGGTGCGTCGCAGCCACTGCGTCCACTCTGCGTGCCGCCTGTGCCTGGTAAAGCGCCGCTGGGTGGTGTCGGGCGGCTCCGTGTCGGGCGCCTGCTGTGCTGCCTCTTCCTGTGTCAGCGCGTTGACAGTGCTCTGGAGGCGGTGGAGCGCCGGTCTCAAGCCCGGGCAGTAGTGGAGAAGGTCATCTCTGTCGCGGAGGCCCAGTCGCTGGAGCACTGGCTTCTCGCAGAGCGCCCACGAGGCCGCCTGGGCATCCAGGCGCGCTGCGCTCACGCTCTGGAATCCCAAGCCGCCCAAAGCGACAGGGTGCCAGTATTTCTCTTTCTGCTCCGCTGTGAGGTCGTGCGTTTGTACTAGCTCCTCCAGTGCGCTGAGTAGGTCGGCGTCGAGCTGTGTCGCCGTTTGGGCGGGAATCCCGGTGGTGCGCATGTGCCAAGTCATTTCTCCTGCAGTGAGGGTTCGTAGAAGTACCAAAGACGTCTGAACGTCTAGGCCGGCTTTGTGAAGTTCCATGAGTCTGGCCATGGCAGTCGTCCTCCTGGTTCGTTGGCGTTCTAGTCGCGGCGAGGCGGGTGAGTGCAGGCTGCCCTCCTCGGCGTGCTGGTCGGCGGTTACCGGCGTCGGTGCCAGGCCGGAGTAGTCGTCGGCGTGTTGTCGTAAGATCGTGGGCTGCTCTACTCGCGGCACGGGTAGGCCCGCTGGTATCGCGGCAGGATTTCTCGCCCACACCTCACATTTGTCGACGCGTGTTTGGAGGCCGGCTTGGCTCAATGCGTTGGTGTATGCTGCGTATATGGTGGGCAGGTCTTCAGGCTTCGCAAGGATGGTGAGGTCGTCGATGTAGCCGAAAAGCTCGTGCTGTATACCTGCTGCGTCGAGTTGGTGTTTGGCCCTCTAGAGGGCTCGGTCGAGTCCGAGGCAGTAGAGCGTGGTGGCCATGCCGCACCCCTGGAAGATCCCCGTCGTTTGGTTCCAAATGTGTCTTCTGCTCCCGGTGTCGTGGTAGACTACCTGCCCGGCGTCCGGCAGGAGGCCTCTTGCCCATCGGCGGAGTTTTGGGCAGTGAGCATCGATACCTTCGTTGATGTACACCCTGCTCAGGTTCTGAAGGCGTCTGCAGCGTCCAGAGAGAGCACGGCGTAGTCCGGGCGGACGTGGAGGGCAGTGGACACGTGCTTGTGGACCAGTTCCGCCCCAGCCGTGTGCTTGTACCCGCCATTTTGTTGACCGCCTTTGACGCGAGACGGCGGAGCGGGCTGGCGAGGTTGATGGGGCGGATTCGGGTGGAGCTCTTGGTGAGGCTCCACCCGAATCCGCCCCATCCTGCTCCTGCTCCCTCTCACCTCCTCCTCCTTCCTCCTCCTCCTCCTCCTCCTCCTCCTCCTCCTCCTCCTCCTCTTCCTCCTCCTCCTCCTCCTCCTCTCCTCCTCCTCCTCCTCCTCCTCCTCCTCCTCCTCCTCCTCCTCCTCCTCTCCTCCTCCTCCTCCTCCCTCCTCCTCCTCCTCATCCTCCTCCTCCTCCTCCTCCTCCTCCTCCTCCTCCTCCTCCTCCTTGCCTCCTCTCCTCTCTCCTCCTCCTCCTCCTCCTCCTCCTCCTCCTCCTCCCACCCCCGTGGGCGCCCTCCCGGGGGCCAACGGCGTTGGAGGTCTGGGCGCCCGCCTGGGCGCCCAGACCTCCAGCGCAGCGCTGAATTCAATACGAAAACTCTTCGCCATTCTCAGCCTCCAGGGACCCTCTCTGGGCACCGGGACCGTCGAAAGACGACTCGGGAAACCCGCCCCTGGGGAGAGGGCCAGCCGTCGTTTGCACTTGCCATCGCTCGGACGTCCATGTTCTGTGCACGTTTCAGTTTCGTGTGCTGATTTTCCGAAAGATGATCCAGGATGCTCCTCGAGGGCCCTCGCCGGGAAACCACTCACACGTCCGAGCGATGCCAGGCTCGGACCTCCGAGCTGTTATGTTTGTGCCGTTGCTCGTCATCCCCGATATAAGTTTCAGTCGGGCTTGCCCCTCTACAGGAGCAATATTCAAAAAATAGTCTGGGGACGACTTTTTGGCTATCTTTAAGTATTTTTTGACAATATGTATCTTTCGTCCACAAGCCCCCTGTAGGGGGACATGCCCGACCTAAGTAGAAGTGTAGGCCTTCTTAATGGGGTCAGAGTAGATGGGGTCGGAGGATCGCGCCGCATCGCCGATGCATCGCCGATGCGGCTCGATGCGGAGCCCGATTCCCTCAACGTCGACGTCGCCGGTGCATCGCCCACGTCGACGATGCATCGCCGGTGCATCGCCAGTGCATCGCCGATGCATCGCCGATGCATTGCCAATGTATCGGCGATGCGGCGCGATGCCCCGACCCCATCTACTCCGACCCCATCTAGGAGGCCCCTAATATGATCGAGGTCGGTTCCGGAGGGTACCCTAAAGTTTTTCTGTGTTTGTTGGATGTTCTTGTGCATCTTGCCGGAGGGTGCCCAGGGCTGTACTAAACGCTGTTTTGCTGGACTTCGGCTGTGTTTTGTTCTTCGTTTTGGCATGGAGGTACATGACAACAGGTAGAGCAAAACGAGCTTGAAAGTCACCGACTTCGGCCTCGTGGGGCCTGCCGTGAGGACGAGAGCAGCGGCGCCGACCTCCCGACGTGCGGCCGGCACGGCAGCGAGGGCGCGCCCACCGACCGGGAGCACGCGCGAGGCACGCCGCCGGAGGAGGCGCGCGGGGAGAGCGGCGGCGGCACGGCCCGGCGGCAGGAGTCCGGCGTTTCGGAAGTGGATTGGGCGGCTGCAGACGGAGGGTGAGGAGGAGGAGGAGGAGGAGGAGGAGGAGGAGGAGGAGGAGGGAGGGAGGGGGGGAAAAGGGAGAAAACAGGAGGAAAAGAGAGAAAGAGTGAGGATGAGGAAGAGGTGAGGAGGAGGAGGAGAGGAGGCGGAGGAGGAGGAGGAGGAGGAGGAGGAGGAGGAGGGGGAGGGGGAGAGGAGGATGAGGAGGAAGAGGGAGAAAACAGGAGGAAAAGAGGAGGGAGAGGGAGGGGAGGAGGAGGAGGAGGAGGAGGAGGAGGAGGAGGGAGGAGGAGGAGGAGGAGGAGGAGGAGGAGGGGGAGGAGGAGGAGGAGGGGGAGGAGGAGGAGGAGGAAAGGAGGGAGAAAAAGTGAGGAAAAGAGGAGGAAGAGGGGGCGGAAACGGAGGAGTGGGTGGAGAAGGACCGACGCGGCGATCTCTCGATCAAAGTTCGGTGTAACGCACAACCAACAGATCATGAGCACAATTCTAATCTGCGCGCGGGTCCTGCTCTAGGCGGGCCGCTGCTCTCGTCCTCACGGCAGGCCCCACGAGGCCGAAGTCGGTGACTTTCAAGCTCGTGCTCCGGAAAAACTTCAGGGTACCCTCCAGAACCGGCCTCGATCGTATTGGGGCCTCCTAGACGGGGCCGGAGTAGACGGGGTCGGAGTAGATGGGGCCGGGGCCGCTCCAGGCACAAACGGATTGGCTCAAATCAAGGTACTTCAGTCACTGGCTTGGGATGCAAACCCCTCAGGAGCCGAAACGAAACCTCTTTCAGCGCCTTGGAGGCGCATGGCCTTCGAGACGGGTCCCCGCGTGCCCCTGTCAATATACGGGGAGGCTGCACAGTGCAGATCCCCCGCAAACCTGGCAGTACAGGACACCTCGTAAAAAATGAAGAAGCAGGAGGTGGAAATGGAGGAGATGGATGAGGAGGTCGAGCAGCAAGGAGGAAAGGGAGGAGAAAACGAAGACGACGGCGACGGCGATAACGACACGACGACCATGACAGCGAAAACGACGAGCATGTGAGCCAGCGTGGGCCCGAAACTGGCCCCAGACATTGTGGCCTGGCATACTCCTTGGTGCACTCTGCGTGGTGTGAGCTGCACTCGGATCTAGGACAGAAGACCATCCCCCGAGAGAGAACATGAGACCCTGCGCCGGCCAAAACACACACACACACACAGAGAACGTCCAAGGGCACCCTCCGCCCAGATGCACAATAAGATCCAAGGGCACCCTCCGCCAAGAGAACGTCCAAGGGCACCCTCTGCCAAAAGAACGTCCAAGGGCACCCTCCCCCGAGAGTCGGGGATCTTCTGACCCGGGTCAGCAGGAAACCAAAAACTGCAGTGCAGGAAAAACAAACTGCAACGCAGGTCTTGGCAAACCCGGGTCAGCCAGTATGTGCGGCCGCCTCGCGGCCACGAGCGGCTCGCTAACCCGGGTCAGCCAGAGGGGGTCTTCGCAGGATCCTGCAGGATCCGGTGCCGTGGCTGACCCCCGTTTGCATTGACCCCCGTCTCGAGGCTCCCGAGAGAGAACATGAGACCCTGCGCCGGCCGAAACACACACACACACAGAGAACGTCCAAGGGCACCCTCCGCCAACATGCACAATAACATCCAACAATAACAAGAAACTTTAGGGCAGGGCTGGACCTAAACATTATTTTAGCTACCTGTCGTTTTGTTGTTTTGTTTTTCGTTTTGCTATACCTGTTGTCATGTACCTCCATGCCAAAACGAAGAACAAAACACAGCCGAAGTCCAGCAAAACAGAGTTTAGTACAGCCCTGGGCACCCTCCGGCAAAATGCACAAGAACATCCAACAAACACAGAAAAACTTTAGGGTACCCTCCGGAACCGACCTCGATCATATTAGGGGCCTCCTAGATGGGGTCGGAGTAGATGGGGTCGGGGCATCGCGCCGCATCGCCGATACATTGGCAATGCATCGGCGATGCATCGGCGATGCACTGGCGATGCACCGGCGATGCATCGTCGACGTGGGCGATGCACCGGCGACGTCGACGTTGAGCGAATCGGGCTCCGCATCGAGCCGCATCGGCGATGCATCGGCGATGCGGCGCGATCCTCCGACCCCATCTACTCTGACCCCATTAAGAAGGCCTACACTTCTACTTAGGTCGGGCATGTCCCCCTACAGGGGGCTTGTGGACGAAAGATGACACATTTAAAAGAACAAAAAAAACAAAAATAGTCAAAAAATCGTCCCCAGACTATTTTTTGAATATTGCTTCTGTAGAGGGGCAGGCCCGACTTAAACTTATATCGGGGATCTTCTGACCCGGGTCAATCCGGACCCGGGTCAGTCAGGCCTTGCAGGATCCTGCAGGATCGTGCAGGATCCTGCACCCAATCCCGGGTCAGTGCGCAGGATCCTGCAGGATCCTGGCCCTGCAGGATCCTGCAAGATCTGGCGCTCTGGCCGACCCCCGTTTGCATTGACCCCCGTCTCTCGGGTCGGGCAAAAGGGGGGGATAGCAAAGGGGGGGTTTGAGAATCAGCTCACGTAGCTGATTTTCCCGGCGCCTCCCGGCGCCGGAGGCGGCCATGTATCGAGGAATGGGCCCCTCGGTGAGGCCGAAACCAGCTGCATGCAGCAAATTTCGTAACCCCCCCTTTCCCAATCCCCCCCTTTCGCCCGGCCCGATGTAGGCGGGCCGCTTCAGGCACAAACGGATTAGCTCAAATCGGGTACCTTAGTCACTGGCTTTGGATGCAAACCCCTCAGGAGCCGAAGCGAAACCTCTTTCAGCGCCTTGGAGGCGCATGGCCTTCGAGACGGGCCCCCGCATACCCCTGTCAGTATACGGGGAGGCTGCACAGTGCAGATCCCCCGCAAACCTGGCAGTACAGGACACCCGGCCCGAGTCTCTTGAGCCCCGATTCTACCTCGGTCCGACTGTATGCGGTGCATGCGATGTGGTGCGGCGACGGACGGGAACGGGGCCGCCGGGCCCGCGGACGGGCCCGGCTCCTCGGCAAGGGGGCAAGCACCCCCGAGCGGAAGCACTGTTGCGGGGAAAACGACGACGACGACGGACAACGACGACGGCGGAGGAGACGGCGGACGACGACGGACGACGACGACGACGACGACGACGACGACGACGACGACGACGACGACGACGACGACGGCGACGACGACGACGGCGACGACGACGACGACGGCGACGGAGACGACGACGACGACGACGACGACGACGACGACGACGACGACGACGACGGACGACGACGACGGACGACGACGACGACGACGACGACGACGACGACGACGACAACGGTTGAACGGTTGAACGGGCATGCAGCAGTCCGCTGGACCCCAAACAGGGGCACGGGGCGCCTAGGCGTCCTCGTCGAAAGGCCAGGCTAAGCCAGCCTTGGCCTCACGCTTAGCTCGCCTACATTCACGGGCCCAATCCACCGCCGATTCGGGCGACACAAAACCGCGCAGGCGAGCAACTCTACTGAGGTCCAGCACGGGGACCTCGACCCCGTACTGGCGGAAGCTGGCGGGTTCCCTCGAAGCCACAGCCACGGGGGCCCCCAGAGGCCCGCCCGACGGACCAGGACCCGCCGAGACGCCACCAAGCGACGGGTCGGACCCCACCAGAGCTTCCCGTGCAGCCATTCGATATCTGCTTCCTCTAGGCCACTGACGTCAGTGAGCTTGGGGGCAGGCATGAGGGCTGACGGATGCAAGAAGCGCCTCAACCTGGACCGCTGGGATTTGAGCCCGACGTGCCGAGGTCCTAAACAGGCGACCGCGAGGCCTTTTTTCGGGGTCACCCTTTGGCCCACCGAGGCCCCGCAGGATTTGCAAAAAAACAAAACCTGAGGCTGACCGTCAGTCTCGAACTTACACTTGACAACCGAGTGCCTCTGAAACTGCCACGGCCTCCCAGGGAACTCCCCCAAGTCCACCCCGTCCCCTTCACACGGCTCGGGCACGGGCACCTCGGGAGCAGACGACGCCTGCTTCCACCCACTAATCTCTCGGGCCAGCAGGGCTTCGTCCAGAAGGGCCGCGTCGGCCTCATCTGACCTATAATCCAGCTCCAAGACAACATCCGAGGTGCCTCCGACGCCTTCGGTGTCCCAGAACTCATTATCTCCCATCCAGGCGTGCAGCTGGCCTATCCACAGAACTAGCTGGCGGGCCCTGAGCTCACAAGCCTCGATGAACAGGACTCGCTCAGACGGCACATCCCACAGACGTGCGCCCTTTTTAGCCCACTGATCGGCCAGGTCATTGCCTCGCCGACACCATGTGTCAAAGAAAGCCGAGTCACTCGAGGCCGCGGCGTGGCCTCTCACTTTCCTGACCGTGGCTGAGGCCCCATGCTTAGCCCACCAGTGCACCCAAAAATGACGGTTGGGGTTCGACGGGCTGAGGGCTCTCGAGGCACACGTCGCACAACCTATGGCGCCCGTGCAATCTGACATCACAGTGAGCGGCCCATCAGTCGCAGGGTCGACTGGGAAGCGCGACAGCATATGAAACGCAAAGTCCTCAGCGTCCCTCGAGGACTGCTCGAGGGACCAAGCTAAGGGCACAACTCCATACATGCCACACCTGAACGAGCCGTCGTCATTGATGCAGACAGCCGCCCAGCCCGCTCTGCGCAGGCCTCCATGCTGAGTGCACATAGGCGATCCGTCCACAAACACCCCGCCTTCGAACAGCCAGCCTTCTAGGCATCCGACAAACCTGAGATGGTTGGCCTCGGGAGCTTCCTCGCACCCAAAGACGTGCACAGGCGAGGGCAGCAGCCCACGGGCAAAAAAATCAGCACATTGCACTCCCTCGCTCGCCACAACTCTCGCGGCCCTGAGAAGCTCAGGCGGGCAGCTTTCGCGACGAAGGAACTGCGTGCTGGGACAATCGAGCACACGATGCCACACCGTGCCTCGGTCACGGTACCTGGTACACATGCAGTGGGTGGCTTTGCCTTTGTCAAAAAGCCTGCTCTGGCTCCAGTGAGCCCCACAGTTGACGGAACGAAAGGCGGCCTTATGCCTCTTAGTCCATAGCCCTGGCGACTCCTGCAGAACAGCCAAAACGGGGCCCCAGTGGACCTGAGAAACCCACGGACCCCTCAGACCTTTCAGGGCTATGACATCCGAGGCGGCCCAAGCAGCCTGCTGCACCACTTTGCAGACGGCACCAAGCGACAAAAAACTGCAGATCGACACGCCTGCCTCGATGGTCAAGAAGCAGGCTAGGCTCAACGAGCTGGCATCCAGCTCTCGCAAAGCACAGGACGGCGGCCTGGGCTGGGTCAGTACACTGCGTCCACGGCGACCTGGCGTCGAGCAGCTCCAGCGCGTGCGTGTGGACCACCTCGATGGCGCGCGGCAGCAGCATGCCATCCGTCACTCCAGTGGCCCAAGCTTTGGCCACCTCCATGCTGTGCACCACGAACGGGCCCCTGGTGCCGGCCCTCGGCATCGTGCGAATCCGAGAGGCCAGGCACGAACCAGCGGCCACTCGGCCTTCAGAGCGCAGCGCCGCAACTCTGAGGCCGTGGAGCTTGCCGTCGGCCAGGCCAGTGACTCCTGAGCCCCAGACCGCCGTGGCACACGGCGACCCGCGATGCAGGTGGCAGGTCTTGGCCCCAGCGGACTGCAGGAGCGCCACCTTGCTCGCCACGCGCTTGGACTTGGCCAGGCGCTTGTTCTGCTCAGGCACACGGCGACGGCTGCCATCATTGCCATCACCTCCCAGGCACCTGAGGCCCGAGTGCCGCTGGAGGCCGAGCACGGCCCATTGCGCGTCCAGCTCCTTGGCCAGGCTGGCATCAGTGGCGAGCCAGCCCGTCTTGCCCCAGTTGATTCTGAGGCGCCGCTTCTCCAGGCCTTCGAAAAGCTCTCGAGCCGCGAGCGGGAGCTGCTGGGCGACGAGGCGCTGCGTGCCGACCGCCTGGAGCAGGCAGTCGTCTACCAGGCTTTGGGCGCGCGCCAGCGGGTAGCGCATCACCACTGCCTTGAGCAGCGCGTAGGTGAGGAGCTTGGCCACGCCCACCGCGCAAGAGCAGCCAGCAGCTGAGGCGCCGTTGGCCTCAATCACGGGCCCGACGCCATCTCCCAGCATCGCTCGCCTCTGCAGGCGGTAGCTGGAGCAGAGCGCCCTTAGCAGGGCCAGGGGAAAGCTGGCCACGATGCCCTGCTCCAGCAGCTCGTCGTGGCTGATCATCTCATAGTACTTGGTCAGGTCGACCGCCAGCGTGCTGGCACAAAGGCCTGTCCGCTTAGCAAACGCCACCATCATGTTGTGGACGAAGCCAGCCTTCTCGCACGTGCGGCCAGTCGAGCCCCAGTGGAACGACTCGTCAATCCTGCGCTCCCACTCGGCCACCAAGGGCTGGCGGAGCTTGGACCAAACACGGGTCCACAGGCTCGCCAAGATGATGGGCCGCACCCCGCCAGACGGCTTCGGCAGGAACGCCGCCAGCAGCAGCCACAACGGGCATATGGTCGGCTCCCGCTCCCAGCACTGCACGATGTCCAGGAACGCCTGGCGGTGCTGGACGGGCAGCCAGCGCAGCTGACGGGGGTGGAGCCTGTCCCACCCCAGACCCGTGCCCTCCCCGTAGGAGGCCAGTACTTGGTCGAGCTCGTCCATGGTGATGGGCCGCAGCTGCTGCCAGCACCCTCGGTCCTGCTGCCAGTGCAGAGGGTCGGCATCGCCCGCCGTCTGGGTGAACCCACAGGGGCTGCCACTCCGCCATCAGGACCTGCATGGCAGCATCGCCAGCGACAGGCAGGCCCTCATCACCGTCATCATCATCATGCTGGACCATCATGGAGGGCACGAGGGAGCCATCCCTGATGAACCTGAAGGCCTGCTGCCCCCCCGCAAGGGTAGCTGCCTGCTGAGCCCACTCTCTCCATTCAGCAGCTCGCTTGGCGCGGTCACGCGCCTGCAAGCCTCGGGTGTGGGGGTAGATGCAGCCTAGCAGCCCAAGAAACACCTCCTGCGGGCCCACCTTGAAGGCTAGCCCAATGGAGTGCGGGTCCCACCCCTGCAACTTCCCTGCCGTGGGCCACCAGTCTCCGAACACAAAGCTCTGGATGACCCTGACCCTCGACCCCATGGCTGTGTGCTGCCAGGGTCTGCCCAGGCCTCGAATGCTAGCCGCGCGCCGACAGGCTGCCAGGAAGCCAGCCCACCTGCAGGCCTCGGGGCTGGTGGTGGCCTTGAGCGCGCGGGCCCACTCGAGGCGTAGGGGCACCTGCTTGACGACCAGTCCGCGCGAGCGAGGGGGTGCACGCCGCGGGCCTTCAACCCTGTGGAGGCGGGACAGGTAGTCCTCCACCATGTCCAGCCAGAACTCCGAGGCCTCCTTGATGTCCCCGACCTTGCCCCCCAGCTCCCAGGCCCAATCCCCACTGTCAAGCTCTGGCGGCGCGGGCTGCGTCGGCGGAGGGAGCTCGAAGGGAAACCTGGCGGGGTAACTGGCCTTCGTGATGGTGGCCCTCCTGTGCAGGCCGTTCAGCTCCATGACCATAGGCAAGTGCGGGTGCATCGGCGCCTGGCTGAGGACCTCCACCTTGCCAACACGGCTGGCCAGCACCGTCGAGACCACTGCAAAATCATACTCACTATTGCCACAGGTGGCCTGCCACGGCCTGACAACGACCCCGTCAGCCTTGCTGGCCCAGCTGGTCAGCAAGTTAGGCTCGATGTTCCAGGCGGCCATGATGATCCGCGGCCACTCGAAAGTGCCAAGACACTCCATCAGCGCGCCCAGCAACACGACGTTGTCACCAACGAGCCCTATGCTGTCGACGAGGTAGGCCGAGATCACAAAAATGGGGAAGCCGAGCCCCGTGTTCAGCTTGACCGCTTGGGCCCGGTGCCCTGGCAGGCCTGCTGAGCGCGCGGGTCGCTCCTCCAGCGCAGCAGGGACTGAGGCCAGCACAGCGACGCCCCCTGAGCTGTCCAGCGGCCCTGGCCCCGTCGACATGGCCTCGGCCCCACTCCAGATGTACCCGGCCTGCCTTGACCACTTCTCAGCCGCGCTGAGCTTGGACTTCGTCTTCAGGCGGTGCTCCTGCATGCACGCCACGTCCCTTCCAGCACCGACGCCTTTAGCCCACTCCAGCAGCCCTTGGCAACTCGACCGCGCGTTGGCGTTGGCAGACATGAAGTGCAGCACCTCGGGCTCGGCGGCATCTCCAGCCACCGCTCCAGAGCTCCCTCCAGCGGCAAGTGGAGTGCCGCTAAACTCGCTGTTTCTTTGCTGCACGCTGGGCGAAGACACCCAGTGAGGAGGCCATGCGTCTGATCTTGGCCTTGTCCTCGTCAGCGTTTTCACCTTTGAAGTCGAACTTAGGTAAGGTACCTCCTCCTTCCTGGACGGCAACTCTGACTGCCTCGACCAAGTCTTCGTCGATGTCGAAGTCGGGCACCTCAGCGTCGATGCCGCCTGGGTCGACGGCGTCAGGAGCACCACCAGCAGCGCCAGCAGCCGCAGCGGCTGCGCCAGCTTCAGCCCCGCACTTGGCAGCCTCCCTGTGCTGCTCCTCGCGCATGGCAGCGACCAGCTCGGCGAAAAAGGCGGAGACGGACTCGGCCTGCTCCTTGATCTTCTCCGCACCTGGAGCAGCCGCCTGCGCGTGCGCCAGCACCTTCTGGAAGGCCTCGATGCCGCCGACGGTGATCTGCTCCTTGCTGGTCTCGACTGCAGCCTCGACGTTCTTGACGCGCGCCAGCTCCTCCAGCTCGGCGAGCTTGGCCTCGTGCTCGCGCAGCTGGCGGACCTCGGCATCATACTGCGCCTGCGCCGCCGCGAGCTCCGCAGCCCGCTCAACACGGCCCTTGGGCTTCTCCACCTGCTTGGCCTTGTCGGCGCGGCGCTGCAGGATCCGGGAAAGAGACTTGGAGGCCAGGTCTCCTCCTCCCTCGGGCGGCGGCGGCACAGCGACCACGCCGAGCTGGCTCTGGGTGAGGCCAGGCTGGCCTGCCGCCACGAGCAGCTCGTTGGCGGCCGCGAGGAGCTTGGCCCCACCCGCGGGCTCTGGTTCCAGAGGCACGGCCGCAGCAGGGCGGCGGGCGCCCTTGGCCCCCCCAGACGGCTGCGGCTTGGGCCACCCCGCCGCATCGAGGTCCCGCCCTCCGCCCTGAGGCTTGGACCACGGCGCCCGCTTGGGACCACCGCGCCCGCCACCACCCTTGGACGAGGGCGGCCCAGCAGGCGCAGGCGCAGCGAACTGCTTGAGGAAGGCCACGGTCTTGGGCGGCGCCTTGGCTCCGCACGACCTGCAGGCTGCGCGGGACAGGTTGTTTGGGCAGCCGCTGCAGCTCCCCGAACAAATCCATTGACATTGCTTCTCGCCCGAGCCCTGAGCACCATGCTGCGGTGCCATAGGCTGGGCCCTCGTGCACTCTGGCTCGCTGCTACGTGCCGCGTCGAAGTGCGCAGCAGCAAACTCAAGCTTTCACCTCAATCGCTCGAGCCGAAACGGCTACGACAACGACAACGACGACGACGACGACGACGACGACGACGACGACGACGACGACGACGACGACGACGACCGACACCACCTTGCCGCCGCAGGCCAGGGCCGACCGCCCACCCCGTCGCCGCTCACGCCGCGCAGGGATCGACGGCCTGCAGGCAGTGGAAGGCCAAGGCGCACCCCGCGGCCTCGTTGACCTCTCCGGGTTGGAGGAGGAGGAGGAGGAGGAGGAGGAGGAGGAGGAGGGGGAGGAGGACGAGGAGGACGACGAGGAGGAGGAGGAGGAGTGGGAGGAGTAGGCCCGAGCGCGTGGGGGTCGGAGGATCGCGCCGCATCGCCGGGGCAGCAGCGGCGTCGGCGATGCGTCGGCGACGTCGGCGGAGAGGAAGTCGGGCTCCACGTCGAGTTGCATCGCCGATGCGCTGAGAGGCTGGGGAGCGGTCCACCGACCCCATCCGTGCTCGGGCCCCACTTGGGTGTCCTGGGGCGCAGAAGCCCAGGACAGGGAGCAGCGTCGGGTCAGCGCTGGGCTCCAGAAGGGATGCTTGAGCGCCACCAAGCAGGCCACCTCCCCCTCTTCCTCCTCCTCCCCGAGCACTGGCCTTACCAATCAGCTGTGGAACTGCCTCTGCCTCAGGGCCACAATGAGTCAGGTCAGAGAGGGGATTCGAACAACCCGAACGCTGATAAGACCATTGTTTTGATCTCGAACAGGATGCCAGAGGCTTTTCAGCCTCGGGAGGCTTCTCAGCGGCTTCTCAGCGGCTGCGCCTCATCCAGAACGTCCCGGGGGTGCCCAAATCTTCCCAAACAGCCGCCAGAGGTTCGAGTTTCGGCCTGAAATCCCCATCCCAGAGATCCGATGTCGTGATTTTCTCCATACGGGGTCCCCGGAAATCTCGACACATTCCCCAGGACCGGCTTTTCATCCCGAGCCGTTTTTTGACGGCCCCGGGGCTAGGCGAGGGCCCCTCGAGGCCGAAAAATGCGCTCCGCCGTGATCTGTTCAACACGTTGGATCTCCGGGGACATGATGTTTAGAGGCCTCCTAGATGGGGTCGGAGTAGATGGGGTCGGAGGATCGCGTCGCATCGGCGATACATCGGCGATGCATCGGCGATGCACCGGCGATGTAACAGCGACGCCGGCGATGCATTGGCGACGTCCGCGTGAAGAAAATCGGGCTCCGCATCGAGCCGCATCGGGGATGCATCGGCGATGCGGCGCGATCTTCCGACCCCATCTACTCCGACCCCATCTGGGAGGCCTAGAGACTTCCCGGCGACTTCCTCGACTTCGGGTTCCCCGGGGCCCGCTGTCGGGCCCCGGGGCCGCCGAGAGAACGGAACCGGGACGGCGCGCGAAAGTACAGGGCAGTTTTTAATCCATTGGATTTTTGTTGTTAAAAACCATTCGATGTTTAATACATGATTGATTTATAAATAAATGTATGCATGAACTCATGGTCGTTTAATACTAAACCCCTGCATGTTAATACATGATCCGCACGCGGTGCATGTATAAAAAAAAACGGCACTGCACCGTCGAGGTGGAATGGAGAGGGCACGCGAGAGGACACGAGGCTCTTCCGAGGGCCACAGTGCCGCATGAGCGCAGAAGCATGGGTCGCGAGGCACAGGACACAAGGGTACCCTTGCTTTGGCAGGGTCGGCCCACTAATCCGCCTGGACTCTGCCCCCCGGGGAGGAGCCGGGTCCTCTGGGGCCGCGCATCGCGCATGAGCGCAGAAGCATGGGTCGCGAGGCACAGGACACAAGGGTACCCTTGCTCTGGCAGGGTCGGCCCACTAACCCGCCTCGACTCTGCCCCCGGGGGAGTAGAAGGAGAGGGCGAGGAGGTTCACCTCAGGCATCCTCGCAATTCGGGGCTCCGAGATGCTGCGCGCGAGGTGGTCTGGCCCGTTTCACCTGAGATATCCTCGCAATTCCTGGCGCCTTGAAGATGTGCGCGAGGTGGTCCAGCTCGTTTCGCCTGAAACATCCTCGCAACCCTTAGCTCTCAGAAAATGTGCGCGAGGTGGTCGGGCGCGTCTCGCTTGAGACATCCTCGCAACTCTGGGTTCCGAGATGCCGCGCCAGAGGTGGTGGAAAGGGGGGAGGAGGGAGGAGGCTGAGGAGGGGAGGGGTGGAGGGAGGAGTTGTACATTGCATTGCAGTGAGGAGGGGGGGAGGGGGGAGGAGGGGAGGGGAGGGCGGGAGGGGGAGTCAGGAGGGAAGCTCGAGGGAGGAGGGAGGAGGGAGGAGAAGGACGAGGAGGAGGATAGGATAGTAGTTGTGTTCGCCTCCCTGGCCCTCGTGGCATCATGTTTTCGCGCGGATCCCACGGCGCTGCCACGTGAGACGTTGCATTGCATTGCGTTGCGTTGCATTGCATTGTATTGGATTGGATTGCATCCTGCTGCGTTGCACTGCGTTGCATTCGCATTGCGTTTGCCATACATTGTCTTGCAATACATTGCGGGCGAGGGGGGGGGACAGGAGGGATGAGAAAGGAGGAAGGTATAGAGACGGGGAGGAAGTAGGAGTGAGGAGGCCAGGAGGGGGGAGGAGGGGAGGGGGAGGAGGGAGGAAGGAGGAGGAAGGAGGGATGAGGGAGGACGGAGGAGGAAGAAGAGAGGGGGGAGGAAGAAGGGCGAGAAGAATTGGCTAGAATTGTTGTTCGCCTCCGTGGCCCTGGTCATCGTCGTCTTCATTTTCGTCGTCCTTGCTGTGGCACAATAGTTTTCTCGGTCCACGCGGCGCTGCCACGTGGCGACTATAATTGAATATTGTTTCTTCGCGCCTCCAATCGTTGCCACGTGGCGAGTGGAGCGGCATAGTATGTTTTGTCGGCCCACACAACGTTGCCACGTGACGAAAGGAATGAAACAACTGTTGTTTTCGACACCCGTGGCGCTGCCACGTGACGAGTAGAGTGGATGGAATAATGTCTCCTCGCGCTCCCAGGCGTTGGCATGTGGCGCGTGGAGTGGCTTAGTAAATGTTCGTTGGCCTTCGAGGCGTTGTCACGAGACGAATCGTGGAATAATACGTTGTCGGTCTCCGCCAGGCGGTGCCACGTGGCGAATAGAGTGGAATAGTATGGTTTCCCAGCCCGAGCGGCGCTGCCACATAACGAGTAGAGTGGCGTTGCCACGTGGCAGCCGCCCAATCAACCAACCAACCAACCTACCTGTTTACCGACCGACCAGCCACCAACCAACCAATCGGTCAACCAACGATCCTGCTGCGTTGCATGTGTTGCATTGCGTTGCATGTGCATTGCATGTGCTATATATATATATATATATATGTATTGCATTGCAGTACATTGCGAGCGAGGGGGAGGACAAGATGGATGAGAAGGGATGAAGACAGACAAACGGGGAGGAAGGAGGAGCGAGGAGGGAGTAGGGGGGGAGGGGATTGGGAGGAGAGAGGATGGGGGAGGAAGGAAGGACGGGGAAGGGTGGAGGAGGAAAAGGGGGAGAGAGAAGGCCGAGGATAGAATTGTTATTCGCCTCCCTGTCCATCGTCGTCATCATCATCGTAGCCGTGGTCGTTCTCGTCGTCGTCCTCGTCGCCGCCCTCGTGGCAGAATGTCTGGTTCGGCTCCCGCGGCGCTGCCACGTGACGACCAGAAGGGAACACGATGCCTTCGCGCCTGCAGGCGTTGCCACGTGGCGCGTGGAGTGGCACAGTATTATCTTCGGCCCCCGCGGCGTTGTCGCGCGACGACATGCTTAAAACAGCGTGCTGCTTCGGCCCAAGCGGCAGTGCCACGTGACACTTCAAGAGAATTTAGTACCATTTCTTCGCGGCTCCAGGCTGCCACGTGGCAGGTGGAATGGGTGGGTATTTTGTTCGGGCCCAAGCGGCAGTGCCACGTGACACTTCAAGAGAATATAGTACCATTTCTTCGCGTCTCCAGGCTGCCACGTGGCAGGTGGAATGGGTGGGTATTTTGTTCGGGCCCAAGCGGCAGTGCCACGTGACACTTCAAGAGAATTTAGTACCATTTCTTCGCGTCTCCAGGCTGCCACGTGGCAGGTGGAATGGGTGGGTATTTTGTTCGGCCCCAAGCGGCAGTGCCACGTGACACTTCAAGAGAATTTAGTACCATTTCTTCGCGTCTCCAGGCTGCCACGTGGCAGGTGGAATGGGTGGGTATTTTGTTCGGCCCCAAGCGGCAGTGCCACGTGACACTTCAAGAGAATTTAGTACCATTTCTTCGCGTCTCCAGGCTGCCACGTGGCAGGTGGAATGGGTGGGTATTTTGTTCGGGCCCAAGCGGCAGTGCCACGTGACACTTCAAGAGAATTAGTACCATTTCTTCGCGTCTCCAGGCTGCCACGTGGCAGGTGGAATGGGTGGGTATTTTGTTCGGGCCCAAGCGGCAGTGCCACGTGACACTTCAAGAGAATTAGTACCATTTCTTCGCGTCTCCAGGCTGCCACGTGGCAGGTGGAATGGGTGGGTATTTTGTTCGGCCCCAAGCGGCAGTGCCACGTGAGAGAGAATTAGTACCATTTCTTCGCGTCTCCAGCTGCCACGTGGCATGGGTATTTTGTTCGGCCCCAAGCGGCAGTGCCACGTGCACTTCTACCAGGCTGCCACGTGGCAGGTGGAATGGGTGGGTATTTTGTTCGGCCCCCAGCGGCAGCCACGTGACACTTCAAGAGAATTTAGTACCATTTCTTCGCGTCTCCAGGCTGCCACGTGGCAGGTGGAATGGGTGGGTATTTTGTTCGGCCCCAAGCGGCAGTGCCACGTGACACTTCAAGAGAATTTAGTACCATTTCTTCGCGTCTCCAGGCTGCCACGTGGCAGGTGGAATGGGTGGGTATTTTGTTCGGCCCCAAGCGGCAGTGCCACGTGACACTTCAAGAGAATTTAGTACCACAGGCTTCGCGTCTGCCACGTTCTAGCCACGTCTGCTGCAGGTGGAATGGGTGGGTATTTTGTTCGGCCCCAAGCGGCAGTGCCACGTGACACTTCAAGAGAATATAGTACCATTTCTTCGCGTCTCCAGGCTGCCACGTGGCAGGTGGAATGGGTGGGTATTTTGTTCGGGCCCAAGCGGCAGTGCCACGTGACACTTCAAGAGAATTTAGTATCATTTCTTCGCGTCTCCAGGCTGCCACGTGGCAGGTGGAATGGGTGGGTATTTTGTTCGGCCCCAAGCGGCAGTGCCACGTGACACTTCAAGAGAATTTAGTACCATTTCTTCGCGTCTCCAGGCTGCCACGTGGCAGGTGGAATGGGTGGGTATTTTGTTCGGCCCCAAGCGGCAGTGCCACGTGACACTTCAAGAGAATTTAGTACCATTTCTTCGCGTCTCCAGGCTGCCACGTGGCAGGTGGAATGGGTGGGTATTTTGTTCGGCCCCAAGCGGCATTGCCACGTGACGAATGTTGTGGAATAGCATGTTTGGTCGCCCTCCCAGGCAGTGCCGCGTGGCGAATTGAGTGGAACCTATGTTTCGCAGCCCCTGCGGCGCTGCGACGTGACGAGTAGAGCAGCAGTCTTTTGTCGCCTGACAAGGCGTTGCCACGTGGCGAGTGGAGCGGACAATCTGTTTTTTCGGCCCCGCGGCGCTGCCACGTGACGAGGCACTCATTGCGTTTCAGCCCATTGCATTGCAGTGCATTGAATTGCGTTGCGTTGTATTGCATTGCATCGCGTAGCGTTGCATTGTATTGCATTGCACTGCGTTGCGTTGCATTGCGTTGCGTTGCATTGCATCCTGTCGCGTTGCATTGCTTTGTACTGCGTTGCATTTGCATTGCAGTTGCAATGCGCTGCATTGCAGTAAATTGCGGGCGAAGGGGAAAAGGAGGAGAAGGACAGGGAGGGAGCAGAACGGAGGAAAATACAAAATGAATTAAACCAAGCAAATTAAAACCTGATGAATTTAAACTGGGCGAAATTAAACTGGATGAATTGAAGCCGGAATAATAAAAAACGGATGAACTTACACGGACGATGTACAACCGGATGCATTTAAACCGGACGAATAAAGACCCGATTAATTGAAACCGGACGTAAGCAAGACAGGGCGAGCGAAACAAAGGCACATACAAATCGGATGAATTCAAACCGGGCGAATCGAAACCGGATGGACTTAAACCAAGGGAAGTACAATCGAATGAATTTCAACCTGGGCGAATGTGAACCGGATGAAATTCAACTGGGTGGAAATTAACGGATTCAATTAAACAGATGAAATTCAACTGATGAAACAAACCAGACGGTATAGAATTCGGATGATACAAAGGTGAATCCCCAAGAGAGCCTGAAGACGGCCCCAAGAGCGCCCAAGAGCGCTCCAAGAGCGCCCCAAGAGGCGATTTTAGACGCTCTAGAGGGGCAGCACTAAGTAAGGAACCCCCCTTCTTTGATCGATGTCCTCCAAAATGGCCCCCAGAAGCGCCCAGGAGGCCCCCAAGAGGCCCCAATATGGCTCCAAGATGGCCCCAAGAGGCCCCCAAGAGGCCCCCAGGAGGCCCCCAAGAGGACCCCAAGCGGCCCCAAGAGACCCCCCCCGAGGCACCCAAGACGCCCAAGAGCCCCCCAGAACCGCCAAGAGGCCACGAAGAAGCGCCCAAGAGATATCCCAAGAGGCTCCGAGAGGCATCGAAGAGACCTCTGGCACTTTTGCTTGCCCTCCTCCTCCTCCGCCTCCTTCCTCCTCCTACTCTTTCTCTTCCTCCTCCTCCTCCTCCTCCTCCTCCTCCATCTCCTCCTCCTCCTCCTCATCCTGTTCATCCTCCTTCTCCCCACTCCCTCATCCATCCATCCATCCAGCCTCCTCCTTCTCCTCCCTCCTCCTTCGCACGGTTCGGCCGTCCCCCCCTCTTTGCTCCCGCACTGCCCTGAACACCTCGACTCGCCCGGACATCGCTTCCGGATGGGCTGGTGGGGGTACTCGAAGCGTCCAACATCTCGAGGGCGAACCCCGGCGGTGGCGGCAGCTCTCCAGGACGAGCAGCGGCATCAGTATCTGTTCCCCCTGAAAGTTTGGGAGGCCTGGCATGCGTGGTTCTCGGGTTAAGTCGGACCTGTCCTCCTACAGGGGGACATTGGACGAACAACAAAAAAGCACTAGAAAAATACCCCCCAAGGATCAAAATCAACACTCAACAAAAAACGTCCCCAGGCTATGTTTCGCCTACTTTTGAACATTCCACCTGTAGAGGGACAGGCCTCGGGGATCTTCTGACCCGGGTCAATCCAGACCCGGGTCAATCAGGCCTGCAAAATCCTGCAAGATCCTGCACCCAAACCCGGGTCAATGCGAAGGATCCTGCAGGATCCTGCAGGATCCTGCACCCAAACCCGGGTCAATGCGACCCTGGCGCTGCAGGATCCTGCAAGATCCAGCGCTCTGGCTGACCCCCGTCTGCACTGACCCCCGTCTCGAGGCTCCCGAAGGCCCGACTTACTTCTCGGGCCGGCCGACCAGAAACACGGACGTGAGCTCGTGCTGCGCGAGCGGGTCGCTCTCCACGTCCGCCCCCGCCCACGGGCGGGCGCTCGGGCAGAAGTCGGCGTCCGCCAGCAGCTCGTCCAGGCTGGGGCGCGGCTTCGGTGGCGCCGGCAGCGCCGGCTCCTTGGGGAAGGTTAGGAGGCAACTACTGGGAGGTTTTCGTCGGAAAGATTAAAAACGATTAGGCCCCATTTCGGGGCCGCCGGGCCGGATTAGGCCCCAGATTAAGCGGGATAAGCCGGATTAAGCGGGATTAAGCCGGATTAAGCGGGATTAAGCCGGGTTAAGCCTGAGTTCGGACCAGGGCGAAGACAGAATTTAACCTCCCAGGAGTTGCATCCGAAGGAAGGGGACCGCGCAGGATCGAGGCGGGTCGGATCGGCCCCGAGGCCCGGGCACTGCGGCTCTCTGGCTCTGGACGGCTGCGCCCCGCTTCAAGCCCGGGGAGCATCAAGGATCGGCCCGGGTCGACAGAGGCCGCCGGAGGATGGTGTCTCCGTGGGGCTCCATCACTGATGTTTTGTGATGCTGTATGATCTGGCACTGTTGGATCTCACAAGGCTCTGGTTCTTCCCCCTCCTCCTCCTCCTGGCATCTTCGGAAAATCGTGTGGGCTGCTGCTGCCGTCGCTTTGGCTGTCCCATATGATATGCGTCTTTCCCTTACCGTCCTGCCTCCTCCTGCCCCTGCGCCTTCTTCTCCTCCTCCTCCTCCTCCTCCTCCTCCTCATCCAGCATGGGAACATGGGGTCTAACACGATCTGGGGAATCGGCAAGCAACCCGCTACTCCCCGAGCCTCTCCCGGGACGCGCTCTGACTAGAATTTCGAGACGATTCCAGCGGTAGCAACGAGGGCCTCCCGCGAGGTCCAAATAAGTAAAACCGAGGCAAAGGTAGCAGTATCGGTACAGTCGGACCTAGGACAGCAAACCATCCGTCAAGAATATGAGATCCTGCGCCGGCCAAAATACACAGAACGTCCAGGGGTACCCTCCCCAGGATGCACAGTATCCAACAACCACGAAGGACAGGAGCAGGCGGCGCGCCTGTGGGGGAAACGAGAAGGAGAAGGCCTTCTCATGATCAATTTTCTGAGCCTCCCCCGAAGACAGAGCACACCTCCCGGGAGGCGCGAGGGACTCCGAGAAGCCCCGACGCCCTCTGAGAAGACCCTTGCCTTGTCGCTTCTCCCCCTCGCTCGCCGCCGAGGTACGGCAAGTTCGTGTCGTGCCGACTTGGGCGTTGGTTTCTGACAGCGCGGTGATCGTTCAACCTCCTCCTCCTCCTCCTCCTCCTCCTCCTCCTCCTCCTCCTCCTCCTCCTCCTCCTCCTCCTCCTCCTCCTCCTCCTCCTCCCTCCCTCCTCCCTCCTGAGATCGGCCGTGAATCGAAACGATCGACCGATTTTGGGGCGCCGGCGGCGCTGAACGTTGAACGCGGGCGGCGGGGTCGCCGCTGGTCGAAACGACGCGAACCTACCATCGGCCGTCGGCCGATCGTAAAGGGGCCTTGGGACACACAAAAAAATTACACACAAATAACCAGATTCCCTGTTCTTCCATATTTTCTGGGTTCTTGTCATCCCCCCCACTTCCCATGTTTTCCCATCTTTCCCTGGGGATCGACGGTTAATCGTGTCTGCGCTTTTTCCCCTCCTGAGATCGGACCGCCGGCGACGCACGCGGCGGCGAGCACGGCGGCGGCGGCGGTGGCGGCAGCAGCGATCGGGTCGGGCGAAAGGAGGGGATAGCAAAGGGGGGGTCTGAGATTTCGTAACCCCCCCTTTCCCAATCCCCCCCTTTCGCCCGGCCCGAAGCGAGCACGCACGGCGGGGGGCCACAGGCGGGCGCCTCGCCCCGCGGCGCCAGCGCCGCGCTCAGCACGCGCACCGCGCCGCCCGGCCCCGGCAGCAGGCGCGGCAGCGCCTCCTCGAGGCGAGCGGCGCCCGGCCAACGACGACGACGACGGCGACGGACGACGACGACGACGACGACGACGACGACGACGACGACGACGACGACGACGGCGGCGGACGACGACGACGACGGCGACGGACGACGACGACGACGGCGACGGACGACGACGACGACGACGACGACGGCGACGACGACGACGACGACGACGACGACGACGACGACGACGACGACGACGGCGGCGGCGGCGGCGGCGGCGGCGGCGGCGGCGGCGGCGGCGCGGACAACTACGGCGACCACGGAGACCTCGCGGCTCTCTCGGGGGCTGCGAACTGCGCTACTGTTGCCTTTTTTCGTGGGCTACTGGGAGGTACAGCGGGGTGAGTAATCAAACCAATATTTTTGCGAACTCGCTGCTGTGGTTGGGCTGCGACTTGTGCAACAGTCGCCATTTTCGTGCTTGTCGTCGCCGTCCCTTTTACGATATGGTCTACGCAGGTGTGCGACGCGCGTGGCCCTACACAGTTTGGCGAAGCAGCTCATGCTGCATATCTCGCAGCGAGTTCTGGAGTTCTGGTGTGGAAAAGTATTTCATACAAATATCGGGGATGGACAGACCCCCCTTTAGTAAAACGTGGTTTAGTGGAAACGACCTGAGGCCCAAACCTGGTGGGCGCAAGCCTGGAAAATAACGGCCACGGCGCCCTCTCGAGAACCGAAAACGGACAATTCACGAATCGACGTGTCACTGTTGGGGGTTCTGTCCACCCCCGAAAAAAAGCAATGGCCTCGCGTGCAAAAGGGGTTGGATACGTCTCGTATAATTTCACAACGTGGACCCCACAGGTCGGGACCGCTTCCCGGGACCGGCTGTTCACCTCGAATCGGTTTTTGGCGGTCCCAAGGCCCAGAGGAGGAGGCGGAGCAGGAGGAGCAGGAGGAGCAGGAGGAGGAGGAGGAGGAGGAGGAGACGGAGAGGAGGAGGAAGGAGGAGAGGCGGAGGAGGAGAGGAGGAGGAGAGGAGGAGGAGGAGGAGGAGGAGGAGGAGGAGGAGGAGAGGAGGAGGAGGAGGAGGAGGAGAGGAGGAGAGGAGGAGGAGGGAGGAGGAGGAGGAGGAGGAGAGAGGAGGGAGAGGAGGAGGAGGAGGAGGAGGAGGAGGAGGATGAGGAGGAAAAGGAGGAGGAGGAGGAGGAGGAGGAGGAGGAGGAGCTCTACCTGGGTGGACGACGGCGTGCCTCTCCGCCGGGATCGCGCCGCCTGCGCCTCGCGGCAGCCGGTACGGACCGCACGCCGTTCGGTGCGTGCACCTACGACAGGTTCGTGTCGTGCCGACCCCAGCGTTGGTTTTTGACACCGCAGGGATCGTTCAACCTTGAACGATCGGCCGCTGCCGCAACGTCCGATCGTTCAACATCGATCGATTCTGGGTCGCCGGCGGCGTTCAACCTTGAACGCCCGCGCTGGGGTCGCCGCTGGTCGACACGACGCAAACCTACCGTATGTTCGGTGCCCGAAGCCGCCCGCGCACTCCTCGTGGTGTGGACTTTCTACGCCTGGGGCCTCCCACCACGTTCCCCCTCCGCGGCCGCCCTCTCCCTTTCCTCCTGCCGAGCGTGCCCTGGCCGAGCGTCCTCCTCGGCGTCCTCCTCCTCCTCCTCCTCCCCCTTCTCCTCCCTGTCCTCCTCCTCCGCCCTCCTCCTCCTCCTCCTTCCTCCTCCTCCTCCCTCCCTCCTCCTCCTCCTTCCTCCCTCCTCCTTTCCTCCCTCCTCCTCCTCCTCCTCCTCCTCCTCCTCCTCCTCCTCCTCCTCATCATCCTCCTGTTCCTCCTCCTCCTCCTGCTCCTCCTCCATTCTTTCCTTATAAACAACTTCTCCCTGTCGCACCCCGAGGCAAGGTTTCAGAGCGGGCCGGGCACTTCGTCCGAGACTTCATCACCGTGTGGCTCTCGCCTTAGCGCCGCGCGCATTCGTTCTGAAAGCGAGCAAGAATTTACGGCTTGAGGGCGGTTAGTTTTCGGAATGTCGCTCTCGCCTGAGCGCCGCGTGCATACGTTTTGAATATTTGCAACAATTTCACAGATGGAAGACGGCTGGTTTTCAAAGTGTGGTTCTCGCTTTAGCACCGCGTACAGTCGTTTTACAAATTTGCAAGAACTTCACGGATTGAGGGCGACTGGCTTTCAAAATGTGGGTCTCGCCTCAGCGCCGCGCACATTCGTTGTGATAACTAGCGAGAGCTTTGCGGCTTGAGGGCGGCTGGTTTTTCAAAATGTGGCACTCGCGTACATTCGTTTTGAACATTTGTAACAGCTTCACTGATGGAGGACGGCTGGTTTTCAAAGTGTGGTTTTCGCTTCCGCACCGTGTACATTCGTTTTACAAGTTTGCAAGATCTTCACGGATTGAGGGCGACTGGCTTTCAAAATGTGGGTGTCGCGTCAGCGCCGCGCACATTCGTTTTCAAAACTAGCAAGAGCTTTACGGCTTGAGGGCGGCTGGTTTTCAAAATGTGGTTCTCGCCTGATCGCCGCGCACATTCGGTTTAAACATGTGCAACAGTTTCACTGATGGAGGACGGCTGGTTTTCAATGCGTGGTTCTCGCTGTAGCGCCGCGTACATTCTTTTTACTAGCTTGTAATTTTACGGATAAGTTTTTCTTTTTCAAAATGTGGTTCTCGCCCCATCGCCGCGCACATTCGTTTTGAAAACTAGCAAGAGCTTTACGGCTTGAGGGCGGCTGGTTTTCAAAATGTGGCGCTCGCCTGATCGCCGCGCACATTCGGTTTAAACATGTGCAACAGCTTCACTGATGGAGGACGGCTGGTTTTCAATGCGTGGTTCTCGCTGTAGCGCCGCGTACCTTCAATTTTTACAAATGTGTAACTTCACGGATAATGATTTGTTTGTCGAAATGTGGCTCTCGCCCCAGCGCCGCGCACATTCGTTCATAACATTTACAAGAATTTCACGGGTTCCCTGGATGAACGTATCTGACCAGAATCTGCGTTTTGGAAACATTCAAGTTTATGCGGGCGCAGTAATTACATTGGGCGTTGAAATCCCACAAATGGCGTTATGGTGCGATTCCGGCTCGCCAAACGCAACAGTCAGGTTGATCCGTGGCGTTGGAATCCCGAGACCAATGTTCTGGCATGTTTCAGAATGTTCAAACGGTTGTCTCCCAACGAGGCAATTCCCTCAGTGGAGATGAACTGCTGTAGGTGCCTTTGATGAGGGAGCTTGGAGGGAGGGTTGAGTCCAACATTGTTGATGACCCTTGTGTTCACACTGGTCCTCCTCCTCTTCCTCCTCTTCCTCCTCCTGCTCCTCCTCCTCCTCCTCCTCCTCCTCCTCCTCCTCCTCCTCCTCATCCCCCTCCAATCCGTAGCCATGTTGGCTCAAATCCGTAGCGGTTGCTCAGGCTTGGCACCTGGCAAGAGGGTCAGCGGCCCTCACTGCGTTCGCGTGTCCACAGGCGCCTTCCCAGTATGCACATCGGCACGCTGGCTTCCTGCTCGCTCCAGTCTCTTAATATATGAATTGACACCAGCGGCGCCGTCTCACGCAGGCGCAGCAGTGGTTGTGCAAGAATTGCGCAGATGGGCGGACTGGCGAGCGCTGGTTGAACCGAGCGGACCTCAAGCAATGTCGTTCGCGTGGCCAGGACAAGGGCGCGTGCTTCTTTGGGCCCAAGACCAAAGGCTCAGGGGCACCCTCGGCGTCGGTCGCGGCAGAGCGGCGCGCGGCTTCCGAGGCGGAGAAGCTGAGGATGTCCGTCGGGGCCAAGGACCGCGAGCTCAAGTCGCCCGCGGCCAAGCTCAAGGGGGCGCAGTCGGCCAAGCCGCCTGGCGAAGGCCAGGTCATGGCCATGGAGGTCGATGACAGTACTGGATCCTCCGCGTCGGCGGATAAGGCTGCGCTCGAGCGGGCCACCAACGCGCCCAAGGCCTTCGGCGACGCGCAGGACGAGGTCATGCACGATAGCAAGGCGGCCTTGCTCGCCGAGCAATCTCGGCTGCGCGGGAAGATCCCCTCGGAGAAGCCGATCGGGGCGCAGCTGCACCCGCGCGCCAATCGGCGCACGGCGCTCGAGAAGAAGAAGGAGCGGCAGCAGGCCATCGTCGAGCAGCTCGGCGAGAGGGCTGTCAAGATCCAGGCCCAGATCGCGGAGGCTGAGCGCGCCCCGGTCGACGCCTCTCGCGAGCTGGTCGAGGCTGAGGCGGCCAGGCGGACTGCAGCCGCTATGGCCCCTCAGCCGGAGGCGGGGGTCCACTCGCCGCGGGCTGCTATTCCCGCCCTAGACTTGTCGGCGGCAGAACTCGGCAAGATGCTCGGTGCGATCGGCGCGGACCAGACGCCGGCGGCGGCAATCCAGGCCAACTTCGATCAGCTGCGCCAGGTCGATAAGGCTGCAGCAGAGCGTGCCAAAGCCCCGCCCGAGCCCCCTGCGCAGACGCCAGCCGATGGCGGCGCGAGGGCGAGCCAGTCGGCCGCTGCTGCTGCGGCGGCGCCGCCCGACGACGGCGACCTCGCAGAAGTGCAGGCCTTCTACCGCGAGGCCTTCGGCCAAGAGCCCCCAGCGGCTAAAGCCGAGATGCGAGCCCAGGGCAAGCGTCTCGGCGAGGCCGTCGGCAGCTATGCGAAGCGCGCCAAGACTGAGTAAGTTGGTCACGCTGCTTCTGTGGCGCTGTCTGGTGGCGCCTGCCCAGGCCATGCCGCGCCGTCATGGCGGCTGCATCGTGCCGCTCGCGGGTGGCGGCGCCTCGGTTCCGATGGTTTCGGCGGCGGCTGCTGGTGGCGACGCGGCGGCGGCGGCGGGCGCTGGCGCGGGCTTCGCGGCTGGCGCGACCCCCTGCGCCCACCCGAGCGCCGCGGGCGACCCGAGCAGCCGGGGGCCCGCTGCGGCCGCGGGCAGAGCAGCGCGGTCAGCGCCAGCACATCGGCTTCATGTTCGCGATGAGGCGACTGGAGATGGCCCTCCGAGGCCAGCGTCTCAGTCCAAATGCCAGATGCCGCGGCACCCTCGTCCAAACCCGTTGCCCATCAAGGTGATCGATCGTACTCTGTCACAGTGCCGGGACAACGCCAGGCTAACGGCCAGGATAAGTTGAAGCAGAGTCTGATCCGAGGTGCGATTACAGCCAACACGCCATCACACGGACCGCTTACAATCGTGGTTGGAGGCCCTGGCTATGATGATGTGATTCTTCTGTGCCAGGAACACCACGCGGCCGACTGCAAGCTCGCGGGCGCCCAGGCGCGAGTGGCGAATAAAGGCTACTCAGGCAGGCATGTGGCTCGCCGCTGCGGGCACATGCCGCAGTGGATCGAGCGGAGGCGGGGCAGTCCTTGTCCCTCGTCATGTGCGTGGTTGCGCGCCTCCGCTGCTCGATGGCCCTGAGATCTCCCCTACCAGAGCAGGTGCTGCTGTGGTCAACAGGAAAGAGCCTGGTGGTATATTGATTGCTCCTGTGTACTTAATTGCCGGCGCAGGTCAACGCTGCCAATCTCGACGTCGTCAGCGCCGTCACCTCGTGCCTTTACCGACTGTCTGAGATGCAGATTCCCCGGGTCGTCGGCGGCGATTGGAACGTGGAAGGCGCTGATCTAGACCCGTGGTTCCAGGTGGTGGGAGCGGGGGGCCTGCGCATCTCTTCAGATGGCCCCGCGCGTGCGCAGTCTCTCCCAGGCACGGTGCGCGACTTCTTCTCTGCGTCAAAGGATCTTCTCAAGTTCTCGGGCCCAGTGGAGGTCGACATCGGCGCGGAGCTGTTTCCACGCCGTCCTGCACCCCTGCCCCTTCGCTTGTCTCCGGCAAGCATGTGCTGCCGGATCCCCGACGAGCACAAGCAGTTCCCTGTCGCGCCCGCGACAGGCTGCGCACGCTACCCTCCTGTCGCGGAGCGGCAACAGGCCCAGGTTCACACCCATAGTGCGAGGTCAGAACTAGACTTAGCGAGTTGCTGGGATCCAACCTTGGCGTGTATCGCAGCAGAACTGCGTGATCGCAACGACGTTATCGATCGAGCTGGTCGCCGTAGGCTCTTCGGGCGCACTGGCACCCCGACTTGCTCTCGGAAATCGCCGCGCCCGTCGGCTCCTGTACCTGTGCAGTTGCAGTCCGCGCAGGCATGGCGCATTCTTGGTCGATGGCTAAGACGCGTTCGCTCGGTCCGTACCTCGGTGTATTTGCTCGCTGTCGAGCAGGCCATCGACGCGAGCGAATCTGGGCTGATGGCGTTGCCCAAGCAGTTTTACTTTCTTCGAGGGCTTGCTTCGAAGACCCGCGCGCGGTCCTGGACTCTAGAGCAAGCGACGCCCGAATTGTAGGATGTGCTGGTCGACATCCCGTCTAGTTTCGCTCGCGGAGATTTCGATGAGCAGGTTCAGAAGCTGCTGGGCATAGTTGACTCCCGCCTGCAGGGGTTTGCCGCTGCGTCGAACACGGCTCGGGCCTCCTGGGTGCGAGAGGCTTTCTTGGACGGCATGGGGGCTGCTCATACGTTCTCCAAGGCCAAGGAGCTGCAGGAGTTGGCTAACCACACTGCACGTACCCAGCCACTCGAGATGGCTGATGGTTGCATGTCGGAATGGAAAATGGTCTGGAGCACGCGCGACTGCAAGGAGGCGCCGCTGCCCAAAAGTGCCCAGCAGTGGGGGCCGCTCCGACCCATCGACGCGGACATGCTGAAGCGGGCTATGAGGTCGTTCCCCACCAAGACGGCGCTCGGCCGGCTTGGCGTCAACCCGCGGACGTTGCTCGCCCTGTCGGAGCAGGGCCTGTCCACGATCGGCATGCTGTTCGCGGCGCGTGAGCGCCTCCTTGCGCGGCCTGCTCGCCGCCTCGAGACTCGTCGAGTTCGGCCCCCGAAGCCTTCTGAGGGCCTCCGTTTAATAGCTTTGCTCGATTCCCTGGTCCGTCTCCGGGGGCGGGTTCGGGAACCTGCGTCTCAATCCTGGGAGCGCCCCCATCGGGGCCCGTCGTTGTGGGAGAACGGGCCAGGGGCAAGTTCCTCGGACGCGGCATTCGACCTGGTCTGGGGGCGGAAGCGGCGACGGCTTTGGGGGAATACTCGGTCAGCGAGCGTCTTGTTTAGACATGCTTAGTGCTGCGAGTGCATCACAGTAGCTAAACTTCTCTCCGAAGCCATGTGCGTAGGATACTCGCTGCGCATGATGTGGATGATCCTTGCGCCTCATCAGCGTCGCCGAGGTATCCAAGCGTTCGGGTCGGTTTCTCAGCAGGTCGTCTCTCGCCGAGGGATACTAGCGGGCTGTAGCCACGCTAACACTATGATGCGAGTGCTTCTCGCACGCGTTATATCCCAGATGCGTAGATTCTGTTTGAGTTCTGCCCAGGGTCCTCATGGGTGACTCTAGGTTCCAATTCATCCGTAAACGCATCGGAGAGAGCGAAGTCCTGTTGGCCGCTGTGTGGTGGCACTGTGCCCAAGTGAAGAAGCTCGGCCTTATCCTCCAGCGGCCAAGAAAGGGTTCGTGGCTACGGCCGTGAGAGCGTCGTCCCAGTTGTCGCCGTCTGCTCGCATCGTGAAGCTCCGTAGCCACGCCCACGTGAGAAATCGCGGCCACAAGGTTTTTGTTTTGTCAGGCCGGCCTGTGAGGGACCAAGAGAAGGCTCGCGTTGGCGAGCTTCTGACACGGCGCGACAAGTTGTCCGCGCTCCGCAGGGCTGGCCCGACTGAAATATGTCTGTTGCGGAGGCCGGGCCCCGTGCCCGCCGGTGCGCACGGGGCGGGGGCGTCAGGGCCGACCGATCCGACCTCGGGGGCCCGTCGGACCACGGCGGGAAACGTGGCGGGCGCGCAGCGAAGCGGGTCTTTCACGACCCGGTTAGCCACCCAGCCTGACCCCATACGACGACCTCATATATGATGCGACCATCCCGCTCTGCTCCAGCGTCTCGCGTCTTACTTCCGGGATTCTAAGCTTTCCCTGGGCCGGCCCCGGAGAGCCTGGGTGCTGATATTTTCCAGCAGGTCCAGGACCGCCCGACTTGGAAGTCTTGCCGCGGTCCAATCCGTGCAGTTTTGGTATGCTTCATGCGCATTAATTGGGGCATGGCTGCTGCGCACATCGTCGTCGACGACGGCGGACGGCACATTAACTTGCTCCTCGCCCCTCCGCTCGACCTCAAGATTCTGCTCCGCGAGGGAATACAAATGTGGCAAGCGCAGAAGATGCTTAGCCACCTCCCTCCACCGTGCGGGTCAGAGCGCCTGTGGTTTCGAGGGCTACGAGTTGCTTTCTTTAAAATACGCGACGGCACGCGTCGTGCCGCCCTCCGCTGTCTGATCAGCAATGCCATGTGGACACAAGAGAGAACACATGCTGCTGGATATTGCGACTCGCCTCTTTGTGCGCTCTGCAGTCAGCAGGTTGTCGGTTCCCTGGGTCACCAGATATATCAGTGCGAGACGGTCTTGGACTACCCTCGTTCGCAAGGCCGATCCCAGAGGACGTTCTCGCACGCAGGTCTGAACTTCGGGAGAAGGGTCGTTTTGAAGAGGGTGTGCACATCGGGGATTCCCTGGGCCTCCTTTCTGGGCTCCCCCTGGGCCCTGTTGCTCTCGACCCCGTCCCCGATGTGCTCCCTGTGTGTGAGTGGGGTGGGGCCGAGGCGCCTTGGGAGCGGACCGCCTATGCCGACGGTTCGGGGCCGTGTACCAACAGCCCCGAACTCAGACGGTGTGGATGGTCCGTCGTGGAGTCGGGGCCCCGTGGGTTCCCCGTTCGGGCTCGGCACGGGTGCCTCCCTGGTCGGCTGCAGCCGGTTCCTCGGGCTGAGCGGTTTGCGATTCCGGGATGGACAGACCCCCCTTTAGTAAAACGTGGTTTAGTGAAAACGACCTGGGGCCCAAACCTGGCGGGCGCGAGCCTGGAAAATAGCGGCCACGGCGCCCTCTCGAGAACCGAAAACGGACAATTCACTAATCGACGTGTCACTGTTGGGGGTTCTGTCCGCCCCCAAGCGATCTGTCAGGCGCTTCGAGTCAGCCCCCATTAGTGTGCACGCTGTCTCGGACCACCTGCGTGCTGTCCAGGAAGGGGCGGCGTGGGAACCCCATCCAGGCCTCGAGTGGATCGCGGCATGCTGGCATCTGGGAGGCCATTTTTGTGTTTTGTACCCCTTCCTGGGCCGAGGCCGTCCTTTGAGTGGACCCCGTCGCACAGGTATTGGGACGATGTGGTTGCAACTGGGACCGAGTCTGAGGTGATTTACTCTTTGGGGAATCTCTGGGCCGATTGTTTCGCCCGCCTGGGGGCTGAGTCGCACGTCGCGGCCCATACCCTGGAAAAAATCCAGTCGGGCGTTATAGCCTCGACGAAACTCACGTTCGATGTTTTGTCCAGGTTCGCGCAGTCGATCGCCGCTGTTGCTCAGGAGCTGTCGACCCCGTCTTCCGAGCCGAGCCGCTGGTCCAGGGGCCCCGTCCTGTTCCTCGGGATGCGAATCTGGTGCTGTCTCAGCACGACGTCTTCCATCTCCCGTCGCTCAATGAGTGGCGGTGCCGTGCTTGTAGCCTCCTCGCTCGGACGCCCTCGTCCCTGGCTCAGTTGCTTTCTGGCTCGCGCAGAGTCTGTGGTCCAACATCGCACCAGGCCTGGCAGGCGCAGGCGGTTTTCGCCTTGCGCGTCGAGCAAGGCATCCCGATGTCCTCGGCGGCGGCGCCGTTGGCCCTTGAGGGCGCGGAGAGGGTCCTGGGGCCCGCTCCTGTCGTCCAGGCGCCGCCCGTCGAAACCCTCACCGACCGTTTCGTGTCCCAGGGCCACCAAATGGAGCAGGTTGGTCAGGTTGTCTTCTGTTCCCTGTGCTCGGCCCAAACTATCCATCCTGGGGGTAATCTTCGTGGGATTAAGGCCAGGTGCCTGGGTAGATCGAATCATCCCTCGACTCGAAGCTCCCAGGCAACCAACATTAAATACGCTGCACGTGGCCTCCACCCGAGAACGTGGAAGCCACTCGATCCAGTCGAGTTTATGTATAGTTATCGGGGGGGAGGCCTGTCGAGTGCCGCCTAACTCGCCTGAGCTAGGTTGGCGCTGTCAAAAATATGATGGCCGGCCCCGTAATGTCCCGATTGAGTTTTACGTCATCGGGCCCTGCCCCCCTTCGGCAGGCCTATCCCTTTTCTGCCCTGCGCCTCCGTACGGATCGGTAGCGCCAGGCTGTGCGCCCCTCATCCATCCTCCTCCTACCCGTCCTCCTCCTCCTCCTCCTCCTCCTCCTCCTCCTCCTGCCCCTCCTCCTGCCCCTCCTCCTCCTCCTCCTCCTCTTCCTCCTCCTCCTCCTCCTCATCCTCCTCCTCCTGCTCCTTATCCTCCTTCTTGTCCTTCCTCCTCTTCCTTCCCCCTCCGCGGCCGCCCTCTCCGTTTCCCCTTGTCCAGCGTACCCTAAGCGCGCGCGGCCCGCCGGCTGTCGATCGCGTGGGCGCTCGCCGGCGCTGCGGACCCCAGGAAGGTTCCGGCCCACGAGAGGAGGTGGGGGGAAGTATGAGACTCCTCCTCCTCCTCCTCCTTCTCCTCCTACCCTCTCCACCCTATTCCTTCCTCCCTCCTTCCTCGTTCCCTCCCTCCTGTCCTCCTCCTCCTCCTCCTCTCCTCATCTCCTCCTCCTCTTTTTCCTCTTTTCCTCCTTCTCCTCTCCTCCTCCTCCTCCTCTTTTTCCTCTTCCTCTCCTTTTCCTCCTACCCTCTCCACCCTCTTCCTTCCTCCCTCCTCCCTCGTTTCCTCCCTCCTGTCTCCTCCTCCTCCTCCTCCTCCTCCTCCTCCTCCTCCTCCTCCTCTCCTCCCCCTCCTCCTCCTCCTCCCCCCACCTCCTCCTCCTCTTCCTCCTCCTCCTCCTCCTCCTCCTCCTCCTTTTCTTCCTCTTCTTGATTCTTGTTCTCCTGCTCCTCCTCCACCTCCTCCTCCTCCTAAGCGATTGCTATCCTCTAGGGCGTGCCCTGGGCCCCAGAGGCGGATCTGCCCCCCCAGGATGCGGATGCAGGCTGCTCCTTTCGAGATTTGAGGGGCACGTCCCCGAGTGGGGTGGTGAGGTTCGAAAGCTGGGCGAGGGCTGCAAAAACCGTGGCTGCTAAAACGGCCCTCCCGGAAAGAAAAAACAACTTCACGGTCGATTTTAGCAGCCACGGATTTAGCAGCCCTTGCCCGCCTTCCGAGGGGTGGAGGGGATCTGCGTGGGGGTAGAGATGTAGGGGGCCACATGCGAACCCTACCCCTACCCCCCCACGAGTTCTGAGGGGGTGGGTGGGGTTCACTCCCCCTCAGAAATCGTGGGGGGTAGGGGTAGGGTTCGCATGTGGCCCCCTAAGATGGAGATCGGGATCGGTCCGATGCTGACGGCAGGCGACGGCCGTCCTCTTCCAGCACCTCGCGGGGCACGTACTGCCGCAGGAAGGCCAGCGACGCGAGCCTCGCGGCGTCCCCGTCGGCGCGCGACGCCCCCGGCTCCTGCGGCGGGAGCGGGGGGCAAAGCGGCACCACCGCCGCCACTGCAGTCGGACTTCTCTGGACAGGGCGCGCGAGAGGGCAAAAGACCCTTTCCGAGGGCCACACTGCCATAGGAATGCAGGGGGCATGGGTCGCGAGACACAGGGCACAAAGGCACCCTTGATTTGGCAGGGTCGACGTACTACAGGCGGACTCGATTGGACAGGACACGCGAGAGGGCAAGAAGACCCCTCCGAGGGCCACGTTGCCTTAGGAATGCAGGAAGCCTGGGCCGCGAGACGCAGGACACAAAGGCACCCTTGATGCGAGGCGGGCATTTATCCATATCCACCGCCTGGGTACCGACGTCCTGGTGCCCCAGCTGGTGGTGGATATGGATATATAGTTCGGCCCCCGGGGGCCCGGATACGTCCATATCCACCGCCTGCCGAGGCTCCGAAAACTGACCCTCCAGGTGGTGGATATGGATAAAGTCCCGCCTCGGACTTGATTTGGCAGAGCCGAGCCGACTCTAGCGCGAGGAGCCACGGGGGGGGCCTTGCTCGAAGCACCTCGTCTCCGACCCGCCGCTCGGGGAGGCATCGTGGCCTCTTCGCCGGAAGCGGTCTCGACGTCCTCCGTGTTATCCGACAAAGAAAAGACGAAGCAGAAACACATGGCGAAATTGGATGCCGACGCACTCGAAGAAATCTGAGAATTCGGTGGTGGTGGTGCCGTTTTTCCTGCCTCGGATGCGGGGGGGGGCCCTCGAGATCCGCGGCCTGGCCATCCGCCGCTCCGAGCGACAGAGAGAGAAAGAGAGAGAGAGAGAGAGAGAAAAAAAAAAGAGAGAGAGAGAGAGAGAGAGAGAAAGAGAGAGAGAGAGAGAGAAACAAAAAAAGGAGAGAGAGAGAGAGAGAGAGAAAGAGAGAGAGAGAGAGACAAAAAAAAGAGAAGGAGAGACAGGGAGGGAGAGGGAGAGAGAAAGAGACAGAGTGGGAACACCTAACTTCACGCACCGCGCCCCGCGATGCGCGACGCGTGGTTTTGTTCGCGCCCTCGCGCCCTCGCGCCGCCCGCCGTGGCGAAGGGCTGCCGCTCCGGCCCGAACCACAATGCGCAAAACGCGATTCTCTTCGCGCCCCTAAAGGGGAAATGGGAGAAAAAAAGATTGACGGGGCCCTGGGACACACAGATGAATAGACACAGAGAAAAGGATTCCCCATCTGTTCCCGCATCTTCTGGGTTTTTGTCTTCCCCCCCACTTCCCATATCTTCGCACATTTTCTGGGGGGTCGACGATCAATTGTCTGTGTGTTCCTTTCCCTCCTGAAGACTGTGCGTGTGTGTATTCGTAGGGCACGCGCGCGCACCACCACCCCCCAACTGCATTAATTGCTGAGGGTGGGATGCGGGGGTGCCCGCGCTCGCGATGCTCGTGTCCCGGCCCAGCCCCTCCCCACCCTGCCTCGGCTGCGTCCGCGAATGAGTCCCCTCCTCGCCTCAACCCCCACGTTGCCACAACTGGATTGATTGCTGGGGGTGGGATGCGGTGGTGTCCGCGCTCGCGATGCTCGTGTCCCGGCCCAGACCCCCCACCCTGCCTCGGCTGCGTCCGCGAGTGAGTCCCCTCCTCGCCTCACCCCCCACGCTGCCACATTGAAGAAGAAAAAAGGACATGCGTCGCATTCCACCGCGGGCGCATCGCTGCGCGACTCTAGCCGAACGACGGCGGCGGCGAACGACCAACGACAAACGACTACAAACATGCGACGAACGACGAACGACGAGCGACGAGCGACGACGACGACGACGATGACGACGAGCGACGAACGACGAATGGTGACCAAGACGACGACCGTCGACGAACGACGATGAATTACGGACGATGGTCGACGAACGTCGAACAACGTCGCACATACCGGCGTATCGCAAAGCGACCACCGCGCGGGCGAGGGTTCGGGGGGTCTGCATGGAAAAAATAATTACCCTGTGACGTACCATACCATTTGCATCAAATGGCAAGAGCGACTGGCCCCGAACTAGCCGAGACAATGACAATGCAGGCGCTGTTATACGTCGCGCAAGCTACATGGGATGCGCTCACGTGGCACGAGTCACAGGACAACAAAACGACGAGGAGCGAGGGCCCAGGCTTGAAAAGGACACGGGGGCGGGAACGAAGGGCAGGAAAAGGACGCGCGGAACCCGACCTCTCAGCGCGGCAACAGCAGAGGGAAGGTGGCAGGGGGCAGAGGACGACAACGAAAGTGACGGGAGTAGACCAAAGAGCGTAGCTTTCGTCGGTAGTACGCTAAAGATGCAGGGCTGCCTGCGCCATGTCACCGCGGCGCTCGGCAAAATGATCAAACCTGCGCGTAGCTAGCGCAAGAAGCGAGCGAGGCCTAGCTCGCCCGCCGGTTTCCCTGTTTCATTCCTGCACTCTTCGGTGCGGGAGCTAAACGCTCGAAGGCGCATAGCCAGTTCTGCGGGCGGCCCGCGACAGCGCCCCGCTGGACCCCCCAGAAGCCCTCGAAAGTGGTGGCAATTTCGCAGGTTGCAGCCCCCCAGGGATGACGAGGTCTACTCTGAATCTGGGTGGTGCCCCACTCAAACCCCCCAGCCGCCCTCGAAAGTGGGGACAGCGTGGCAGATCGCAGCCCCCCATGGATGGCGAGGTCTAAAATGAGTTTGGGTGGTGCCTCACTCCGCTGGACCCCCAGCAGCCTTCTAACGTGGCGACGGTTTCGCAGACCGAAGCCCCCGAGGGATGGCGAGGTCTAATCTGGGCCTGGGTGGTGCCTCGCTCCGCTGACTCCCAGCGGCCCTCGAAAGGGGTGGCATTTTCGCAGATCGCAGCCACAGGGAGGGCGAGGTCTAGTCTGAGTCTGGGTGGCGTCTCGCGCCGCTGAACCCCCCAGCAGCTCTCGAACGTGGCGACATTTTCGCAGGCTGCAGCCCCCGAGGGATGGCGAGGTCTAATCTGGGCATGGATGGTGCCCCGCTCCGCTGGACCCCCCCGCAGCCCTCGAGCGCGGCGACGGTTTCGCAGATCGCAGCCCCCCAAGGATGGCGAAGTCTACTCTGAGTCTGGATGGTGCCTCGCTCCGCTGGACCCCCCAGCAGCCCTCGAACGTGGCGACATTTTCGCACATCGCAGCCCCCGGGCAGGAGACAAGCTGGCCGGCAGGAAGGAGCGAGGCAAGAGGCAGCAGGGCTGAGAGAAGAGAGGGGGGGAGGAATGAAGGTCGCGACCGCAACGCTCTTTTCAAAACGAATACCAGACGCAGGAGGGCTGGAAAAAACACCTTCTCGGGAAACCTCAGGCCGCGTCAGGATCCCTGGGGCGCGGACTCGCGCGCCGCATCGGCGGCGGCCTCGGCGCGCGATTTTCGCGCGGGGGGGTCGGCACGGTGCGCCGAGCAGCCAGCCTCCGCGCGCGACTGCGCAGCGTCTGTGCGCGGCGGGGGGAGGACTCGCGCGTGGCGTCGGCGAAAATCTCGGAGAGAGCGTGATCCACCGCCGCTTTACTGTAGAAAATTGCCAACCTTTTCCTCCAGAGCCCGGGGGTCGCCCCCCCCCCCCTCCGAAAATCCCCCCCCCCTGCTGGAACCCCCCCTCCTTCCCCCGGCAAAACCCCCCCCTTCCCCTAACCCCCCCCCCTCCCCCCTCCCCCTCGAAAACCGGGGGGGGTCACTACCGGTTCGAACCCCTCCCCCCCCCCTCCCCCCGGATCCGGAAAACCGGGGGGGGTCACTACCGGTTCCGAACCCACCCCCCCTCGAAAACCGGGGGGTCACTACCGGTTCGACCCCCCCCCACGCACCGCCAGCAAACGACTCCCGGTCCCTACCACCGTCCGCATCACATCCCCCACTGTTGTTCCCAGCGCCACTGTCCTCACCACCACTGTCCCCACTGGTTCCACCACCGTCCCTACTGTCCCCACCAGTGCCCCCACCACTGTCGCACTGTCCCCACTGTCCCCACCACTGTCCCCACTGTACCTCTGTCCCATTGTCCCACCGCCGTCCTCGCCACCGCCTTTACCACTGTCCCCACCACCATTGTACCCTCCACTGTCCCACTGTTTCCACCTCATTCCCACTGTCCCCACACCACTGTCCCCACCACCACCGTCCCCACCACTGTCCATTGTCCCCCCTGTTCCCACCATTGTCCCCACCACTATCCCCACCACTACTGTCCCCACCACTGTCCCACTGTCCCACTGTCCCCACCACTGTCCCGCTCCCCTCCACCTACACCGTCCCCACCACTGTCCGCACCCCCACTCGGTTTTCAAGGGGGGGAGGAGGGGTGGGGGTTCGAACCGGCAGTGACCCCCCCCCGGTTTTCGAGGGGGGGGGGTTCGAACTGGTATAGTGACCCCCCCTTCATTATGAACTGGGGGGCGGTGGGGGGAGGGCTCGAAACGGTAGTGACCCCCCCCGGTTTTCCAGAGGGGGGGGGGGGGAGGGGTTCGAATCAGCGCCCCGCAAACGGGGACTCCACTAACGGGTACTTTGGCCACTGACCCAGCGAACCCAACCCTTCCCGATGTGGGCAAAGCTGCAATGCAAGAAAAAGGCCCTAAAGTGGCAACTTTCGGCAAAAATTCAAGGTACCCGTTAGTAAGTACCCGTTACGGTGCCGTTGATCGAACCGGTAGTGGCCCCCCCCGGTTTTCCGCCAGCAGCGGTAGAACACGCTCCTTCAAATCTCGGAGCGCAGACTCTCACGCCAAAGGTCGGCGCGCAGCGCCAGGCATGGCTCCTCGCGCGGCCGAGCAGCGCTCGGGGCGCACGGGCGCGCGGGGACTCGCGCGCCGCGTCGCCAGCGGTCGAGCGCACGGGCGCGCGATTTTTCGAACGGGGGTCGGCGCTCGGCGCCAAGCTGCTCCCTCGCGCGACTGGGCGGCGCTCGTGCGCGCGGGAGGGGAGAGAGGACTCGCGCGCCGCGTCGGCGACGGTCTTGGGACGCAAGTTCACGCGCGGGGGCCTGCGCGCGACGCCGCACAGCTTCCTCGCGCGAGCTGGCAGCGCTCGAACGCGCGGGCGGGGCTTGCGCGTGGCCTCCGCGGGATGGTATTTCGGTGCCTCGCTGCGCGACTGGACACGCGCGCTCGCGCGCGGATGCTTCTGCGGATGCGCCGCATACACGGGCGCATGGCTACGCGACCACCGCGCGGGGGGAGGGCGGGGGCTTTGCAAGAAAAGAAGCTTTCACGGGGTCCGTCAGGCCGCGTCGACTCGAGCTTCCTGGGAGCTCTCCTCTGTGGTTTCCTGGGGGCTCCTACAGCTCCCCTGAGGTTTTCTGGAGGCTCTCCTGGGGCCTCCTGTAGTGGCTCCTGGCGCTTCCTGGGGCCTTATGCGCTTCCTTGGGCCTCCGGGTGCTTCCTGGAGGCTCTGGGAGCGCCTGGGTGTGTCTGCGACGCTTGGGGAGCGGCTGGGAGCGCCTGGGGGCGCGTGGGCGCTCCTGGAGCGTCTGGGAACTCTGGAGAGCACCTTGGGGCCCCTGGGAGCGCTTCCCTGGAAGCGCTTGGGAGCGCCTTGGGGCTTCTGGGAGCGCTTCCCCGGGAGCGCTTCTGGAGCGCCTGGAAGCGCCTGGGGGCCGCCTGGGGGAGCGCCAGGGAGCGCCTGGGGAGCACCTCGGAGCTGGGAGCGCCTGCAGGCGCCCAGGGCCGCCGGAGGAGCGCTTGGAGTTAAGTCGGGCGTGTCCCCCTGCGGGGGGATTTTGGGCGAAAAATGAAAAATACTAAAACAATACCACCCAAATACTCTAAAACATCGTCCCCTGACTATTCTTTGACTATTCCCCCTGTAGAAGGACACGCCCGACTTAAGCCTCGAGCTGCCCAGGAGCGCCTGGTGCTCCTGGAAGACGTCTGGAACCGGCCATCGCTCGGACGTCCACTCAATGTGTTTTTTTCCCGTTTCGCGCGCGGTTTTTTCGCAGGATGCTCTCCAGGATGCTCCTCCATGATCCCCGCCGAGGACAAGTGCACACGTCCGAGCGATACCAAGGGAAGGGCCTGGGAACACCTCGCGCGCCCGGCAGCGCCCGGAGGAGACAGGGGCCGCCTGGGGAACGCCCGGCGCTGCCTCCTCCTCCTCCTCCTCCCTCCTCCCTCCCTCCTCCTCCTCCTCCTCCTCCTCCTCCTCCTCCTCCTCCTCCTCCTCTTTCTCCTCCTCCTCCTCCTGCTCCTCCTCCTCCTCCTGCCCTCCTCCTCTTCCTCCCAGTCCTCCTCCTCCTCCTCCTCCTCCTCCTCCTACTCCTCCTCCTGCCTCATCCACCTCCGCCTCCTCCTCCTCCTCCTCCTCCTCCTCCTCCTCCTCCCCTCCCCTCCCCTCCTCCTCCTCCTCCCCTCCTCCTCCTCATCCTCCTCCCCCTCCTCCTCCGCCCCCTCCTCCTCCTCGCTCCTCCCTCCCCCTCCCTCCTCCCTCCCAGCCCTCCACCCTCCTCCTCCTCCTCCTCCTCCTCCTCCTCCCTCCTCCCACCTACCCTCCTGCCAAGATACTCCTCCCCTCCTCCCTCCTCCTCCTCCAGCCTACCTCCTCCTCTCTCCCTCGCCTCGTCCTCGTCCTCGTCCTCGCTCCTCCTCCTCCTCACTCCACCTCCTCCTCCACCTCCTCCTCCTCCTTGGAGCGCCTGGGGCGTCAGGGAGCGCCGGGAGCGCCCGGCGGCGCCGTGGGGCCGCCGGCGCAGCGCCTCGCGCAGCGCCCCGCGGATCGCCTGCGGGCCCCTGCCCGGGGCGTTCCCGGAGCGCCGCCTGGGGCGCCTGGGAGCGCCCGGGGGGGGGGGACACATGGTCCGATGGCTTGGCGGAGCTCTTGCCACAACGCTCTGCCACAGTGGCGATTCTAGAAGGCAGGGGGCGACGGTGATTCGCCGTAGGCGTCATCGATCTATATATATATATATATATATATATATATATATATATGGTCGATCCCCCCCAGCGACCCCCCAGAGCGCCCAAAGCACGAATACACAACTCAACTTTGGCCTGCCATCCAGGCTGACGAACTCATCCGCTCGGCCCATCCGTCACGGGCACCGTGCGCGCAAGCATATCGGTTTCGGCCGAGGCCACGAAACACTGTGTATCACAGGTTTTTCTGGTTTTTCTGGTCTGGGAACCAACGAAACACTGCGTATCACAGGTTTTTCTGGTTTTTCTTGTTTCTGGAGCTGAAATGCTCGCCGCGGCCTCGCCCCACCGCCCCCCCCTCCTGTTTGTCGGCACCTGAAAACCAGAAAACCAGAAAAACATGTGATACACAGTGTTTCGTGGCCTCCGAGCAAGAAAACACTGTGTATCACAGGTTTTTCTGGTTTTTCTGGTCTGGGAACCAACGAAACATTGTGTATCACAGGTTTTTCTGGTTTTTCTGGCTTCTGGAGCTGAAATGCTCGCCGCGGCCTCGCCCCACCGCTCCCCCACCTCCTGTTTGTCGGCACCTGAAAACCAGAAAAACCAAGAAAAACCTGTGATACACAATGTTTCGTTGGTTCCCAGACCAGAAAAACCAGAAAAACCTGTGATACACAGTGTTTCGTGGCCTCCGAGCAAGAAAACACTGTGTACTCTTCGGGGACTACAGCGCTCGCCGCTCACTGGCAGTGCTCCTTGAGGAAGGCCTCCTCCAGCATCTTCCCTGTTGCCAGCCACAAATCCTCGCCCCTGTGGTTGCACAGGGGCGAGGATTTGTGGCTGGCAACAGGGAAGATGCTGGAGGAGGCCTTCCTCAAGGAGCACTGCCAGTGAGCGGCGAGCGCTGTAGTCCCCGAAGAGTACACAGTGTTTTCTTGCTCGGAGGCCACGAAACACTGTGTATCACAGGTTTTTCTGGTTTTTCTGGTCTGGGAACCAACGAAACATTGTATATCACAGGTTTTTCTGGTTTTTCTGGTTTTCAGGTGCCGACAAACAGGAGGTGGGGGAGCGGTGGGGCGAGGCCGCGGCGAGCATTTCAGCTCCAGAAACCAGAAAAACCAGAAAAACCTGTGATACACAATGTTTCGTTGGTTCCCAGACCAGAAAAACCAGAAAAACATGTGATACACAGTGTTTTCTTGCTCGGAGGCCACGAAACACTGTGTATCACATGTTTTTCTGGTTTTCATGTTTTCAGGTGCCGACAAACAGGAGGGGGACACGAGGGGACAACAGGGGACACGAAGGGAACCATTCAAGTCTTGGAACATTTCGTTGCTACGGTTTGCCCCCCGTCAACCTTCTGCTCCGAACGTTCTCCAACAGGGAGAGGACCAGGAGGAAGAACAGAAGGTGGAGGACGAGGGAGGAGGGAGGAGGAGGGCGAGGAACAGGAAAAGCAGGAGGCGAGGGGGGAGATGGAAGAGGAGGGGGAGGATGAGGGAGAGTAAGATGAGGAGGAATACTTCTCGGGCCACAGCCCGCTGTGACAGACCATGTGTCTGCGGCTGTTCGGTGCCAGCATCTAAGACCGCGGCTTCGTGTTTTGGGCGTTTTGGGGGGTCGCTGGGGGGGGGGACCGAGATATATATATATATATATATATATTATATATATATATATATATAATATATGATATTATATATTAGTATATTATATATATATATATAATATATATATATACATGTGTGTACGCATGTATGCACGTATGCATTTAGGTATGTCTATAGAGGTGCTTAAGTACAGTTGTATATATATATATATATATATATATATATATATATATATAGCGAGAGATAGGAAAGAGAGAGAGAGAGAGAGAGAGAGAGACAACCATATTTTGACAGAAACAACAAACCTGACGGCCGGCACGCCGTGCGTCCTTGTGGCAAGCCATAAGGGGCCGCGGACCAGTGACTTTCGGGCCATCCCGCCATCGCGCCCCGGTCGTTGACAGAGGCCTGTTGGGTCCTCTTTGGGTCCCCGGGCGGGGCTCCTCGGGGCGGCCTGGGCGCCTCCTGCGAGCCTCCCAGGAGCTCTCGGAGTCGTGAGCATGCTCCGGTGGCGCCCCTGGAAGAGTGGAGCCATCCCCAGGCCTCTCAGGGGCTCTCGAAGTCAAACGAATGCTGGGCCAGAAAACAAACGACACCACCCCACCTACGGTACCAGGGGCCTTAGGTTACCAGGAAATCTGGCGTGGGCTTTTGCGTGGTATACGCTGCGGCGCCCGATGGGCCGTAGCGCAGCATGGAGGGCCGTAGTTGGGGTGGTGTCGTTTGGTTTTCGGTTGAAATGCTCCGCGGCGGCCCTGGAAGAGTCGAGCCATCCCCAGGCCTCTCTGGGGGTCTGCGACCTGGCTGGGATCTCGAGAGGGATCCTGGCCGCGGCGGCGAGGGGCATCCCGCGGGGA
>CAUYUJ010019976.1:57500-72500 GCA_963575745.1 Prorocentrum cordatum
AGGACGAGGAGGAGGAGGAGGACGGGAAGACAGGGAGCAGCGCAGCCCCAGGTGTGGTACCCCCACCCCGGCCACTCGAGGAGGAGGATGAGGTGGAGGAGAACGGGGGGAGGTTGAGGAGGAGGAAGAGGGGGAGGAGGAGGAGGAGGAGGAGGAGGAGGAAGAGGAGAAGGAAGAGGAGGAGAAGGAGAGGGAAGAGGTGTGGTCAAGGCGCGGCGGCACGGCGCAAGCCATTGAATATATTTCAACGTGTCCCCTCAGAACTGGGTGGGGTGATCGGAGGGTGCGAGATTCTCTGAGATCTCATTTTCGGCAGTCGTCCACCAGCCCATCCACGAAACTCAGACAGGCCGATCTATCAGCCAATCATCGCCATCAATTCCTCGTCGCTAAGGGAAAGAGGCGTCTCCTCCTCATTGGGCGGCTGGCGCCGAGGCTGGGCAGAGCTAGATTCAGAACGGGACTCGAGCTGTGGCTGGCTAGGCTGAGTCGGCTGGCTAGACTGACTCGGCTGGCTAGACTGGCTGCGCTGAAACTGGGCCTGAAGGGGAGCTTGGAAAATCATGAAATCCTCTCTGTATCTGCCCCTCCCCATAGTCATGTCACGGACTTCTGAACGTCTCACGCCGAGATCCCACAAGTCTGAAGGAGCCACAGTTTCAACGATGAGGCCGATGGGAACGGTTTACTGTAGGTCTTCCTTACCCCTTGCCCTCAGTGCCTCCTCCCTCCTCCCTCTATGGCTGCCTCCCCCCATCAATGTCTCCTTCCCTCCCTCCCTCCCTCCCTCCCTCTCTCCTCTCCTCTCCCCTCTCCCTCCCTCTGCCTTCATTCCTCCTTCCTCCCTCTCCCTTCGTCCCTCCTCTCCCTTGGCCCCGCCGTTAAAAACAAAGACTCCCACCTGGCTGGGGCCTGTTGGGGCTTTCGCCACGATCGCCAAGCCGCACTCGGCAGCCATGTGATCAGCATCCTTCGAGTCGGTGGCAGGCTGATCTTCGGGCCTGGGAGGGGGGGCGAAACGCGGGGCGATGACAGGAGGGGTGCAGGGCCTTCGGGTCTGAAAAACGGGTTCGACCAATTGATCGACCAATTGATCGATGTAGGTCTTAGGCACCTGCTCTGGCGAAACGAAGCCCATATTTGGCTCTTCGGGGATTTGCTCCGCTTTGGAACGCCCCATTGCGCAGCCTGCTCGAGAGAAGGTGGATCGCTTAACAATGTCTGGGCCTCAGGGCGACACATCGCAAATCAAGGCGCGCAAAACGTGCCACCCTGCGTGTGAGCAATGAAATGCGTGAGGGTTGTTCCGACCTTTCTCCTCTCGGTGTTCTTTCTCATCGTCCTCACCTAGCTTGCCCTCCTCCTCAATCCCCTCCCTCCCCACGTCGTCCTCACTGCCCTCTCCTTCCCAGCTCCCTCCTTCCTCATTGATCCCTTACTCCTCCTTCCCTTCCCTCCGAGGGCCCTCAGCAGGGAGTGGCAGTTCTCGCGCTCTGGCCGAGCCTGCAGGCCTATTACCGACTAGCGGTTCGTGGGCGGCAGGAGGAGGATCGGAGTCGGACGAGTTGAGGATGGAGGATGTTGATACGGAGTGGAGGTACTGGCTGAACGGAGGATGCTGGGCTGCAGCACGCGCGACGCAGCCTTGCAGGTTTAAACTTGCAGAGGCCCCACGCCAAAAAGTCACGGCGATGACACGAACCTCGGCGAACGATCATCAAGGCAAAATGCCAGGGCGAGGCCGACGCGCGGGAGAGCCATGGCATTGCCAGTGGCCGTCACGATGCTGGTCTTGTTTGGAAGCACAGCTGCGAGGGCTTTCGGAAGGCCCTGAAGCACCAGCCTTTCTTCTGGCACTAACCACCTGGGAAACTCAGCAAGGTTGGCGGAATGTGAAACGCTCTGGACCCAGAGCGAAGTGTTTTTGGTAGTGAGGCAATGCGAGCAATCGTCTACACGATATTGCGGCTTTCTCACCGCGTTCGGGCTACGGTTCAAATCGAACACTGCGAGTGTCCAAGCATCGATTTCACACCTCATCGCTTGGACCTGGCTCAAGTACCACTCGAGGTTCTCGAGCTGTTTCTCCGTCAGCGTCTCCCTCTCCGTCGATGGCAAGGCAGGGCCAGGCGCGTCGCGCATTCTGAGCATCGATACCCGAATGTCTTCTGGGGAAAATCGCGGGCCAGGCTGATTGAAGAAGAACGAACGGCGACCGCGTATGTAGAGGCGAGGGCGGCTCTGATTCAAGCCCGCGCTAGCGGCGCCCAAGCGCCACATCCACGCAAACCAGCTGTCCGTGCCAAGTTCCTGCCGCAACCATTCTAGAACTTCATGGGCGGCGCTGGCGCCGTCATCCTCACCAGACGCGTCGAGCATTCCCAAGACATTTTCAAGGCAAAATGCCTTGAACCGTCCTTTAGGACGGTTGGCTTGGTTGCGAATGCACATCAATGTCTGAATGAAAGGTGCTGCTCGTGGATCGGTCCATTTCATTTTGGCCCCAGTCCGAGCGAAGGGTAAACATGGGGGCCCTGCGCAGAGAAGATCCGCGTCAGGAATATCATCCAAGATAGTCTGGCAAAAAATCCCCAGCGACAGCACCTATGTTTACTGTACTGCTATCGCCGCTCTGCGTCGCGCCATGAATCTGCTCCACCTGCAGATATGCAATAACAAACAATGGATGAGAGGGAAGATGAAGAGGAGGAAAATGAGGAGGAGGAGGAGGAGGTAGAAAGCGGTAGAGTAGGAGCCTACAGGAGGAGAAGGAGGAGGGGGAGAAGGAGGAGGAGGAGGACGAGAAAAGGAGGAGGACGAGGAGGAGGAGGAGGACGAGGAGGTGTTGGCTCAACCATGGTTTGCCCTGTAGGCCACCGTGGCCCTCAAGTGTTCATCGATGTCCCACGCGTAACTCTTGCACTTGATGCCGAGTTCGGCGAGGGCCAACAGCGGTGTTTCCACGCCACAACAAGGGCTGATCATGACAAGCGAAGGGAGACCAACGAAGTGCACGCGCTTCTTCACGACATCGACCCACGATTTGTCCAAGTTTCGCCCCTGGGGGTTCGCTATGTTGCCAGGGTTGGGGGGCGGGGGGCGCGACATGCGATTTGTGTTTTGGGGGTTCGGTTGAGGAAGGGAGGGGGGGGGGGGGGGGGGGGGGGGGGGGGCTTCGGGGGGCTGAGGCGCGTTAAGAATATTGGTTTGTTTGCGGGTGGTGGGGTTTGTTTTTTTTTTTTGCTTGGGGCGAGGTATTCCCTTGGAGTTTTGCACGTGTGAAGTGGCCCTTCGAAAACTTCCTGGACAAACGCGGAAGGGGGGGGGGGGGGTGCGGTTGTCCCTGGCCCGAATGACGCCTTGTCAACCCCCATGAGCGCCAATCCGCCCTCGGGGCCATCGCTGGCAGCGGAAGGGCCCTTGGCCTTCTTGCGCGGAGGAATCATCATTCTGCTGCGCGCTCGAGCGGGCCAGCAGCTGCAACGAAGTCTCGTCAACTGGTCTCCCGACGGTTCGATGGACGATGGTGATGGAATGGCGATGATGGCGAATTGAGCCAAACGGACACTTTTTCAACGGCGCACACGGACTAGGTTATCTGAGTTGGCCATACATGTACAATGGAGCAAACGCCAGATGCGGCGCAACGTGAGGCAGCAAGTGTACTCTTCGAAAGATGTTGCGTTCCCAAGTCGCCCTATGGGACTTGGCCGCAATCTCTGCCAGGTAGCGGTTCAAGGACTCATCCAAGAACGTTGCGTGGCCGCGAGGATTCCCGCATATCGGGGTCCTGCAAGTTTAAATGCACCCAAAGGTGGTCCTTCGGCAAAGACGGCACTCGAGCTTCCTTTGCCAACGCCAAATAGCGCAGGCAATTGCGAGAGAGGGATCGGCAAGACTCCTTGGGCACAACCCGAGGCGAATCTTTCAAAATGTCCATGTACTTGGTCAGGCATTTGCCAGCCTCGAGCAGCAAGTGCCCGATATTCAAATCATTATAGCTGCGCTCGAGAAAATCTACTGACAAGTAAACCAATCGGCCAGTTTCGGCCGCGTTGGTCTTCAGCTCTGGCCTCTGGGGTGCACCAAGCATTGCCATGGTTAATTCCCCAAGTTGTTCGCCCGATGGCACTTCAGTGCGCGCGAAATATTCTTCCATGTCCATGAATATGCGAATGGCGCCGAAATGGTGGCGCTCTTCTATCGTGGGTGCGTTGGCGCAAAAAACTATCATTCTTGAGCGCCCTCCAAATTACTGCGCACACAAAAGTCTGAAACACGCCTAGGTACAAAGTGTGCAAAGTGTCCAGGTGCAAGGTTTTAGGGCTAACCCCTATCTCCTCGCTGAACAGGGGGCGGCGCCGCTGCACAGAATCCGTGACGCGACGTTTCTTGTCTTCGTTCGCTCGCCAAAATATTATATCCACTGGGAGGCCTACATCTTCCAAATCTGCAATGTCGGGCAGTTCGTCCGACGGTTCCAACCTGTCGCCCGCGCGCAGCCCGAGGTATGCCACGGCGTTCCGTAGCACGCGGCCTCCTTCTTTTTTTTCTTAGTGAAACGCAGCCCGCCATCAACCAGGATTTGGTTCCTCTGCTCATCAGTAGTGAGGCGCGCGCGGACTTCGCACGCGCCGCACTCATTCTCATATGTATCAGGACCTAGGCATGCCCACGTTAAACCATTCAGATCGACTGTGTCGAAATTAAAGAGCTGTTTTTTTTTCACTGGGCAGCAGAAGCAGGGGCGGTGAAAACTTTGCCAGGTCGCAAAGCCGAAGGACGTGCAACATTCCATCCAGTCCCCTTTAATCTGCGCCAGAAGGAACCTAGAACTGAGGCGGGGCGAACTTGCATACAATTGGCAGCATTTTGAATCCGCTGGCCACTCACGGCCATCACATTGACGATCTGAGCGTTGCCCACGCGCTGCCAAGGCAAAGGAATGCTTCAGAAAATTTGAATATCGGAAACAGCGAACAGTGGCCCTTACACCCACACTTGCACATGTCCTTCTTGGAGAGCACCGCCAAGAGGTGGCGGTTCCGGCGGCGCAGGCTGTAGCAGAAGATGCCGATCAGGCTGTCCTGCTTCCCAGCCAGCGTACTGTGGGTGTACCTGATTCCGCCCATGTACATGGCGGCGGGGACGACGTCCCTGTTGTCACCCGCGATGTGGCGGAAGGGGTGGTTCTCGCACGTGTCGGCCCAGTCCGAAACGGCGTCGGGGTCGCCGAACGCAGCGATGTCAGATTCGTGCTCTTGTGCGAGCACTTCATGGGGAGGGGCCACCAGCACTGGCCGCTTCGACCGTGCCCCGCCGACGCGAAGAGGAACCATGATGTTGACAAGCTCCGCGCTAGACGACGGGAGCACTTTCATGAGGTGCTTGCTGTAGCTCCCCGAGGCGAGCCCAGGCCCCTTCGCATGCGCGCGCAGGTTGCCTCCCCCAGCGCCAGCCCTTTGCGCGTGGTAGAACGCAATGCAAACGGACTTGGCGCCCATGACGCCTCGGGCGAACAGTTGCAGAAGGTGCGTCTCTAGGTCTTTGGCGGCTTGCTCTTTTTCTGCATCCTCCGCCGAGTCGTCCTCAAGTGCGTCATCATCTGGCTCGGAGAAGTCTCTCGTCGGCGTGGGCGAACGCTGGCGGGGCGGCATGATCGCCCGAAGTCTGCCTGCAGAGCGCGCGAAGACGCGACCAGGCTCGGGCAGGTAGCTGCGGAGGCGGCAATGCAGGCACGGTGCATGGCAATGCAATGCAGGGCAAGACTCTGCAGCAAATGCAACACAATCAATGCCGCAACGCGGCCAACATGATGATGGTGATGGCGATGATGGCGGCGGTGGGTTGGAAGGGAAGGCGGAGCGGAGTAAGTGAGTGGTCTGGCAGAGATGGTCGGGAGGGCTCAGGGCGCGGGGGCGGAATTTGGGGGGGGGGGCGAAGCGGTGGAACGGCTGGGCAGCCAGCTCGCCCCAGCATCGGCGGGCGCGAAGAGCATCCGCTCCTCGCCTGCAAGTTTGGCGAGAGGGGGGCCGCAACAACGCATCTGGTTCTCTGATTCGGCACCCATGGGGAAGAAGAGGGGAGGAGGAGGAGTGAAAGGAGGGGGAGAAGAGGGAGGAAGAGGAGGACGAGGGGGAGGGCGATGGAAGAGGACTAGGGGGAGATGATGCGGAGGATGAGCAGGACAACGACGGGGGCAAGGAGGAGGAGGAGGAGGAGCAAGAAAATGAAGAGGGGGAGAACGAGGACGAGGAGGAGGAGGGGGAGGGGGAGAAGGAGGAGGAGGAGGACTAGGGTGAGGAGGAGGAGGAAGGAGGATGGGAAGAGGGAGAAGAATGGGGAGGAGGAAGACGAGCAACAGGGGAGGAGGAGGGAGGAGGGAAGAGGGAGAAGAACGGCGAAGAGGAAGACGAGTAGGAGGGGAGGAGGCGGAGGAGGAAGAGGAGGGAAGGAGGTGAAGGAGGGAGACGAGTAGGAGGACGATGGGAAGGAGGAGGACTGGAGAGGAGGACGAGGAAAAGGAGGAGGAGGAGGAGGAGGACGAGCAGGAGGAGGACGAGGAGGAGGAGGAGGAGGACAAGCCTTCTTCTGCCTCCTCCTGTCTTGCTACCTCACTCGCTGAAGTTCGTTCTCATGTCCTAGTCCTCTCCACTATCCACCTGTCCTCATCCTTTACCCTTCCTTTTTTCATTCCGCCTGATGTTTACTTCGGTTGTTGATGCCGAATCAGAGAGCGCAAAGGATGTTCGATGTCAGAAACGCCTGAGATTTTTCAGATCAGCACTTGGATTACTTTGGGAGGCAGCCAAAACAATGACCGAGGAACGTCTGTCGAGGTCCTTCGGACCTCCGCTGGGGCCTCGATGAGGCTCCGATGGGTTCCAAAACATGTTCCAAAAGGTTCCCGAAAGGTTCCCGCGAGGTTCCCGGTGGGTTCCCGGTGGGTCCCCGGTCAGTTTTGTGAGGATGTATCAGGCGAAACGCCCTGGGTTCCCGGCGGGTTCCCGGTGGGTTCCCGGTGGGTTCCCGGTGGTTTTCTGCATCCTCGAATTTGGTCCGAGTGTGTTTTTTTCTTTCGTGTTTGGGTACAAGCGATCCCTGACAATGAAATTCTATCATCCAAACGCTATTGCCCACTCTTCTCGGGCTCTGTAACTGGCAAGAAAGATCGAAATCGCATCCTGACTTCGCTTATTTCTCTGCAGCAAACACCCCGCACACGACGTCGAGCCTCGATCCGCAGCTCAAGTCGCCCCCGTGAATCCCGCTCGACCCTCGAGCAGGCTGAATTTTCTAAGAAGAGCTCTCGATCCAGGCGAGGGGTTCAAGGGTACAGCTTCTTAACCTTTTTGAAAACCCCAGCACTGAACCCCCTCCGCGCGCTGCAGCACGGGAGGGGGCTCAGGAGATTGAAGGAGAAGGAGGAGGGAGGAGGGGGAGAGGAGAAGGGCGGAGGAGGAGGAGAAGGAGAAGCAGGGGAAAGGAGGGGAGGAACAGGAGAAGACGGAAAAACACTTTGCTCCCTCACCATTTGGGTCTCTCGAGGGGATGGGGCCCCGATCGAGGGTTGGAACTGCTCGAAAAAAACTCGTCCAGGAAAAGCAGATCTGGGAGCAATTCGAGGGGCTGACCTAAAGAAAATGGATCGAGAGCTCAGGCTGATGGCCTCGAGCAGGCGCAGCTAGCCCACCACGTCGTCATCGTCCGAGTCGGCCCCCAGGTTGTAATTGTCAAGAGGTTCTCACGGGCCGCCTTGCTCTTCTCGACCTTTGAGCTCAAGGAGATGGTCTCCATCGCATTCACGTGGAAGTCCCCCTCTCCGTAGTAATCCTAGGGCTAGGCGGAAAAGAAAGACGAACGCAATGGAGATAGGGTGGGAGACAGAGGAGGAGGAGGAGGAGGAAAGAGGAGGAGGATGGGGGGGAGGGGGGGGAGGAGGGAGGAGGAGGAGGAGGAGGAGGGAGGAGGAGGAGGGGGGGGGAGGCGGCCAATGAGCAGGTTGAACGAGGAGGCGAATGAGGAGGTGGAGGAGGAGGAGGAGGAGGAGGAGGAGGAGGAGTTGAGGAGGAGGACGAGTAGGACGGGAAGAGGAGAGGGGAGGAGGAGGATGGTGGGATGATTAGGAGGAAAGGAGGAGGAAGGAGGAGGTAGGAGGAGGAGGAGAGAGAAGGAGAAGGAGGCAAGCTATCTCAAGTCCTTCGTGGCCCCGATGCCCTGCTCAAGCAGGTAACCGAAGAACTCGTCCTTGTCGCCAGCCTGCTGGGCCCGCTTCCTTCCCTCCTTCCTCCGTCCCTCCCTCCTCCTCCCTCCCCCATCTCCTCCTCCTCCTTCCTCTTCCTCTTCCTCTCCTACCCCTCCTCCTCGTCGTCCTCCTCCTTCCTCCTCTTCCTCCTCCTCCTCCTCCTCCTCGTGCTCCTCCTCATCCTCACCCCCTAGCCTCCTCATCCCTCCTCCTCAACTGTTTCTCCTCCACCCCCTCCGCATGCACCTCGCGTTCTTCCTCATCCGCATCCCCTGTCCTCCTCATCCTTCTCATCCAACCCCTCCTCTCTCCTTCCCTCCTCACCTCATCTACCTCCTCTACTTCCTCTACTTCCTCCTCATCCTCCTCCTTTCCTCCTCGTCGCGATCGGCCTCGACCATCGCCGTGAGCGCCCTCTGGAGCTTCGGGGCGAAGTTCTGCATCCTGCCCCACCCCTCGATGTCATTCGTAATCTTCTTCACGAGCGTTTCCCCGCGCTGGCGCCCCATGCTGTAGTCCGACATGAACTCCTTGAGCTGCTTCTCGGTTGACTTGCCCTGAGGAGAGACACGCTTGCCACCGCCCGCACGGTCGTTGGTTTTAGCACCTTTGCTCTTGCCGCCCTTGCCCTTGATAGCGCCCTTGCCGATGCCATATTTGCCCTTGCCCTTGCCCTTTCCGTCCTTGTTCTTGCCCCTGCTGCTCTTGGCGGGCTTCGGCGCGGCCTGCCTCGGCGCGGCAGGAGCACTCCCCATGTCGTCATCATCGGCGCCATAAGCAGCTTCAGACGCCGTGTCGTCCTCATATCCAAGTAAAGCCCCAGCGTCGCTACCAGCAGCTTCAGACGCTGCAGCCGACGCAGTGGAACCGTGCTCGATGATAGCCTTGATGATGCCCTTGACCTCCACTGATGCCATTGCAGCCGCTGCAGCCGTGACCTTCGCGACCTTCTGCGGGGTGGCGGTCTCCTCCTCCTCCTCAGCGGCCCTGGCCGTGCGTTCGCGAAGTCGTTTGGGATTTTTTCCTCTTGCTTCTTGTTCCTCCAGATGTCGGGCTCCTCGTCGATGGTGGTCTTCTCAGAGTAGGCGGACTCCAGGCGGCCAGTGTCTTTGTTCAGTTCCATGTGCGGCGGCCCCCTGCGGATGCACGCTTTGGCTTTATTGATGCAACCCTGCACTACAGCAGGTGAATGGGCCCCCCCCTTCAGCTTTGATCATCTTGTCAATGTTCATCAGCATGCCGACCTTGCGCTTAGACTGCCTGGTCTCTTGCATCTCGGCGCGGGTCTCGTTGTACTCGTCGTAGCGTTTCTTGGCCCACCTAGCCCGATACTGCTCGGCCTCGTGGCCCTTCATCAAATCGCATTCCTCTTTCTCAGACTGGTGGTTCTTCAGCCAGAGCCGGAAACGCCTGTATATTGGAGTCTTGGCCTTCACATACCATCCACCAGCTTTGCATGCCTCCAGCACTGGGTCGGCCTCCTTCACGCCCCCTCCCCAGCCAGCCTCGTCCTCTTCTGCCTCTCCCCAGCCAGCCTGCCCCTGCATCTGCTTGAAGAGCTCGATCAGCTGCGAGTCGAGGTCCACCATCTGAATGGATTGCGCGGCCGCCTGCTGCGTCTGGGACACGTTCATCCTCTCCAGCTCTGATGCGAGCATATCAGTGAATACGTCAGCCGCAGGCGCGCCTGCTGGAGTCTCGACGGGCGCGCCCGTGGCCTCGGCTGACGCCGAGGGCGCCGCCGCTGCTTGGCTCTCGGGCGACGGGCTGAGGCCGAGCTCCTCGAATGTCGGCGGCGGCAGGGCGTCGGGTTGCGTCTCCTCTGAGAAAATCTGAACGCTCTGCTTCTCGACGGTCTGCTGCGCGGAGGTGGGGGCCGCTAGACGCTGCCCTGCGCATCGGAGCGTAGTGCTGGGTCGACGCATCCCCTTGGACGACAGGAGGCGTCGGCGAGACATGCCCTGGCACGGTGGCTGGCAAGGGTTCCGCCGAGCCTACGGAGCTGCCTGTGAGGCCGACTTGCGTGATGGCCTCGCGGGGCTGATAACAAAAGGCAGGAGGACCACTGGAGGACGACGGGAGGAGGAGGAGGATGAGGAAGAGCAGGAGGAGGAGGAGGAGGAGGAGGAGGAGGAGGCTGAGGAAGGGGAGGAGGATGAGGGAGGAGGAGGGGGGGGGGGGGGAGGAGGAGGAGGGATTATCGGAAGCGGGATCGGGATGAGAAGGAGGCGAGAACGTGGAGGAGGAGGAGGAAGAGGAGGAGGGGGAGGAGGAGGATGGGGTGAGGAGCAGCATTAAGAGGAACAGGGGTCGAGGGCCCCCCTTTAAGCGAGAGAAGTCGGAATGGGGGGTCGACTATAGGGCCACCCGATTTTGATATGGGCACCTGGCTGCCAGCGCCACCTTGGCCGAGCGATGCGAGGGTCTCCTGCCCCTGGGCCACGAGCTGCTCCTGCTGCTGCTCCATGCGCCGAACGCCGTCGGCAAGGGAAGCCATGCGTATGTGAAAATGTTGTTTTCCCTTTGCTTTGGGCCAACACACTGCGCATATCGATAACCATGGGTTTCGACGGCCCTGGATTCGGAGCCAAACGAGAAACATGTATCACCTGAAGGTTTCACTCGGCCCCATCGTTTCCAAAAAACTTTGCGTGGGTTCGAATATACCCAAGGTTTTCCCGTCCGCTGTCATTTCGGATTTAATGGTGCTAACTCTTCGCAGTCGGGAAAAAGCTCGCTGCCCGCACCCCCGTAGATTGTTTGCTATCGAGCGGGGTCGGTTGTTGTTGAATGGAATGGGCGGGGGATGGGGTCGGGGGTCGCCCGAACGCATTGCGGTCCCGACCAGAAGCCGACGAACGTCTTGATTCGACCTCTAGCCTCTAGCCCAAAGTCGATTTCTCTGTCGACCAGAATGTGTATTGTCGCTGCCTTCGAAGGGCCTGGGGCCCAGGAGCCTGAAGTTTTTTTCACCGCCCTCCCAGCGCGTCTACAAAAAGAGCGACGGCGGCGGCCTCAGGGGCGAGGGCTCATCGGGGGAGGGAACCACCTCGGGAGCACGAGTGGCCCTGGCCTTCTTCATGGGCTGTGGCGTGCTCGGGTCCTCAGTCTCCTTCGGGGGCTCGATAATCTTCTGGGGCTCGGTCGCCTTGCGCGGTTTCTTGGGGCTCGATGTCTCCTCGGGGCCAGCCTCAGCTTGCCCACCATCGCCATCAGCAGTTGGTTGTGGTTTGCACTCAGCGGCTGCAGGGCGTTTCATCCTGGCCTGCGGGACCACCTTCGCCTTCAGCTTCGTCACCCCCTCTCTATCGATCGTCCCAGCCGAGTACTTTTTGGCGACGCCGTTCATCCACCCTATCGCTTCGTCCTCGCCGCCCTGGAACCACGCGCTGTCCACGTTGCAAAGTTGCCTCTCCTTCCCCTGATCCGCGTATTCTTTAAGCATCACCAGGCGTTGTCGGTCTTCGTTGCCATTGGGGCGATACCACCGACTCTGGACCCAGACCCCTGCCTGATCATCACTATTTTTTGTTGAATGTGCTGCTCTCGGGGTCTTGTTTGATGCAGCTGCTTGGCGATGCCTCGCGTGGGGAAGCCCAAATCCACGTTAGCTCCCCCCCGTTCGGATTCCCCACTCACGATCCAAGGTCGAAGATTTCGATTTTTTCTTGGCCTCTGATGGCCGCGGGGTGAGGGCGCGGCCATGGCCGCAAGGAGGGGGGAGAGCTTGGTGAACTTGTTTCCCGCGCGCGGCCTCTAGGGCTGGGTCGGGCGCTTTCCACGCCGCCACGGTCACCTCCGCTAGAAGCACAATCAGAGAAGGATGAGGACGAGGAGGAAGTGGAGCAGGAGGAGGAGGAGGAGGAGGAGAAAGAAGCAGAAGAGAAGGAGGAGGGGAACGACATGGAGGACCGTCACGTCGGCGATCCCCCCTTGGGCACTTGTGTAGAATGATAAGAAGGAGGAGGATCAGGGGGAGGAGGAGGAGGAGGAGGAGGAGGAGGAGGAGAGGGATCGGGGAGGCGGATGAGCAACCAGGAGGGAGGAGGAGGAGTAGGAGTGAGGAGGAGGAGGAGGAGGAGGAGGAGGGGGTTCCTCCTCCTTCTCCTCCTCCTCTCCTCATCTTCCCCCCTTTCTCCCTCGACCCCTAGAGCCGGGGTCGAGATGAGGGGGGGGAGGAGGGGTGAATGAGAAGGAAGGTGGAGGCTGGACATAGAAATGCCCTCATTATACCCCTGCTGTCCTGGGGTACCAAGCGCGCGGTGGTCGACTTGTCTGCGTTGCTGAAGATCACCTGCATCGGATCGTGGGGCTTAGCACCTGCACATATCGCAACACATGCTGTTTTCTTGAGCGGCCCCCGAACCCTCTCGACATGGATGGGGCGGTGAAGGAGCGGGTGGAGTAGAAGGAGAAAGAGTAGGCAGAAACATATGGGATGGTGATGAGAGAAGACATGAGATGGATAGATGAGAGAAAATTGCGCCCGACATTCGCACCCCCCTCGACCTGGTGGCACTCGCATCACTCCGTAATCTCGGGGCGCCGATTTCAGGGCTTTGTAGTGCTTGCGCCAGGCTTTTCGCGTATCCCTCTCGTACCCGTAAGCGAAATTCTCCTCGTCGAAATCGGCTGGAGCGGCGGCTGAAGGTCTCTTCTTGGCGTTGCCCTCATGAGCTTCCTCCTCATTGCTTCCCTCCTCATCCTCTGGCCCAGCTGCAGCCGCAGGTTTCTTTCCGACCTCAGCGCTGGCCTTTGTAGCCAGACCGATGCTCTCCTCATCTGTCGGCCCAGCAGCGGCCGCGGGTTTTGTTCTGATCTCAGTGTTGTCAGCCTCAGCCTCATCTAACTCCTCGTCATTGGTTTTGGCCTCTTCTTCCCCGCCTTCCTCGCCGCCCTCAGCATCGTCCTCCTCGAAGTCGCCCTCAGCCTCCTCTTCCTCCTCTTCGTCGTCTGACTTGCCGAAGTCGTCCGAGGGGAAACCATCGTAACTGCCGTGGCCCTCTTCTATGTACTTCTTTGTTCTTGCCCCGGGCCCTGGTGAACCATTTCCTTTTCAGACGACGAAGGTCCTGGCAGTGAGTTCCCAGCGTTTTGAGTCTCAAGCTAGTTGTCCGAATCCATTATTGATGCAATCGCCCCCCTGTTTTGTACTTGCTGGTGGGCCATGCCGAATCTTCTAACATCTGGGGAGGAATACAGTTGACCCGTGCAGGTGCAAGGGCGAGGGGATGAGGACGAGAGGAGGGGGAGGTTGAGAGTTGGAGTGAGAGTAGAGCGAGGGGAAGGTTTGGGAGTCGGAGAAGAGAACATTGTAAGGGGATCAAAGGTTCGGTGCGACAGTATTCCCTAGACACCTTCTGCAACGCTGGTTTCACGACCGAGCTCTTGACCGAGTACCTCCCAAGCGCATCGCTGATGCTTTTCACCAGCGGGATGTAGTTCTGCAACCTCTCCTGGGGCATCCAAGGTTCTCGCTGGGTTACCGCCAGGTTCCCGTCAAATTTCCGCTCGGTTCCCGTCTGGCTCCCGTGTCCACAGGAAGGCCCGCCCTTGCATTGGAACCCAACGGGAACCCAACGGGAACCCAACGGGAACTCAGCGGGAACCCAGCGGGAACCTCACGGGAACCCAGCAGGAACCCAACGAAAATCCAATTGGAATGCTACTGGAGTCCAGAGGGTAGAGGGGCATAGCGGTAGTTCTTTCGGATTTTTCTGAAACTGATCTCGGTCCCAACAAAAATCTGGTTCAAATGACGGCGTCCCAGGGCCTGCAGAAACATCCCAGGCGGTTTTCGATCCACGATTCCCCAAGAGTTTGCATTGGTGTCTCTGTAGTCGCGGGTCCCGATGTAGTTTCGAAAGTCTGCCCTTCTCGCCGTACTTCAAAGCATTCGGGCCTGTGATGTATTTCACGAACACATCAGCCAATGCCTCGACGTCCTCTGCCCTCGCCTCCTCCCCGTCACTGTCGTCATCATCATCCGGCCTTGCCCTCGCGGGTCGCTTCTTCGGAGCCATTTCTCCGAGGCACCGTCCTCGCACGGGCCAGCGTTGAAAGAAATTTGGGCCGCAATAGCAATGGAAACAGAAGCGATCCAGGGAACTCAATTGCCTTATTGGACTGGATGGGGAGGACGAGAAGCAGGAGCAGGAGGAGGACCTCAACATTACAGAAGACACAATCTCAGAACTGCGTCTGTCGCAGAATGTCCAAATCAACAATTCCGCTGCCCCCTGTGATAGAGGCCCCGCAGCGTAGAATCAGAACCTTTGGCCTGTTACTACTGCGACGCTTCTGTCGGCCTCCTTAAAGAGCCCCAGGATTTTTTCAATTCACTCTTGGCTTCTAATATTCATAATTCCATTACTACTACTACTACTACTACTACGACTACTACTTCTACTACTAGTACTACTATACTTTACTACTACTACTACTACTACTACGACTACTACTTCTACTAGTATACTACTAGTATACTACTACTATTAGTACTAGTACTAGTACTAGTACTACTACTATACTATACTACTACTACTACTACTACTACTACTACTACTACTACTACTATACTACTACTACTACTACTACTACTACTGCTACTACCACTACTTATACTACTACTACTACTACTACTACTACTACTACTACTACTACGACTACTACTACGATTACTACTACTACTCTACTACTACTACTACTACTACTACTACTACGATTATACTACTACTACTACTGCTACTACTACT
>CAUYUJ010019976.1:74071-86571 GCA_963575745.1 Prorocentrum cordatum
CGCGGCAGGATCTGCCCCTCTGCAACAGAGTTTTGACCACGGAGAAGGCGCAGCTGATGCGGGGAGCGGCCCAAATCATTCCAGCAGCGACAGTTCATTAACAGCGACAGCTTGTTAAGAAGCCTGCCGAGAACAATGAGCAGCTCGTCAAGAAGCTCGTTCGGCCGCGCTCGGGAGCGACAGCGTGTCAAGACCGACGAGCAGCTTGGACGCCGCGTCGATCTCGTCGGCGCCCTGGCCTCGCAGGTCGCCGGCGAGCCGACGGGCCTCCTGCCGCGACTGCTGCGCCGCCCCCCCGCGCCACCCCAGTCTCGATGGCGCCCAAACTCCAGGCGCGCGCGAGCATGCCCCTGAACTCTGCAATGGTTTGAGCCATGTGATCAGAACGGTGCCATTCAATCCGAGCAAGATGCCACATCCCCCATAGCCCCTGGAACCGCCCGGCCCGCGCCCCCCCCCCCCCCCCCCCCGAAAAACCGCGGCCAAGGCGCCGCTGGGCCGCTCTGACGCCGCCGAAGGCGACGAGGCAGCAGAGGCTGACGTTGGCGGCAACAGCTCGGGGCCTACAATATCTCGAACCACGCTGAACCATGCGACGCCGCGCGACCCCCTCATACGTCGTAAACGCGCAGTTGCAGACGATCCTGGGCCCATCCCGAAAACCGCAAAGCCATGCATTTTCACCCATAGTTCGGCGGGCGCTGCCGGGTTCAGGAAGGGGAAAATGATCAGGGGACCAACCAGGAGGCGGCACGGTAGACATAAGTATAACTCGACGTAAGACAATGAAGTCTGGCATGGGACACTCGCGCTTCATCTCGTCGTCCGCGGAGAGAGCGAGCCACCCGATGCGAATCTGCCTTCCAAGAGACCCGCCCCCCATCATCAAGCCCCCCCACTCCACGCAGCAAATCCTTTCACGTCTGTAGAGCCCAAAGATTCGCATCGCTCCGCGGGTCGCTCTCTTCGACCGCCGGATCCGTCTCGAAGGGGAAGTGACCGAAAAGGGAAATGGGGATCTGCCCCTTTTTCACGGATAAGCGTCGAGGGGCCGCGCCCCCTCGAGGCGCCGCCCTTCGAGGCGCCGCATCCGCGCCTCGAGCTTCGCGGGGGCCATGCGCCAACGCCCCAATACTTATGACGCGCTCTGGGGGCAATGCTGCATCGCGCCATCCGGAGCCTTCATAAACTCCTGGGCCTTACCTCGAAAGGCACTTCCAGCATATCTAGCGACGAGATGTTCTAGTGCTGCATACTGCATACCGGAACACACATACGACCCGCTCCCACGAGGGCGGCATTCTGCACGCATCACATGAAAAGAGCGCGCTCAATTATGCACGGGGTGTCTTTTAGGAACCAAAAACTGCCGCGGAAATAATAGACGGCCGCGACGGCCTTCAACAAACTCAGAAGCAGAACTACGGGTAGCGCCAATCCTCGCGCCTAATTAGGCAACGAAGAGCGGGCCTAGGTGGGGCAGGGAGAGCGACCGCTTTCGTCCCCAGGGCACGAGCCTGAAGCCCCGACCCCACCCCACCAAGCACAAGCAAGATTTCTCGTTTAGTCACGTTTCGCTTGCACCATCTTGGCGAAGGCCTCAATCAAAAAGATGATTCGCACGCTCGCCAACGGAAGCAAGCTGGCCCGGTCACCGGCGGGGCCCCGCCAGGGAAACTCCAAGGGGGCAAAGGAGCGTTCGCAATCCTGTCTACAACAGGATGCTGGGCTACAAGATCTTGCGCCCCCACCCCCCGCGCCTCCAACCGCCCCCCAACCCTGAATGGCCGCCTGAAAAGCCACAACAAGCTTTCGCGCCACATAGGGGCCCCCCATAAAGCTCCAACAGCATGGCCGAGAAACACGGGAGCACTCGGCCCGAGGGGGCGTGAAAGCTGCCTCTTCAAAACGCCGGCAGCCGAGACGCGCGAGCCCGTTCCCCATCAGCTCCATCCTGAACAGCCCCAGACCAGCCCCTGAACGCCAACTGACGCCAAGGCGTTCGCGCGATCACGCCACTGAACAGCCCCAGACCTGCCGGCGCGACGCGCGCGCCACATCATCACCAGAATACGCGCGGCAGCACGTTCTCTGCATCTGCGGGGGGGGGGGGGGGGCCACGCACCTGGGGCGGCATTCCAAGGGCTTCGGAGGAGCGAGTGGGGCACCAGCCCTCACCGAGCGGGCCGAGGAGGTGAATCGCTCACCCCCGATGCCGCCCCCCCAAAAGTGGCCCAGTCGACCTCCGCAATCCAAGAGACACCACGCTGGCGCGCCGAAACGCTGGGACCCTCCTGCCCGCGCGAATTTAAACAGACATCCCTCTGATGCCACATGAAAAGAAGAGCCTGCAACTCAGGCCTGCCAGCACTCAAACCTCGGGATCGACGCCAGGCCGCCGTGGGAGAGACAGGCAAAGTCGCTGAAAGCTCCACGGGAAACGCCCTAGAGGAGGCCATGTCCTCTTGGGGGGCCTTCGAAGCCAGGCGCTCTCAACGGCAAACGTAACGCTTCGCTCTCAAGTGTCGCGTCGCATCTAGCGGGCAGGCGCCCTCAGGAGTTAAAGGAGTCCTGGGGAGAGCCCAGCGAATCCAGAAATCAACTTTCTGCACAGCCATGCCACCCTTGGAGCCCGGGCACGCAAGTCCAGCCATTAACCTCCAATGGAAAGTGCAAACCCGCGCCGCGAGAAAATGCCGACGCCTCGCCCCATACTTTGATCCGGCAGCCCGTCGCGCAAGTCGATGGACGTCGCATGCATGCGGATTCCGCCAGGCGCCCCAAAACTCATCCACAGTGCGAGCCTGGAATTCGTTCCATTCCAGCAACCGCTCACGGCGCATGTCAAGAAAGGGCATACAACTCCCGCGCCATCTGCTCCGTCTCGTAGCCGACTGCGTTGGCCATCTCAGCCCCCTCCATCATGCGACTGCATCTGGGGGCGCCTGGAGATGCCGCCGTCGTCGCCACCCTCTGCGTTGCACGCGCGCAGCGCGAAGCGGGGGCCCGGGCGCGCGAAGCACCGCCACGTGACCAACCGTCGCGCAACAGGTCTGGCGCGGGGAAGGGCGAGAAGGAGCAGCTGGCACGGCGCGCAGCTCGGTGGAATCGCCGCTCACATCGTTCACCCCGCCCAGCCGCAGTCGCAGCAAGTGTCGTTGACGATGGAGGTCTCAACGATGTGCCTGAAAGGGCTTGATATCACCCATCGCGAGTACGTTCTCGGGCAGAAAAAACTTGCCCCCCCCCCCCACCCAACCCCTCCCGCATGACGCCTTCCAGCTGGGGGCAACAACTGCCAGGAAGCGCCCGTTGAGAGAAAGACGCGAGCAGCTCCTCTTCTTCCTTGAACCGCGCTTCAACTGCCGGGAAAAAGATTCTATGCCGAAGGATCCGCGGCAAGCTTCCATCATTGCATATCGATATCATTGCGCACGTTGCTGCTGCGCCTGTCGCATGCCGCGCCAGGGAGGGACTTGGGACTTCACGCGCAGATGCACGCGGCCCCGTCTGGCTCTTGCGCTCATCTGCTGATGGCGGCGAATCAATGCACTCAAGGTGCCCGACGTCCAAGTCTCGTCCGTAACAAGACTGGAAGGCACACTGATATAATCGATCAAGCTCTGTCCTTTGACACCACACCATGAAGTCTGGCCACGGTTCGCAAAAACAGCACGCACGTGGCGCGCTTCGAAAAGGGCTCGAATGAGCTGGCCACCAAAGTGTTCTGGTCTGGAACCCAGGCGGTTAATCACGGGTGCATCGATGTAATTATGTTCAGGGTCGGCCAGGCCACCAGCAGACGCATAATTAATCCTGCCACTCATCTACAGCTATGTGCGTCGGAGTCTCTGCTGCCAATCTTCGCACCAACACAACCGCAGCAAGGAAAAAGAAGGGAGGAGGGAGGAGGAAGGAGGAGGGATGAGAAGAAAGATGAGGAGAGGGAGGAAGAGGAGGAGAAGGAAAAGGAGGAGACGGAGGAGGAGGAAGAGGAGAAAAACTAACGAACGCTGGAGTTGTGCGGGAAGTTCGCCCGTGCCCATTAAGGCATGGCGTGGAGGCCGTGACCTCGACAAGAAGATCTTGTATTCGAACTTGTGAAACGTATGCCAGTTTATATGATGACACCCACTCTGTGCACACAGCGGACCGCATCCCGCGTAGGTCGTTCGTGTTGTTGTGCCCGTAACGTCTAGGTTGGGAACGCTGCCCTGATTTGATCCTCTCCTGTGCCGCTGTCCAAATTGTGCAGGAAGCTCCGGATATCGTCGTCCCACCGATTTGGCTGTCACCGCGTCGCCCTCGTCCACGTTGACGTGAATTAAAATGCGGCTTCCATTCATGCGCTCTCTGGGTCCAGGGTGGTGACCAGAATATTCGCCCGTCGCCACACCATTCTACGATGAATATGCAAGACAACTGGCATGTCATTCATGAGCATGACTGACTCCGCCCTTCTTGTGCTTCTGCGGATGAAGTCGGAGAGACGGAGGAGGAGGAGGAGGAGGAGGTGGAGGAGCAGGAGGAGGAGGAGGGAGGAGGAAGAGGAGGAGGAAGAGGAGGGGGAGGGGGAGGAGGAGGAGGGGAGGAGGAGGGGAGGAGGAGGAGGAGGGGAGGAGGAGGAGGAGAAGGAGGATGAGGAGGAGGACGAGGAGAGGAGGACGAGGAGGACGAGGAGGAAGGAAGTGGAAGGAGGAGGAGGAGGAGGTGGAAGGAGGAGGAGGGGGAGGAGGAGGAGGAGGAGGAGGAGGGGATGAGGGAGGGGAGCCGTCATCCTCTTGTAGCCCAAGATTACGCCCTTGGCGTAGAGGCGCACGGGCTGTTTGGTTGCCTTCTTGGTGTTCGCCTTCTTCTCCCCCGCGATCGCCTTGGGCGCCATGGCTGCCTACGAGCCCTGCGACGGAGCCGAGCTGCCCAGACATCCTCGCGCTGTGAGAAGTCACGACCGGAGGATTTCGCCCATTTTCGGCCGCTGGGAGGCTCACTGGGCCCCAGAACGGTCAAAGAACGACTCGGGATGAGAAGACGGTCTCAGGGGGGGGGGTCCAGACCTCGGGGGAGCCACGTTGTGAACAACTCAGGACGTGGGATGTCCAGGTGCCCTCCAGCCTGCGAGCCTGGAGCCAAGATGGTTGCGGACGAGAGGGAGGTGGGCGCGGGAGCTCACTGGCCCAAGATGCACGGGACGCAGGCGGCCAAGACGCAGGGGAGGGGGGGAGTACGAGTCGGCGGTGGACAGACCTCCCTTCAGTAAAGCTCCCTTTCGTGAGAACGACCTAGGGCCGAAACCGACGGACCTGGACCCGCAAGAATGACGGCTGCGACGCCCTGTCGCGAACCGAAAACGGCCACTTCGTTCATCGAGGAGGACCAGGAGGAGGAAGGCAAGGAGTGGGGAAGCGAGAAGGCAGAAGAGCAGGAGGAAGAGCAGGGGGTTAGGAGGAGGAGAAAAGCCTACGATGACGATGGAGGTGATGATGATGCTGATGCTGTTGACGATTATGATGAGGAGACCCAAGGAAATGAGACAGAAACTGGTCATAACAATTGAGACGATTAAGGGAGAGTAGAAAAGAGGGGTCGAGTGAGCGAGACGCTCCCGAACGCGGCCTTCTGAATTCACCCTTCTGACATCGAGGGCTAGCGCATGGGCGCTTCATTTTTCTCACCGAGATGGGTCAGGAGGCGATGGTCCTCCTCCTCCTCCTCCTCCTTCTGCTCCTCTTCTTGTTTCTTCTCTTTCGTCCTCCTCCTCTTCCTCCTCTGCGTCCAGCCGCTGCTCCACCTCATCACCCTGCCCTGGAATGCAGAAGGACATACCAGTACTACACGCCCCCCCTTTGCGGCGCACGTCCGGACCGAACATGTAGTGCACACACACGCACACACACACAGACACACATGCTTCTGCACATCGCGACGCAGGCGGCATGGCCGGAAAGCGCCAGCCACCGGGCCATGTTCTGTCGGACTTCTGAGCGCGCGTCGCCCCATGGGGAGCCGACGCACACGCAGCAGAGGTATGCTCGGGTGATGCCGATGCACCCATCCAGAAGCAGAGAGGTGCTGCTGGAAACACGATGTTGTGAAATCCAGGTGCTCCTTCGCCTCGAATCCCAGTCGGGGCCAGAGGAAGCATGGCGGGGGGGCCGGGGGGAGGGCGACGATGATTATGTGGATGAGGAGGGTGGATGACGAGAAGGGGGCGACACGGGGATAGGCTGTGCCCCATATAGTTGTTTCTCAAGTATGACCCTAAACCCCCATGCCGAAGTCGAGAAGCCACGCATACCGCCCTGCCCCCTCCGCGTATTGCCTGGCCTTTCGCCCTTACGCTGCACAGCCGTTCGCTTCCAATATGGGTCCAAGCTCGGAGGCGCAAACATGGATTATTAGCGGTCCATGGATTTGACGCGCGGTCGCCTAATCCATGGATCGAGGGAGGTGCCCTCCCCAAAATGCGGCCAGTGCCGCCTCGTTCGGCAGTGGCAATATGTGATTTCCCACGGAAGCGGGACCCGTGGCTAATCCACGCCCCCTTAATCCATGTTTGCGATCGCCTGACAAACCATCCCGACTAATCCCGCTAGCCCCCCTCGCCCCGGTCGAAGGTGACTATGCGGAATACGCCCTCGATCCTACAAGCCAATTCCAACTAGCCCGTGTCAAACCACGCGACGCCCTCCACGCGCGCGCGCGGGGGCCCAAACCATTCGGAACAAGCTGTTGCCCAAAGCATCAGGAGAGAGCACTGCCAAAGCACATGAACCATGCAGTGGAGGCCAGTCCACAAGAAACCTTCCACAGAGAAACCCAACCATGTGACCCCAGGACGTCGCCGGCTTTTCGGTGTGGGAACGTCACGTTTTCCATCGCAAAACCACCGAAACCCGAGAAACCCAAGAAACCCAAGAAACCCAGGGCACCCTGGAGGCAACGAGGGTGCTTCCTGGCGTGGGCCCCTCCCCTGCATCTGCCGGCGTGGGCCCCGGACAACCGTCGCTGGGCCCCGGCTCACCCGCGCTGCCCTCATGAGGCCGTGCCGACGCACCGTCTGCGTCCGCTCGCCTCGGGCCCTCCTCCTCCTCCTCCTCCTCCTCCTCCTCCTCCTCCTCCTCCTCCTCTCCTCTGCCTCCTCCTCCTCCTCCTCCTCCTCCTCCTCCTCCTCCTCCTCCTCCTCCTCCTCCTCCTCCTCCTCCTCCTCCTCCTCCTCCTCCTCCTCCTCCTCCTCCTCCTCCTCCTCCTCCCCTCCCTCCTCCTCCTCCTCCTGCCTCCTCCTCCTCCTCCTCCTCCTCCTCCTCCTCCTCCTCCTCCTCCTCCTCCTCCTCCTCCTCCTCCTCCTCCTCCTCCTCCTCCTCCTCCGCGTGAGGTTGGCCCGTGGAGCGGCTGCGCGCGAGCGAGGCCCTGGACAGGAGTGCCCTCTGGCGCGCGGGCTTCGGAGGCCGAGGGGGACCAAGTCGAGGGGAGCGAGCCAGTGACGGGGGGGCGCCTGAGAGCCCGCCCCGGCGGCCGCTCTGGCGAGAGGTCCCGCGGAGCCGCATGGATGGCGACTAGCCCAGCGCAAAGCACCCCGGGACACTTTACGGTAGTCTGCTGGTTTCGCTTGTTTTCCCAGACTGTCGATGCCCACCTGACCCATCCCTGGTGCGGTCGTCCTCCCCGAAAGGTTGCACGGCGAAGTTCAGGGCAAGGGCAGGTGGCTGCACCAGATGATTGAAATAGAACAGCCCGCGCGTCTGGAGCCTACCGACGACGGGACCTCCAAGAACCGGGCAAAGCTACGCAAGCGCCGGTTATGCGCCCTCGACATGGCCATTCAGAAGTACTGTCCGGGGAACCCGCACCGCCTGGCTACGAAGTGGGGGCTGCAAGATGTCCTCAGCGACCACGAAGACGGGGAGCGGGAATACTGCATCTTCCCATGGGAGTCGGACTTCCGCGTGGACTGGACCATCGAGGATACCGTCGACCTGCAGCTGGTTGTCTCCTACACTAGGGGACCAAAAAGTGGCATAAACATAAAAACTCAGAGGTCCGCGCGGATTTCTCGGATCGGCGCTGGGGCCCCCCGGCGGCGCCTCCGGCGCCGCCCCTGGCGAGCTCCGCGTGCCAGGGAGGGGGGGGTCCAACGCCGATCCGAGAAATCCGCGCGGACCTCCGAGTTGTTATGTTTATGTCACTTTTTGTTCCTCTATAAACATCCCCGTCACCGCGCGTGTCGCAGAGGTCAGGGCCGCATGGCCGCCGCGCCCTGGCAGCTCAGGCAAGGATCGACGGGGTGCCCGCTTCCCCAGGGACTGCATCGTCGCCGCGTTCGACACCAGGGGCGGCAGGGAACTCCACCCAGCCAATATCGGGGATGGACAGACTCCGCTTTAGTAAAACGTGGCTTAGTGAAAACGACCTGAGGCCCCAACCTGGCGGGCGCAAGCCTGGAAAATAACGGCCACGGCGCCCTCTCGAGAACCGAAAACGGACAATTCACTAATCGACGTGTCGCTGTTGGGGGTTCTGTCCACCCCCGACAATACGACTTCCACCAAGCCCCAGGGGCCCACGGACCCCTGGTACAGAGTCGATCGCGCTCCCCCACAGATGCAGAGCTACTGGGCATGAGCCGCCATCCAGGACATGTTCGTGCTACGCTCCACCCCGGCATTGCTCTGGGGAAGGGCCCTCTCGGTGATACCGCACGTCCTGTCCTTCCGCACTGTAGACGTCCAGGACAAGGAGGCCGCCAACTCAGTGGCAAGCATGGCCCAGGCGCCCGCTGCGCTTCGCGCTCAGGCTGCAGCAGCCCTCGGCGAGCCTGTGCTAGACCCTGACAATCCGGCAGCAATAGCGCCCACTGCTGCGCACGGCCGCACGGACAGCGAGGTCGAGCAATGCCCTTGGACACGTCTTTCAGAGAGTCTACCCAGCCCCCGCAATCGACGGCACCGTGACGACTGCTTGGAGACACGGGCTCAACGAAGAACAAGCTCGGGCCTTGTACCAATCAGCCCAGTTGGTCCACGGCCCGCCAGGCTCAGGGAAGACCATGACGATCGCAGCAGTCAGTCCTGGACCTGTGGCTCCCATGCGCCCCCCCCCATACTGGGCGATTGGGCTGTTCTCTGGCTCCAGCAATGGCGCGGACATGCCGGTCAAGTACCTAGCAGACGCCAAGAGCGCCGGCAAGCCGCACGACGACTCGGCCTTCCATGAGCAGGCCGTCCGCCTGGCACGGGACGACAAAGTGACCTGCACGAAAGCCGAGGTCTTCACGCCGGCGGACCGCTTCCTACAAGAAAGGGGACACCACCCATTTGGCCCCCACTGTCACAAGAAGTCTTAAGACAAGTTCAAGAAGGACCTGATCTCCTCAGCCAGCTCCTCCTGGCCACCCATGAACTGGCGGCAGACCTGGTCTGCCCACACTGCCCCAAGATGCTACTCGGCATCCTGGACGAGGCAGGCGAATCGACGGAGGCCCTGGCCATCATCACGCTGATGCTCCTAGTCCGCTGCGGGGGGAGGGCGATCATCTGCGGCGGCAAGAACCAGCTCAACCCCAGTCATCTCGGACAGAGCCTCCGCGCTGGGCATGTCCCTGTCGGTGCTGAAGCGCTTCCACGACTCCCTGGGAAGGGACCTGGCCTTCCATGTCTTGCTGGACCACTGCTAGCATCTTGCAGTGGCCATCGCACTGCTTTTACGAAGGCAAGCTGGTGCCCGGGCTGGCGAACCCCATGACCCAGAAACCCCTGGTTCTCGGCTTCCCCTGGCACGCGGCCCGGCCTCTGTCCACGGCCGACGCCGACAAGGCGCGCCGTGAAGGGCCGAGCGGAGGGCCAGCTTGCCATCGGCACAGGCGCTTCCGCTACCCAGTCCACGGCGCGCCGCTGGGCGGCCGCATCCGCGTTCTCCTGGCGCACGAAAACTCAACATAGGCGACGTCGGACCTGGCCGAAAGGTACGCCAACATCCGCGAGGCCGCGACCGCGTGCGACCCGGAAACGGCAGCCGAGAACTACCTCCTGATGCACGGCAAGCAAGTCCTGGTCCGCTGTGGGTACATAATGCAGCCAGGACTTCATCAAGATGGGCTGGCCCATCACCACGCGGACTTTTCTCCAGGCCTATCAACAAGACAAGGCAAGGGTAGGGGCAAAAACAGGCCAGCGGGAGGAGGCACACCTCCCGGCTCGCGCGAGCCAGCCCCACCTGGCAACCCACGGGGCGGCAGGAAATCAGGAAAGAAGATAGGCCACGCAGATGGAGACGTCTGCCACCAGACGCCAACCACCTCCAATGGCCTCAGGCTCGCACTCCCTGGTCTTTGCCGAAGGGCTCATCACAATCGCCACCGTCGACAGCAGCTAGGGCGACGAGGCCTCCCTAGTCATCCTCTGCACGACCCGGGTCAACGAGTCGGGGCACTGGGGCTTCATGGACGACCCGCCCAGGATCAACGTTGGCTTCACGAGGGCCCGAAGAGGGATCATAGCCACGATGGACGGGCGAATGCACAGCACCGCCACGGAATCCCAGATGAACCTCCTGGCCGAATGGGCAGTGACAGACGACCGATGGGCGCAGTTCACGGACAATCCAGGATCGCGGCGCGAGCTGAGGAAAAAAAACACCTTCGACCCTGGCCTTCCGCAGGGCAGCGTGGTTGAAGATGAGTCAACCCCAGAAGAGAAAGCACGGATCGAGGCAGCGCGTGCACGCTGCGCCCAGGAGCGGCGGATGAGCACGACTCGCGATCAGCAGGCCCTGGAGTTCGAGACTATGCTTAACAGCCCGCTCCCGCTGGGCTTCGATTGAAACTGGCTGGCTGAAGACATCCAGACGGCGGGCGCAGGTTTGCTCATGGACCCCGCGCTGGCCACGTTGCTTTACTACGTGCACAGCCTCCACCCGCACAAAGATGGTCCTGGTGATACCCCGTTCGATCTGCACGAACCATGCAGCAAGCTCGTCAGCCACGACGGCTTCTTGCACGACCTGGAGCTTGGCCTGGACACGACCAACTACGCTTGCACAGCGACCTGGAGATGGCTCCTGCAGCTCGCTGGGCTCCGGCCTGGCAGTGGCCTGGACAAGGCCATCCCAGAGAACAGGCTGCCACCAGAACCGAAGCGACTCAGAGGCAACAACCACTGGTCTCAGAAACGAAACCGAGACGCGTTCGGGAAGGCACACGGCAGCACAACCAGGACGTCACGGCGCTCCATGGCCGCATCGAGGCCCTCATGAAGGTCACGTCCCGCCTGGCGACAGCGGCTCACCCCCACAACGACGCCAAGAAGCAAAAGTGCACAAGACCTGTCGACGCTGGCAGACGAAGCCTGTGCCGTTCGTTCCGTCTCCCAGGACCTGGCGGACTCTGATGTCGGATTTTTTCATGTGTCCCAAGTTCACGTCCAGGCCCAGCGCATTGGCAGCGGCAAAGCCAGCGTCGGGCGCGAGCTTCCCGCAGCGCCCCCCACCGGAGTTCCTCGCGGTGCACCTTTGGATCCGCCGTACCTAAGACACCAGGCCCCCTCTGAGTCGCGATGGGATCGAGATCTGGCGTGACGGGGAGGGCGGTCACAAAGGGCCCTTCAACGTTTAACGCTTAGGGTGGAGCCTGGATCAACCCAGAGATGCGCAGCACAGCAGTCAGCCGGAAGGCGGCCTACAGAGCGGGCGCATGCTGTCGTTGGCCTTGCAGCATTGCACCACGTGCTGGCGGGCCGACGACGAGCTCCGCGGGGAGCCCATCCCAGAGGACGCGAAGCTGTCGAAGTTCGCGCGACCTGGACGAACAGCGCGCCCCTGGACCTGGCGCGCAGGAGCCGACGGGCCCCCCCGGCAGGGCGGCAAGTCGCACTGCCCGACGACCCCCAGACCAGCCTCTTCCCTTGCGCCACACGAGGGGCACAAAACCCGGCAGCGATCTCCTCCACCATCCCAGCCAAGCGCACCGGCGACGACAGGTAGGGCAGCAGGCCAGCCGAGATGGCTGGAGTGGCACGCGCGGTCGCTGCCCAGAGACCGCCCCCGCCCTCTGGTGGCAGGCGTGCCAGCGACCCCTGGGAACGTTCGTCTGCCGCCCGGACTAGGCTGACAACGACGCTCGCCCGCTGATCTGCGGCCCGCCACCCTTCGAAGACTGGGTCCATACATGTCAATCCATGCGCTGGAACGCCAGCTGGTTACGCGACAAGTGCCCGGTCGCCTTGTGAAACGCCAGGCCATCAGATGCGGCCGCGATTCTGGCCAGGGACGGCGCCTCCGTCTACCCCGCAGACCCGCCGAAAAGACCCACGCTGCCTGTTCCCCCAGCGCCGATGGACAATCCGCTCCAGGACCAATCCCTGGCCCTGGCGCGCAGCATCCACCTGGTCACCAACGAACGCGACAAGAAGATGCTGCAAGAGGCGCAGAGGCTTGGGTTGGGCCCATTGGGTCGATAGGGAGGAGAGCGGATAGGGGGGCGCGCTCTTGGCGGAGGCAACCGACTCGCC
>CAUYUJ010019976.1:89071-166834 GCA_963575745.1 Prorocentrum cordatum
CACGCCCACGTCCACGCCCGCGCCCACTCCCCACAAATTTCAGCTGCGCCAACAGCCCCCCACGCCTAAAGGTGCCTGCACCCCCCGCGCTGCCCAGCCAGGCGAATCCAGACTGAGCCGACGCGCTGGGCGCCAGGGATGCAAGTACATCCCAGGAGCGGGCGGGCGGCTCGAAAGCGCGCCGTCTGCGACGGCGAGGCGCAAGGCGCCGGCGCCTGCGACGCGCGCGGTCCCGAGGCGCGCCGCGGCCCGCCCCGATGGGACCCCCGCGGCGCGCAAGACCGAACGGCGCCCATGCCCGCGCACAACGCACCTCTCCAGAGTGCGCGCGCCCTTCCGATGGCGCCGTGCGCCCACGTCACCACGCCCCCGCCCGCGCCAACGCCCGCGCCCCAGCAGACGCCCACACCCACGCCATTGCCGACGCCCGCGCCCGCGCCCGCACCCACGCCCGCACCCACGCCCAAGCAGACGCCCGCCCCCACGCCCCCGCCCACACCCACACCAAACCCCACACCCACGTCCAACCACACCCACCCCACACTGACACCCACGCTCACGCCCACGCACACGCCCACGCCCAAACCAACACCCACGCCCACGCACACGATCACACCCACGCCCACACAAGCACCCACCCCCTTACCCATGCCCACACCTACACCCACACCCATACCTGACCCCACACCCACGCTGAACCCCAGGCCCACACCCACGCCCACGCCAACACGCACAACCACGCCCACACAAAAGCCCACGCCCACGCCCACCAACACACACACACACACATAAACACACACACACACACACACACACACACACACCTAGACCCACATTCACACCCACGCACACACACACACACGCACACCAGCACACACGCCACCCACGCACACGCTCACACCCCCACCCAAGCCCGCACCCACGCCCACACCCACACCCACGCTCACGCCCACGTCCCAACGCGCCCACGTCCACAAACACACCCACACCCACGCCCAAAACCAAGACCACACCCACGCCCACATCTACGCCCGGGCCCACGCGCACGCCCACGCCCACGCCCGCGCCCACGCCCACGCACACACACACACACACACACAAATCCACACCAAAGCCCGCGCACACGCCCGTGCCCACCCCCACCGAAGCCCGCAACAACCGCCACGCCCACGTCCACACGCACACCCACCCCCACGCCCACACCCTCGCACACGCCCACACCCTACCCACGCCTGGTGCCCTCAACACCGTAGGGGAAGCAGGAGCGAACTCGGGCATCGTCCGTGCAAGCTTTCGGCCCATGGGAATGACAGCACTCGTGTAGAAGTCCGCATCATTCCAAAAACGCTGGCGTGCTTTCTTCAGCCGGTGAAGTATATCAGCATGATCTGAGAACTCTGTGTCCAACATGGTGCCCAAAACACTCGTCTGCGTAACCCGCGGAATAATATACAAAATCGGCTCAGAGAAGTGCGCGTGTGTGTGTTCCTGTGGTCTGACGACCTCACCCTTGGGACTGCAAGACTTCTCATCATAGCCGAAAGACACAGAGATGTGAAGTGCACGGGGAGGTCCAGGACAACCACAAGCAAGGTATTCTAAGGAGCTTTCCTTCCACCTGAAGCCGTGTCGGTGGATTACAATAGTCAGGTCAGCGAGCATGGCTAACATATCTCCCCGACGGGATGCAACTAAGATAACATTGTCAGCCCAGAGCCAGTGATTGACAAGCAACTCGGATGCCTCAGGAGAAAGCTGAGCCCCATAGCCACGATCACGCCACCGTGAAACAATGGGCGCCAAAACGCACAATGATTTCGCCACCCACAGTGCTGGAGCCTCCATGGAGCCCGTGCGAACACAGGCGTCCCAATTGATGCCCTCGACGGTGCACTGCTGGAGAGAGAGCTCTGCAACATTGCGCGCGCACCCCTCAAAGATAGCATACACCAGAGAAGAGTCCACTTCCAATTCAAGCAGGGACTCAACAGCCGACCGAAGCGTGAGATAATCAAAAGCTTGCTTGATATCACAACTGACATTATGGCATTCCTCCTCCTTCCATAGAACAGCATGCCGTGCAAGATGCTTCAAAGGTGCGGCAACCTCACAACACCTATGGCCCACAACAAAACCATGCAGTTGACAACCCCTCGGTGCAACCGTCTTGATGTGAGCTTCAAGCAGAATAGTAAAGACAACAACTGAACCATTTCCGAAAGACCGACAGCATAGCCAGAGCACGAGTCTCGTCAAAGCTACGCGCTTTCGGTGCTTTCAACATAAAACTGACAAGGCTACGCCTCCATGCAAGTGGTGAAACAATCTGCCTCTCAGTCCCTGGAAGCAGACAAGAACGTGGCGGAGCGCTTCCCACGGTAAGGCCTTGAGCACAGAAGCTGAGATGCCATCCAAACCTGTGGCCTTTCCGTCCCTCTTCGGGAACCCAGAAGATTGACTACCAGCATTTCGGGAAAGGTCCGAGGTCTCGTGGGCGCCCTCAAAGACGGCCTTAGCTATGAGCTCTATGTGGTTTGTCTCAAGATCCTCGGAGAGCGTCGCGAAGCGGTTGTACTGGCACACGGAGCGCTCCAAGCAAGCTTTTCGGTGGACTTCCGAGCCCGCCTGCAGCTTCCACAGAGCAAGTGAGGGACGAGCACGAGGACGCAATTTAGCCTGATGGTCTGGAAGTCGGAGCTGCAGCAACTTATGATCACTAAATGTCATCTCACCTGCACGCGTACGTTCAACATCTGATGGCAATACCCATGAACAGGATACCTCTGGGACCTGCCAATCTACCGGGATAGCGAAGTAGTCATATACATGCTCATACTGACGTGTGCAATATGTCCAAGTAGGTGCGCGCGTGCCGTGTGCGTTCGCAAGACGGAGCTTCAAGGCACTCATGGTTTTCAAAAGAGCCTGACAGCACAACTCACGCATCTGGTCACGCATGATGTCCGCACTCCCCTCCTTGGCCTTCCTCCTAGACTTGGTCTTGGGTCCCTCCACCGCCTCCCCCGTCACGAGTATCCTATCAACAGTCTGATTGGGATACACCTCCACATGGGCATCGACCTGCAACACGAGATCACGAATGGAGTATTTTTTTAGCAGCAAGAGCTTTGGATGCCAGATCTGACAGCACGCTGGTGTACATGGCGAAACTCGCGTCGTGGCCTTCTGAAGATCCCCGAGGCCCACCATTATCACCGAGCTCGCTCTCACGATGTGGAAAGTAAGCGGATACGAAAATAAGATGGCGAAATACAAGTGCAACCCAACGATCGCCAGAGATGCTGTCTAAGATGAGGTGCTTCCAAGAACCACGGTACAAGACTGCAGCCCGCCTGCACCTAGAGCCCCACCCCACGTCCTCAACCTCAACATCATTCAAATGCTGGCATTCCTGAAGAGCAATAAGAGAGAGACCACGATCAGCAAGATAGCGCATGCACTCGAAGGTGCACGTCCCCAACCTCCGTGTATTCCAACCTCCGCACAGGTCTGGGCACCGTCACTGAGCACTGTTAAGAGCACCTTCCCAAACTGAACCGTCAATCCCCGTGTCAACTTCCTTCAACTTATCAGGCGAGATCTTCCATCCAAGCGTATCCGTCCACACACCGATACACACACGAGCAGAAGCAGGGGACTGTTGAGCATACATCCATGCTTTCGCTGGACCCTCAGCCTCGAACAGCACCTGGGCCTTCTGCACCGTCTTACGTTTGTGAAATTGCGCAGTAGCCTTACGTGTCTCCGAAACTCGCTTACGATCCTGTGGTGCTGGCTGCGAAAGCCATCCCAAGTACTGATCACTATAGGGACCGAAAGCATTCTGGCAATGAAGATCGGGGATCTTATCAGTCCAAGCCGTGCACCACTCGCTCCTGACCTCCAAGACCGTGTCTTTTGGCGTGCCACTCCTAAAATAGATCCTGAAGCGAGTCACTCCAAACTTATTGCAAGCCAAATCACGCTCAGTACGTTCCTTATCAAAAATGTTGTCTTCAGCACCGGCACGAGCACTCGATACAGCATACAACTTGGCAATCATGTTACGTGCAGTGCTCACTGGAAGCTTAGCTTTGTCACTGTTCTGAATCTTCCGAGGATCATCCTTGCATAAACCCGAGATCTGAATCCAAGTCGGAACATGAGGCTCAAAAGGTCTCCGAAAGTCTGGCTTCCAGTTGTGACAGATTTTGAAATTTGTTTCAAGAGCGGGCATTTTTCGCAGCTGTAGTGGGTTATGTTGCGTCTGCCAGGGAAATTCGTAGGTCCGTAGCTGCAGTATTACTATCAAAACATTTGGCGGAACCAACTTTGGATAAAAACCGAAAAACGTATTTTTCCCAGTTTTTCGGCTGACGCTTCAGAAACCTTCCTCCATGTGTTTCGAGCAACGCCGTGCGAGAAAAGAGTTCTACGAGGCTCCGTGCGGTAATCTGGTTGACGGTTTACCGCCGGCTCCCGTTCCGGCGCGGGGTGCAGCTAGTTCGCCCACCCGCCTCGGACGGACAATGTGACAACCTGGGGTCGGTTTTTCGAAGAGTGTGAGATTCAACAGTTCGTTTTGGAAACCAGTATATTCGCACCTGTAGTTGATTGTGCTTCGTCTGCCTGTCAAATTGTCAGATCGGTAGCTGCAGTATTACTATAGAAACACTTGGCGGAACCAGCTTTGGATGAAAACTCTGCATGTGTTCTGCGCAGCGCCGCGCGATGAAAGAGCTCTACGAGGCTTCCGGCGGTAGCCTGGTTGACGTCTTACCGCCGGCTTCCCGTCATTCTTTTAGTGTCAACATGAAGTGATTGTGTCTTGATCGAAATACTGCACCTGTATTCCTGATAGTAAGATAGCGAGCACGTCATAACATGCTAGGAGGAGATAAAACCACGTTTCTGAATATGACCGGAAGAAAATCATCAGGCACGCTAGTTTAAAGTATCTAGTCGCCTGAACTCTGTCTGCTATCAGAGCTGGGTCCGAAGAACTATTCGTATCCTGGTATTTGTTGAGATGCTGATGGCTTTCTTGATTTAAGTCGAGTTGCAGATCAGCTAAGCTGTTCGGCATAGCAATCGGAAGAAAAGCACCAGGCGCGCTAGCCTAAAAGATCTAGACGCCTGGAATCGGCCTGCTATCAGAGCTCGGTCCGAAAAAACTATTCGTTCTCTGCCAATTTGTTCCCAACCATCCTGTGGTGTTGGGTCTTCGTTTTGAAGAGACGGTGCCCCGCGTCTCCTCTCCTTCCTCCTCTGCCCCCTCCCCCCCCTCCCCCTCCGCGTCAGCCGCGCCCACTTCGGCGCACCCCTCAGACGCTTCGTGGCCACATAGGGAGCTCCACCGAGGGCTCCAGTGGCTGCGTTCGCATGGCGGCACCGCGCCAATTTCGGCACACCCCTCACACGCTTCGTGGCCCCATAGGGAGCTCCCCACTGGCTGCGTTCGCATGGCGGCACCGCACCCATTTCGGCACACCCCTCACACGCTTCGTGGCCCCATAGGGAGCTCCACCGAAGGCCCCAGTGGCTGCGTTCGCACGGCGGCACCGCACACATTTCGGCACACCACGCACACGCTTCGTGGCCCCATAGGGAGCTCCACCGAAGGCCCCAGTGGCTGCGTTCGCATGGCGGCACCGCACACATTTCGGCACACCCCTCACACGCTTCGTGGCCCCACAGGGAGCTCCACCGAGGGCTCCAGTGGCTGCGTTCGCATGGCGGCACCACGCCCATGTCGGCACACCCCTCACACGTTTCGTGGCCCCACAGGGAGCTCCACCGAGGGCCCCAGTGGCTGCGTTCGCATGGCGGCACCGCACCCATTTCGGCACACCCCTCACACGCTTCGTGGCCCCATAGGGAGCTCCACCGAGGGCCCCAGATGGCGGCCCGGGCACACCCCTCACACGTTCGTGGCCCCTCCACCGAGGGCCCCAGTGGCTGCGTTCGCATGGCGTCACCGAACCAATTTCGGCACACCCCTCACACGTTTCGTGGCCCCATATGGAGCTCCACCGAGGGCCCCAGTGGCTGCATTCGCATGGCGGCACCGCACACATTTCGGCACACCCCTCACACGCTTCGTGGCCACATAGGAAGCTCTACCGAAGGCCCCAGTGGCTGCGTTCGCATGGCGGCACCGCACCCATTTCGGCACATCCCTCACACGTTTCGTGACCCCTGAGGGAGCTCCACCGAGGGTTCCCGTGGCTGCGTTCGCATGGCGGCACCGCACCCGTTTCGGCACACCCCTCACACGTTTCGTGGCACCATAGGAAGCTCTACCGAAGGCCCCAGCGGCTGCGTTCGCATGGCGGCACCGCGCCCATTTCGGCGCACCCCTCACACGTTTCGTGGCCCCCTGAGGGAGCTCCACCGAGGGCCCCCGCGGCTGCGTTCGCATGGCGGCACCGCACCCATTTCGGCACACCCCTCACACGCTTCGTGGCCTCATAGGGAGCCCCACAGAGGGCTCCAGTGGCTGCGTTCGCATGGCGGCACTGCGCCCATTTCGGCACACACCCCACCCGGTTCGTGGCCCCATAGGGAGCTCCACCGAGGGCCCCAGTGGCTGCGTTCGCATTGCGGCACCGCACCTATTTCGGCACACCCCTCACACGTTTCGTGGCCTCATACCTCGCAGAGCTCGTCGGCATCGACGAGCTAGAAGAATTCCGGCGCGGGGTGGAGCTAGTTGGTCGACCCGACCAGAAAGGACAAAGTGGTGACTTTGGGTCGGTTTTGCGAATATTTGAAAGATATTTGACAACTCATTTTGAGAAACCAGATTTTTCGCACCTGTGAATGACTTTGAGGGCCTCTGCGTCTTAAAATGAGCTCTGTAGGCGCACATTTACTATCAAAACACTTGGAGGAACCAACTTCATCTCGACATGAAAAAAATCAATGTTCAATTTTCTGAGAAATGCCTCCAGAAGCTCTCTCTTTCGTATCTGAGCACTCTCACGCGTGGAAGGAGCTCTACGAGGTTCCCGGCGGTGACCAGGTTGACGGTTTACCGCCGGCGCCAGTAGGGAGCTCCACCGAGGGCTCCATCAGCCGCGCTAGTCCAAAGTATCCACGCCCACGCCCACGTCCACGCCCGCGCCCACGCCCCACAAATTTCAGCTGCCCCAACAGCCCCCCACGCCTAAAGGTGCCTGCACCCCCCGCGCTGCCCAGCAGGCGAATCCAGACTGAGCCGACGCGCTGGGCGCCAGGGATGCAAGTACATCCCAGGAGCGGGCGGGCGGCTCGAAAGCGCGCCGTCTGCGACGGCGAGGCGCAAGGCGCCAGCGCCTGCGACGCGCGCGGCCCCGAGGCGCGCCGCGGCCCGCCCCGATGGGACCCCCGCGGCGCGCAAGACCGAACGGCGCCCATGCCCGCGCACAACGCACCTCTCCAGAGTGCGCGCGCCCTTCCGATGGCGCCGCGCGCCCACGTCACCACGCCCCCGCCCGCGCCGACGCCCGCGCCCCAGAAGACGCCCACACCCACGCCATTGCCGACGCCCGCGCCCGCGCCCGCACCCACGCCCGCACCCGCGCCCAAGCAGACGCCCGCACCCACGCCCCCGCCCACACTCACACCAAACCCCACACCCACGTCCAACCACACCCACCCCACACTGACACCCACGCTCACGCCCACGCACACGCCCACGCCCAAACCAACACCCACGCCCACGCCCACGATCACACCCACGCCCACACAAGCACCCACCCCCTTACCCATACCCACACCTACACCCACACCCATACCTGACCCCACACCCACGCTGAACCCCAGGCCCACACCCACGCCCACGCCCACACGCACAACCACGCCCACACAAAAGCCCACGCCCACGCCCACCAACACACACACACACACATAAACACACACACACACACACCTAGACCCACATTCACACCCACGCACACACACACACACGCACACCAGCACACACGCCACCCACGCACACGCTCACACCCCCACCCAAGCCCACACCCACGCCCACACCCACACCCACGCTCACGCCCACGTCCCAACGCGCCCACGCCCACAAACACACCCACACCCACGCCCAAAACCAAGACCACACACCACGCCCACATCTACGCCCGGGCCCACGCGCACGCCCACGCCCACGCCCGCGCCCACGCCCACGCACACACACACACACACACACAAATCCACACCAAAGCCCGCGCACACGCCCGTGCCCACCCCCACCGAAGCCCGCAACAACCGCCACGCCCACGTCCACACGCACACCCACCCCCACGCCCACACCCACGCACACGCCCACACCCTACCCACGCCTGGTGCCCTCAACACCGCAGGGGAAGCAGGAGCGAACTCGGGCATCGTCCGTGCAAGCTTTCGGCCCATGGGAATGACAGCACTCGTGTAGAAGTCCGCATCATTCCAAAAACGCTGGCGTGCTTTCTTCAGCCGTTGAAGTATACCAGCATGATCTGAGAACTCTGTGTCCAACATGGTGCCCAAAACACTCGTCTGCGTAACCCGCGGAATAATATGCAAAATCGGCTCAGAGAAGTGTGTGTGTGTGTTCCTGTGGTCTGACGACCTCACCCTTGGGACTGCAAGACTTCTCATCATAGCCGAAAGACGCAGAGATGTGAAGTGCACGGGGAGGCCCAGGACAACCACAAGCAAGGTATTATAAGGAGCTTTCCTTCCACCTGAAGCCGCGTCGGTGGCTTGCAATAGTCAGGTCAGTGAGCATGGCTAACATATCTTCCCGACGGGATGCAACTAAGATAACATTGTCAGCCCAGAGCCAGTGATTGACAAGCAACTCGGATGCCCCAGGTGAAAGCTGAGCCCCATAGCCACAATCACGCCACCGTAAAAAAAAACAATGGGCGCCAAAACGCACAATGATTTCGCCACCCACAGTGCTGGAGCCTCCATGGAGCCCGTGCGAATACAGGTGTCCCAATTGATGCCCTCGACGGTGCACTGCTGGAGAGAGAGCTCTGCAACATTGCGCGCGCACCCCTCAAAGATAGCATGCACCAGAGAAGAGTCCACTTCCAATTCAAGCAGGGACTCAACAGCCGACCGAAGCGTGAGATAATCAAAAGCTTGCTTGATATCACAATTGACATTATGGCAATCCTCCTCCTTCCATAGAACAGCATGCCGTGCAAGATGCTTCAAAGGTGCGGTAACCTCATAACACTTACGGCCCACAACAAAACCATGCAGTTGACAACCCCTCGGTGCAACCGTCTTGATGTGAGCTTCAAGCAGAATAGTAAAGACAACAACTGAACCATTTCCGAAAGACCGACAGCATAGCCAGAGCACGAGTCTCGTCAAAGCTACGCGCTTTCGGTGATTGCAACATAAAACTGACAAGGATACGCCTCAATGCAAGTGGTGAAACAATCTGCCTCTCAGTCCCTGGAAGCAGACAAGAACGTGGCGGAGCGCTTCCCACGGTAAGGCCTTGAGCACAGAAGCTGAGATGCCATCCAAACCTGTGACCTTTCCGCCCCTCAAACGTGCACAAGCGCGCAGAAGAAGACACGTATCGATCGGACAAGCTCGGTCTGCACTCCGACAGGCCCCAATATTGTCGCATTTCTCACGGAGTTCCTCAAGACAGGAATTTGCATCATGTCGATGGGCCTCGCTCGAGTAACGATGTAGACCATGATGCCTGAGAGCCTCCTCCCACTTACTCGCATCCTGTGTCAACTCTCCCTCGATCATCATCTGTGTGACTTTCGGCTTACGTCAGACCCCCTCCCGTAGACGATACAACAACCGGGCACGCTCGATATCTCGACGGACCCGCCTCCACTGCTGCAGGCTGTTTTTATACACCTCCTTCTCCACCTCCTCCCTCTTGTACTCCCTCCTAATCCTGTAGTGATCCTCCTTTATCCTCAGCTGGTCCTCCGAGAGCTTCGGGAACCCAGAAGATTGACTACCAGCATGTCGGGAAAGGTCCGAGGTCTCGTGGGCGCCCTCAAAGACGGCCTTAGCTATGAGCTCTATGTGGTTTGTCTCAAGATCCTCGGAGAGCGTCGCGAAGCGGTTGCACTGGCACACGGAGCGCCCCAAGCAAGCCATTCGGTGGACTTCCGAGCCCGCCTGCAGCTTCCACCGAGCAAGTGAGGGACGAGCACGAGGACGCAATTTAGCCGAATGATCTGGAAGTCGGAGCTGCAGCAACTTATGATCACTAAATGTCATCTCACCTGCACGCGTACGTTCAACATCTGATGGCAATACCCATGAACAGGATACCTCTGGGACCTGCCAATCTACCGGGATAGCGAAGTAGTCATATACATGCTCACACTGACGTGTGCAATGTGTCCAAGTAGGTGCGCGCGTGCCGTATGTGTTCGCAAGACGGAGCTTCAAGGCACCCATGGTTTTCAAAAGAGCCTGACAGCACAACTCACGCATCTGGGCGCGCATGATGTCCGCACTCCCCTCCTTGGCCTTCCTTCTGGACTTGGTCTTGGGTCCCTCCACCGCCTCCCCCGTCACGAGTATCCTATCAACAGTCTGATTGGGCTACACCTCCACATGGGCATCGACCTGCAACACGAGATCACGAATGGAGTATTTTTAGCAGCAAGAGCTTTGGATGCCAGATCTGACAGCACGCTGGTGTACTTGGCGAAACTCGCGTAGTGGCCTTCTGAAGATCCCCGAGGCCCACCATTATCACCGAGCTCGCTCTCACAATGTGGAAGGTAAGCGGATACGAAAATAAGATGGCGAAATACAAGTGCAACCCAACGATCGCCAGAGATGCTGTCTAAGATGAAGTGCTTCCAAGAACCACGGTACAAGACTGCAGCCCGCCTGCACTCCGAGTACCTAGAGCCCCACCCCACGTCCTCAACCTCAACATCATTCAAATAATGGCATTCCTGAAGAGCAACAAGAGAGAGATCACGATCAGCAAGATAGCGCATGCACTCGAAGGTGCACGTCCCCAACCTCCGTGTATTCCAACCTCCGCACAGGTCTGGGCACCGTCACTGAGCACTGCTAAGAGCACCTTCCCAAACTGAACCGTCAATCCCCGTGTCAACTTCCTTCAACTTATCAGGCGAGATCTTCCATCCAAGCGTATCCGTCCACACACCGATACACACACGAGCAGAAGCAGGGGACTGTTGAGCATACATCCATGCTTTCGCTGGACCCTCAGCCTCGAACAGCACCTGGGCCTTCTGCACCGTCTTACGTTTGTGAAATTGCGCAGTAGCCTTACGTGTCTCCGAAACTCGCTTACGATCCTGTGGTGCTGGCTGCAAAAGCCATCCCAAGTACTGATCACTATAGGGACCGAAAGCATTCTGGCAAAGAAGATCGGGGATCTAATCAGTCCAAGCCGCGCACCACTCGCTCCTGACCTCCAAGACCGTGTCTTTTGGCGTGCCACTCTTAAAATAGATCCTGAAGCGAGTCACTCCAAACTTATTGCAAGCCAAATCACGCTCAGTACGTTCCTTATCCAAAACGTTGTCTTCAGCACCGGCACGAGCACTCGATACAGCACACAACTTGGCAATCATGTTACGTGCAGTGATCACTGGAAGCTTAGCCTTGTCACTGTTCTGAATCTTCCGAGGATCATCCTTGCATAAACCCGAGATCTGAATCCAAGTCGGAACATGAAGCTCAAAAGGTCCCCGAAAGTCTGGCTTCCAGTTGTGGCAGATTTTTGAATTTGTTTCAAGAGCGGGCATTATTCGCACCTGTTGCGTCTGCCAGGAAAATTCGTAGGTCCGTAGCTGCAGTATTACTATCAAAACATTTGGCGGAACCAACTTTGGATAAAAACAGAAAAAAATCCAAGTTTTTCGGCTGACGCTTCAGAAACCTTCCCCCATGCGTTTCGAGCAACGCCGTGCGAGAAAAGAGTTCTACGAGGCTCCGTGCCGTAATCTGGTTAACCGTTTACCGCCGGCTCCCGTTCCGGCGCGGGGCGCAGCTAGTTGGCCCACCCGCCCCGGACGGACAATGTGACAACCTGGGGTCGGTTTTTCGAAGAGTGTGAGATTCAACAATTCGTTTTGGAAACCAGTATATTCGCACCTGTAGTTGATTGTGCTTTGTCTGCCTGTCAAATTGCCAGATCGGTAGCTGCAGTATTACTATAGAAACACTTGGCGGAACCAGCTTTGGATGAAAACTCTGCATGTGTTCTGCGCAGCGCCGCGCGATGAAAGAGCTCTACGAGGCTTCCGGCGGTCGCCTGGTTGACGTCTTACCGCCGGCTTCCCGTCATTCTTTTAGTGTTAACATGAAGCGATTGTGTCTTGATCGAAATACTGCACCTGTATTCCTCATAGTAAGATAGCGAGCACGTCATAACATGCTAGAAGGAGATAAAATCATGTTTCTGAATATGACCGGAAGAAAATCATCAGGCACGCTAGTTTAAAGTATCTAGTCGCCTGAACTCTGTCTGCTATCAGAGCTGGGTCCGAAGAACTATTCCTATCCTGGTATTTTTTGAGATGCTGATGGCTTTCTTGATTTAAGTCGAGTTGCAGATCAGCTAAGCTGTTCGGCATAGCAATCGGAAGAAAAGGACCAGGCGCGCTGGCCTAAGATCTAGACGCCTGGAATCGGCCTGCTATCAGAGCTCGGTCCGAAAAACTATTCGTTCTCTGCCAACTGGCGCCGGCGGTGAACCGTCAACCTAGTCACCGCCGGGGAACCTCGTAGAGCTCCTTACACTAACAAGAAGTGCTGAGAATCGAAGTAGAGTCATAAAATAAAGATTTTTCGAAAATCTGCATGTTCGATTTTTTCGATGTTCATATTCGCTCAGTTCCCGGAAGTCAACTCATAAGAAAATGCATCGGGAGAGCTGAGCTGCTGACAGAGAGGAGTTTATATGCCAATGCGACGCGCAAAAATCTGCTTTCTCTAAATGAATGGTTGAATATCTTTCAAATTTTCGGAAAACCTACCAAAAGTCACCAATTTGTCGGCCCCGGCCGGGTGGGCCAACTAGCTCCACCCCGGGCTGGAATTCCTCTAGCTCATCGACGACGAAGAGCTCTACGAGGTATTTTTTCCCCAACCATCCTGTGGTGTTGGGTCTTCGTTTTCAAGAGACGGTGCCCCGCGTCTCCTCTCCTTCCTCCTCTGCCCTGACTTTGAGGGCCTCTGCGTCTTAATATGCGCTCTGTAGGCGCACATCTACTATCAAAACACTTGGATGAACCAACTTCATCTCGACATGAAAAAAATCAATGTTCAATTTTCTGAGAAATGCCTCCAGAAGCTCTCTCTTTCGTATCTGAGCACTCTCACGCGTGGAAGGAGCTCTACGAGGTTCCCGGCGGTGACCAGGTTGACGGTTTGCCGCCGGCGCCAGTAGGGAGCTCCACCGAGGGCTCCATCAGCCGCGCTAGTCTAAAGTATCCAGACGCCTGAAGTCGGTCTGTTATCAAGGCTGTGTTCGGAAAAAACTATTTGTACGCTGCTAATTTTTTAGAGATGGTGATGGTGTTCTTGACTGAACTCGAGCTGGAGATTAGCTATAGAGCTCTGTGTCGCATGAATCGAAAGGAAATGATAAGACGCGCTGGTCTAAATTATCTAGACGTCTGATATTGGTCTGCTACCATAGCTGGTTCGTACTCTGGTAAATTACATAAAGATTATCGTAACTTTCTTGAGGTAACTCGAGCTGCAGAGGAGCTGCAGCTGTTTTGCAGAGAACCGGGAGGAATTTATTAGACGCGCTACTTTCAAGTATCCAAATGCCCGAACTCGTCGCGCTTTCAAAGATGGAACCCGAAAACTTCGCACTCTGTTCATGTTTCCAGAGATGACGATGCCTTTCTTGATTCTTCCCCTGCTTCTTCTTCTCCTGCTCCTCCACCTCCTCCTGCTTCTCTTGCTCACCTTGCTCCATCTTATTTCACCTTCTTCTTTTCTACGTCCTCCTCCATGAGACCTCGCCCTCGTTCGCGCAATGCGAGATTGCCGCGCCCGCATTGCGCGAGAAAGGTCTACGAGTTCCCGGCGGTAACCAAGGTTGCCGCCGGGGCTCGGGGGCTTCCTCGTGCGGCTCGAGCCGCATTGTGCGGAAGGCAGAGGGTCGGCCGCGCGCACGGGGGGCCGTGCGATTGCTGCGGCGGGGGATCCTGCAGTCTGGCAGTTCGATCGTTCTGGCAGCTGGCTCTCGGCAGGTATCTATTTCAGGTACACTTGGGATTGTTGCTTGCAGCTGACCTCTTCTGTGTATTCCAATTCTCCTGTCGGTGCAGCATTAGTGCATTCACTGTCACTTGCTGATGCAGTTATTGCTCGTGCTATCACGCATATGCTGGTCCACCTTATTCAGTTTTTCCTGTGACGCAGTTGTGGGTACATTTGTCGACGCCACGGCTTTCTCTGGCGATCCTGACAACAGCGGGAACTCAGTGTGGAATTCATTCCAGACCGCTGTATATTACCAGGACAACTTACTGGCGCCGGCGGTGAACCGTCAACCTGGTTTTTTTTTTGCGTCTTTTGCGAAGGCCGGTTCGAGCCCCCATGGGAGCAGGCCTAAACACAAAGAATCTAAACAGCGAAGCTGTACAGGAAGACAGCGAAGCTGCAAAGATTAAAGCAGAGGTGCATCAAACAGCGAGGCTGCACATATATGCACAAGACTGCCCATACACAAGAATATAACACCAAAACAGTGAAACGCAGTAACCACTGGTTTATACAGCGACCACACGAGAAGCAGTGAGAGACCATACAGTAACCACTGGTTTATACAGCGATTACCGTCTCAACACCACTGAGAATGCACAAGAAGGTCAGAATGCAGATAAGATCAAAGGCCTACTTTGAGGCACCACGTGACAAATCACGGAAAGTCACGTTCAAAGGTCAATGAGCACTCAAATCAAGGAAGCAACGAATGACCTACTTTGAGGGATCAAGCGAAGCTCTTATTCAACACACGCGCATGCACGACAACACACACAGGCATGAAGAAAGGCAACGCAATGACAAATCAAGCGTGCAGGATCAATCACATGTGCATCATGTGTGCCGTTTCCGATGCTTCTTGCCGCTCCGCGTCAATGCACTCCTGGAAGTAGAACTCTGAGGACCCCCTTGTTGCGAATCATCCTCCTCGGAATTTTCAATTCCCAATTGCAGCCTGTATGCATTAAGAGCCTCAGTCCTACGCTGAAACTCCCGTGTCGGGAGTCGGTGTAGCTCAAGCCAAAGAGCCCTTACATCGACACCGGCAAGGGCCCAGTCCCTGGCAGCTTGGCACTCGGAGCGTGTCTCACTCGGTCGATCTGCAGAACTCCCATTCATGGAACTCACTACTGCATCAGCTGCACTCCCAACTGCAGAACTCCCAGCTGTTGGACCCCCAACTGCATCCTCAACTGCATCAGCGGAACTCCGAACTGTGGAACTTCCTACTGCACTCCCAAGTGTTGAACTCCCGACTGCACTGGAACTCCCGACTGCATCAACTGCACTCAAAACTGCGGTACTCTCCACCGCACTCCCGTTGGTCGCATGCAATTCTGAAGTGTGCAACCTGGTCACCGCCGGGGACCTCGTAGAGCTCTTTGCACGCGTAAGAGTGCTTAGATTTAAACCAGAGAGCTCATTGGAGCATTTCTAGAAAAATGTAGAATTCTTATTTTCCGTTCGCAACTTCATGTCGGTTCCTCCTAATTTTCCGATAGTAAAACTGGCCCTAGAGAGCTGAGCTGCTCTGGGAAAAAATTTGATATTCCAATGATTGGCGTACGAATCTGTCAAAATCAATGGCCAAATATCTGTCAATATCTTGCAAAACCGACCCAAAGTTCCCACATTGTCTCTTTTTGTCGGGTCGACCAACTAGCTCCACCCCGCGCCGGAATTCCTCTAGCTCATCGATGCCGGAGAGCTCTACGAGGTCTTGTTTCCCAGGCAAGAGTGCATACAGATAGATCTCGACGATATTGATCTTGACACCCTGGAGGCTCCCGTCCAGCCCCAGCCCCTGGAGGCCCAAAAGAGAAGGTGCCCATGGACCCTAGTGCAGCCCCCTCGACAGCAGCTAAACCAGGGCCGCCGGTGCAGGCCAAGTCATGGGCAGCCTGCGATCCAGGTGTTGGTCGCTCGTCTCCGCCTTCCAGGAAGGCGGCCACGCCGCCGCCACCGCCAGCACAGGGCCCCCAGGAAGCTGATCCTGCCGTGGGAGAGGGACTCAAAGATTTCCTGACAATGATGCTTTCCAATCAAACCAGAACGATGGAATCCAAATTGGTAGCGTCCAAACTGAGCGCCGGCGGTAAACCGTCAACCTTTCTTACCGCCGGGGGACTCGTAGAGCTTCCTGACAAAATATAATGTCGAAAAAAAATTGCAGAGAACGAACAGTTTTTCAGCCCAAGCGATTTCAGACCTCTCGATGCAACCGCCGAACGCCCCCGATGCTGGAGCGTCTTCTGCACGAGCTCTGTAGCTCTTCTACAGCCCGAGATACGTGCGTTAATCGATAGCACCTCTCAAGATGACTCGAACAAAACGAATAGTTTGGCAAACCCAGCTCGAGTATCAGACCGAGTTCAGACCTCTGAATGCGACAGGCGGACGCATCTGATGTCTCCGAATCGATTCCTGTGATTACCAGCCCTGCAGCCCCCCTACAGCCCGAGTTAAGTGCAGAAAGCCAACAGCATCTCTCAGGATCACTCGAACAATACGAATAGTTTTGCGGACCTAGTTCGGGCAGCAGACCGAGTTCCGAGCTCTGCGTTCGACAGGCGGACGCGCGTGGTGTCTCCAAATCGATTCCTTGCACGACCAGCACTGTAGCCCCCCTACAGCCCGAGTTAAGTGCAGAATACCGACAGCACCTCTCAAGATAACTCGAACAATACGAACAGTTTCGCGATTCTAGATCGGGCAGCAGACCGAGTTCAGAGCTCTGGATCCAACAGACAAACACGACTGATGATTCTGAATCGATTTCTGTAAGTATCAGCTCTATATCTGTCCTATAGCTCGAGTTTAGTACGGAAAACCGAGAGCGCCTATAGCTGTCCTATAGCTCTATGTCCTATAGCTGTCCTATAGCTCTATGTCCTATAGCTCGAGTTTAGTTCTGTAAGTATCAGCTCTATAGCTGTCCTATGACTCGAAACGGCTGACCCCGCCTGGACGCTTTTTGGCAGTAAAAGGCACCCGATCGAGCTGAGATCAAGATGCGAGCGGGAATAAGATCGAATATCATGGGAAAAAATACTAGAGCTCAAACTGGGAACCGGCGGTAAACCGTCAACCAGGTTACCGCCGGGGCCCTCGTAGAGCTCTTTTTCTGCACGACGCTCCTCGGTAGACATGCACGAGTCCGCCAAGTGTTTTGATAGTAATACTGCCCGAAAATTTCACTGGTGAACGCGGAATAACCGACTACAGGTGCGAAAAATACCGGCTCTCAAAACGAATGTTCAAATCTCTCACAAAGTTCGTCCAACCGACCCAAAGTTCGCACATTGTCCGTCCGAGCCGGTCTCGCCAACTAGCTGCACCCCGCGCCGGAATTCCTCTAGCTCATCGATGCCGAAGAGCTCTACGAGGTACGAATTGAGGAATCTCGAGAATTGGTAGCGTCCAAAACCCGGAGTGCAGAGAGCAAAGAGAATACACGCCGGAAAGCTTTCCTGGCAGGCCCGCGGACGCTCTCGTGAAGCGCTTCTGGGGCTCTGGGGACTCCCCTGCAGCGCTTCTGAAGCGCTGCTGGGAATGCTTCGCGTGGACGCGTGCCCGAAGCGCTCCCGGACCCGCTGCGACGTTTTACAACCTAGCTCGGCTAGCAGACCGAGTTCAGACCTCTGGATGCAACAGACGAACGCGCCTGATCATTCTGAATCGATAAGGTGTGCTTATCAGCTGTCCTATATCTCGAGTTAAGTCCAATATACCGAGAGCGCGTATCAAGATGACTCGAAACGGCTGATCCCGTCTGCCTGCTTTTTGGCAGTAAAAGGTACCCGATCGAGCTGAGATCGAGATGGCGAGCGGGAATAAGATCGAATATCACGGTAAAAAATACTAGAGCTCTAACGAATGTTCAAATTTTGAGAACATAATTTTCAACCGACCAAAAGTCACCAAAAGGTCCGTCGAGATTTTTCTTGCCAACTAGCTCTCCAGCACCCCGGAATTACTCTTAAGCTTCCAGCAATAACTTGCTAAGGGAAGCTCTACGAGTTACTGAGCAAAAGTCACCAAAAGGTCCGTCGAGATTTTTCTTGCCAACTAGCTCTCCAGCGCGCCGGAATTACTCTTAAGCTTCCAGCAACTAGCTACTGGGCGCCGGCGGTAAACCGTCAACCTTGGTTACCGCCGGGGGACTCGTAGAGCTTCCTGAGCATATATAATGTCGAAAAAAATTGCAGGGAACTAATAGTTTTTCAGCCTAAACGATTTCAGACCTCTCGATGCAACAGCCGAACGCCCCTCATGCTTTTGGATCGTTTTCTGTGCGCGCGAGCTCCGTAGCTCTCCCACAGCCCGAGATACGTGCGAAAATCGACAGCAACTCTCAAGATCACTCGAACAATACAAATAGTTTCGCGAATCTAGCTCGAGTATCAGACCGAGTTCAGACCTCTGAATGCGACAGGCGGACGCGCCTGATGTCTCGGAATCGATTCCTGCGATTACCAGCCCTGCAGCTCCCTTACAGCTCGAGTTAAGTGCAGAAAACCGACAGCACCTCTGAAGATGACTCGAACAATACGAATAGTTTGCGGACCTAGCTCAGGCAGCACACCGAGTTCTGAGCTCTGGATTTGGCAGGCGGACGCGCCTGATCTCTCCGAATCGATGACTCTGAATACGAGCCATGTAGCCCCCCTACAGCCCGAGTTAAGTGCAGAAAACTCACAGCACCTCTCAAGATAATTCGAAGAATACGAATAGTTTTGCGAACCTAGCTCGGGCAGCAGACCAAGTTCAGACCTCTAGATGGAACAGACGAACGCGCCTAATGATTCGCAATCGATTTCTGTGAGAATGAGCTCTGTAGCTGCCCTACAGCTCGAGTTAAGTACAAAATTCCGACAACGCGTATCAAAGTGACTCGAAACAGCCGATCCCGCCGCGACGCTTTTTTGCAGAAATATTTACCCGATCGAGCTGAGATCAAGATGGCGAGCGGGAATAAGATCGAATATGGTTAGAAAAAATACTAGAGCCCAAACGAATGTTCAAATTTCGGGAACAAAATTTTCAACCGACCAAAAGTCACCAAAAGGTCCGTCGATATTTTTCTTGCCAACTAGCTCCCCAGCGTCCCGGAATTACTGGGAACCAGCGGTAAACCGTCAACCAGGTTACCGCCGGGGGCCTCGTAGAGCTCTTCTCTCACACGGCGCTCCTCGGTAAGCACGAAGAAAGTTTCTAGAGCAAGATCTGAGAAACTCGAAAAATCACGTTTTTCTGTTTTTATCCAACGTCGGTTCCTCCAAGTGTTTTGATAGGAATACTGCAGCTACGGACCTGAAAAGTTTACTGGCAGACGCGGCATAACCCACTACAGGTGCGAATAATCTGCTTTCTCAAAAAGAATTGTCAAATATCTTTCAAATATTCGCAAAACCACCCAAAAGTTACCACTTTGTCCTTTCTGGCCGGGTCGACCAACTGGGCGCCGGCGGTAAACCGTCAACCTTTGTTACCGCCGGGGGATTCGTAGAGCTTCCTGACAACATATAATGTCGAAAAAAAATACACTGAAAAAATAGTTTTTCAGCCCAAGCAATTTCAGACCTCTCGGATGCAACAGCCGAACGCCCCCGATGCTTCTGGATTGTCTTCTGTACGAGCTCTCCTACAGCCCGAGTTACGTGCGTAAATCGACAGCACCTCTCAAAATGACTCGAACAATACGAATAGTTTGGCAAACCTAGCTCGAGTATCAGACCGAGTTCAGACCTCTGCATGCGACAGGCGGACGCGTCTGATGTCTCTGAATCGATTCCTGTGATAACCAGCCATGCAGCCACCCTACAGCCCGAGTTAAGTGCAGGAAACCGACAGCACCTCTCAGGATGACTCGAACAATACGAATAGTTTCGCGGACCTAGTTCGGGCAGCAGACAGAGTTCGGAGCTCTGGATTCGAAAGGCGGACGCGCCTGATGTCTCCGAATCGATTCCAGTGATTACCAGCCATGCAGCCCCCCTACAGCCCGAGTTAAGTACAGAGAACCGACAGCATCTCTCAAGATGACTCGAACAATACGAATAGTTTCGCGATTCTAGATCAGGCAGCAGACCGAGTTCAGAGCTCTGGATTCAACAGACAACGACCACTGATGATTCTGAATAAGATTCTGTACGTATCAGCTCTGTAGCTGTCCTGTAGCTCGAGTTAAGTACAGAAAACCGAAAAGCGCCTGTCAAGATGACTCGAATAATACGAATAGGTTTGCGGGCCTAGCTCGGCTAGCAGACCGAGTTCAGACCACTGGGTTCAACAGGCGAACGCGCCTGATCATTCTGAATCGATGAGCTGTGCTTTCCAGCTCTGTAGCTGTCCTGAAGCTCGAGTTATCTTAAGAAAACCGTCACCACGTGACAAGATGACTCGAAACGGCCGATCCTGCCCGAGTGCTTTTTGGCCGTGAAAGCTACCCGATCGAGCTGAGATCAAGACGGCGAGCGGGAATAAGATCGAATATCACGGGAAAAAATACTAGAGGTCTAACGAATGTTCAAATTTTGAGAACATAATTTTCAACCAACCAAAAGTCACCAAAAGGTCCGTCGAGATTTTTTTTGCCAACTAGCTCTCCAGCGCCCCGGAACTGGGAACCGGCGGCAAACCGTCAACCAAGTTACCGCCGGGCATCTCGTAGAGCCCTCTTGTTACACAGCGCTCCTCCGAACGCGTGAAGAAAGCTTCTGAAGCGAGAGCCGAAAAATTCGAAACGTGACGATTTTTCGGTTTTCACACAGTAGGTTCCTCCAAGTGTTTTGATAGTAATACTGGACCTAGAGCCATAAGAAATTTACCAGCAGGTGCGCCATAGCTGACTACAGGGAGTAAAAATCTCACTTCTAAAAACGAACTTCAAAACTAGGCGCCGGCGGTAAACCGTCAACCTTTGGTACCGCTGGGGGACTCGTAGAGCTTCCTGACCATACTTAAGTTTATACATATATATGTTTATATGTGTGTATATATAAATATATACATATATATATATATATATTAAAACAAAAAAAATGAGAACGGATAGTTCTTCAGCCCCAGCGATTTCAGACCTCTCGACAACAGTCGAACGCCTTTGATACTTCTGGATCGTTTTCTGTGCGTACCAGCTCGTAGCTCTCCTACAGCCCGAGTTCAACGCAGAAAAGGGACGCAATCTGCAAAGGTAACTTAAAGAATGCGAATAGTTTTGCGAACCTAGCCCGAGTGGCAAACCCAGTTCAGACCTCTGGATGCAACAGACGAAAGCGCAGAATGATTTCGCATCAGTTTCTGTGCGTATCAGCTCTGTAGCTCTCCTACAGCCCGAGTTACGTGCGAAAATCGACAGCACCTGTCAAGATGACTCGAACAATACGAATGGGTTTGCGAAACTAGCTCGAGTAGCAAACCGAGTTCAGACCTCTGGATGCGACAGGCGGACGCGCCTGATGTCGATTCCTGTGATTATGCCCCCTGTAGCCCCCCTACAGACCGAGTGAAGAGCAGAAAACCGACAGCACCTCCCAAGATGACTCGAACAACACGAATAGTTTCGCGAACCTAGCTCGAGTAGCAGACCGAGTTCAGACCTCTGAATGCGAGAAGCGGACGCGCCTGATGTCTCGGAATCGTTTCCGTGATTATGAGCCCTGTAGCCCCCCAACAGCCCGAGTTAAGTGCAGAAAACCCACAGCACCTCTGAAGATGACTCGAACAGTACAAATATTCCGCGGACCTTGCTCGGGCAGCAGACCGAGTTCAGAGCTCTAAACTCAACAGACAAACGCGCCCGATGATTCTGAATCGGTTTCTGTAAGTATCAGCTCTGTAGCTGTCCTAGAGCTCGAGTTAAGTAGACAAAACCGACAACATCTGTCAAGATGACTCGAATAATACGAACAGGTTTGCGGACCTAGCTCAGCTAGCAGACCGAGTTCAGACCTCTGGATGCGACAGATGAACGCGCCTCATCATTCTGAATCGATTAGGTGTGCTTACCAGCTCTCTAGCTGTCCTCTATCTCGAGTTAAATACAAAATACCGACAACACGTATCAAGATGACTCGAAACGGCCGATCCCGCCCGTGTGCTTTTTGGCAGTAAAAGGTACCCGATCGAGCTGAGATCAAGATGGCGAGCGGGAATAAGATCGAATATCACGGTAAAAAATACTAGAGCTCTAACGAATGGTTGAATTTCGAGAACAAAATTTTCAACCGACCAAACGTCACCAAAAGGTCCGTCGAGATTTTTCTTGCCAACTAGCCCTCCAGCGCCCCGGAATTACTCTTAAGCTTCCAGCAATAACTTGCTAAGGGAAGCTCTACGAGTTATTTTGCATAAAGTGAAAAACACCGACCCCAGGATACCACATTCTCTCTTTTCGTCGGGCCGGCCGACTAGCTCCACTGGGCGCCGGCGGTAAACCGTCAACCTTTGTTACCGCCGGGGGACTCGTAGAGCTTCCTGATAACATATGATGTCGGAAAAAATTACACCGACAAAATAGTTTTTCAGCCCAAGCAATGTCAAACCTCTCGGATACAACAGCCGAACGCCCCTGATGCTTCTGGATTGTCTTCTGTACGAGCTCTGTAGCTCTCCTACAGCCCGAGTTACGTGCGTAAATCGACAGCACCTCTCAAGATGACTCGAACAATACGAATAGTTTGGCAAACCTAGCTCGAGTATCAGACCAAGTTCAGACCTCTGCATGCGACAGGCGGACGCGTCTGATGTCTCTGAATCGATTCGAGTGATTACCAGCCCTGCAGCCCCCCCCTACAGCCCGAGTTAAGTGCAGGAAACCGACAGCACCTCTCAGGATGACTCGAACAATACGAATAGTTTCGCGGACCTAGTTCGGGCAGCAGACGGAGTTCCGAGCTCTGGATTCGAAAGGCGGACGCGCCTGATGTCTCCGAATCGATTCCAGTGATTACCAGCCACGCAGCCCCCCTACAGCCCGAGTTAAGTACAGAGAACCGACAGCATCTCTCAAGATGACTCGAACAATACGAATAGTTTCGCGATTCTAGATCGGGCAGCAGACCGAGTTCAGAGCTCTGGATTCACCAGACAACGGCCACTGATGATCCTGAATCAGATTCTGTACGCATCAGCTCTGTAGCTGTCCTTTAGCTCGAGTTAAGTAGACAAAACCGACAACATCTGTCAAGATGACTCGAATAATACGAATAGGTTTGCGGACCTAGCTCGGCTAGCAGACCGAGTTCAGACCTCTGGGTTCAACCGGCGAACGCGCCTGATCATTCTGAATCGATTAGCTGTGCTTACCAGCTCTGTAGCTGTCCTGAAGCTCGAGTTATCTTGAGAAAACCGTCAACGTGTGACAAGATGACCCGAAACGGGCGATGCCGCCCGTGTGCTTCTTGGCAGTAAAAGGTACCCGATCGAGCTGAGATCAAGATGGCGAGCGGGAATAAGATCGAATATCACGGGAAAAAATACTAGAGCTCTAACGAATGGTTGAATTCCGAGAACAAAATTTTCAACCGACCAAAAGTCAACAAAAGTTCCGTCGAGATTTTTCTTGCCAACTAGCTCTCCAGCGCCCCGGAATTACTCTTAAGCTTCCAGCAACAACTTGCTGAGGGAAGCTCTACGAGTTACTCTGCGCCCGAATTCCTCTTAGCTCTTTGCCGAAGAGCTCTACGAGGTATTACTGGGCGCCGGCGGTAAACCGTCAACCTTTGTTACTGCCGGGGGACTCGTAGAGCTTCCTGACAACATATAATGTCGAAAAAAATTACACAGAAAAAATATTTTTCAGCCCAAGCAATTTCAGACCTCTCGGATGCAACAGCCGAACGCCCCCGATGCTTCTGGATTGTCTTCTGTACGAGCTCTGTAGCTCTCCTACAGCCCGAGTTACGTGCGTAAATCGACAGCACCTCTCAAGATGACTCGAACAATACGAATAGTTTGGCAAACCTAGCTCGAGTATCAGACCGAGTTCAGACCTCTGCATGCGACAGGCGGACGCGTCTGATGTCTCTGAATCGATTCCTGTGATTACCAGCCCTGCAGCCCCCCTACAGCCCGAGCTAAGTGCAGGAAACCCACAGCACCTCTCAGGATGACTCGAACAATACGAATAGTTTCGCGGACCTAGTTCGGGCAGCAGACAGAGTTCGGAGCTCTGGATTCGAAAGGCGGACGCGTCTGATGTCTCCGAATCGATTCCAGTGATTACCAGCCATGCAGCCCCCTACAGCCCGAGTTAAGTGCAGAGAATCGACAGCATCTCTCAAGATGACTCGGACAATACGAATAGTTTCACGATTCTAGATCGGGCAGGAGACCGAGTTCAGAGCTCTGGATTCAACAGACAACGGCCACTGATGATTTTGAATAAGATTCTCTACGCATCAGCTCTATAGCTGTCCTGTAGCTCGAGTTAAGTACAGAAAACCGAGAGCGTCTGTCAAGAAGACTCGAATAATACGAATACGTTTGCGGACCTAGCTCGGCTAGCAGACCGAGTTCAGACCTCTGGGTTCAACAGGCGAACGCGTCTGATCATTCTAAATCGATTAGCTGTGCTTACCAGCTCTGTAGCTCTCCTGAACCTCGAGTTATCTTCAGAATACCGACAGCGCGTATCAAGATGACTCGAAACGGCCGATCCCGCCCGCGTGCTTTTTGGCAGTAAAAGGTATCCGATCGAGCTGAGATCAAGATGGCGAGCGGGAATAAGATCGAATATCACGGGAAAAAATACTAGAACTCTAACGAATGGTTGAATTTCGAGAACAAAATAATTTTGAACCGACCAAGGTCCGTCCAGATTTTTCTTGCCAACTAGCTCTCCAGCCCCCCGGAACTGGCGCCGGCGGTGAACCGTCAACCTAGTCACCGCCGGGAACTCGTAGAGCTCCGTACACTGATAGGAGTGCTGAGAATCGAAGTAGAGGCATGAAATATAGATTTTTCGAAAATCTTGATTATCGATTCTTTAAATGTTCATATTCGCTCAGTTCCGGGAAGTCAACTCTCAAGAAAATACGTCGGGAGAGCTGAGCTGCTGTCAGAGAGGAGTTTATACGCCAATGCGGCGCGCAAAAATCTGCTTTCTCAAAATAAATAATCAAATATCTTTCAAATTTTCGCAAAACCGACCAAAAGTCATAAATTTGTCAGCCCGGGCCGGGTCGACCAACTGGGCGCCGGCGGTAAACCGTCAACCTTCGTTACCGCCGGGGGACTCGTAGAGCTTCCTGACAACATGATGTCGAAAAAAATTACACTGAAAAAAAAGCTGTTCAGCCAAAGCAATGTCAGACCTCTCCGATGTAACAGCCGAACGCCCCCGATGCTTCTGGATTGTCTTCTGTACGAGCTCTGTAGCTCTCCTCCAGCCCGAGTTACGTGCGTAAATCGACAGCACCTCTCAAGACTCAAACAATACGAATAGTTTGGCAAACCTAGCTCGAGTATCAGACCGAGTTCAGACTCTGCATGCGACAGGCGGACGCGTCTGATGTCTCTGAATCGATTCGAGTGATTACCAGCCCTGCAGCCGCCCTACAGCCCGAGTTAAGTGCAGGAAACCGACAGCACCTCTCAGGATGACTCGATCAATACGAATAATTTTGCGGACCTAGTTCGGGCAGCAGACAGAGTTCGGAGCTCTGGATTCAACAGAACGGCCACTCATGATTCTCAATCTGATCTTATACGTATTAGCTCTGTAGCTTTCCTCTAGCTCGAGTTAAGTACAATAAATCGGGAGTGTCTGTCAAGATGATTCGAATAATACGAATATGTTTGCGGACATAGCTCGGCTAACAGACCGAGTTCAGACCTCTGAGTTCCACAGGCGAACGCGCCTCATAATTCTGATACGATTAGCTGTGCTTACCAGCTCTGTAGCTGTCCTAAAGCTCGAGTTATCTTGAGAAAACCGACAGCGCGTGACAAGATGACCCGAAACGGCCGATCCCGCCTGGACGCTTTTTGGCAGTAAAAGGTACCCGATCGAGCTGAGATCGAGATGGCGAGCGGGAAGATCGAATATGACGGGAAAAAATATTAGAGCTCTAAAGAATGGTTGAATTTCGAAAACAGAATTTTCAACCGACCAAAAGTCATCCGTCGAGATTTTTCTCCCCAACTAGCTCTCCAGCGCCCGGCCACTCACAGTATAGAATAAAGAGGCGCCGGCGATGAACCGTCAATCTGGTCACCGCCGGGAACCTCGTAGAGCTCCTAGCATGCGTAAGAGTGCTCAGCATCAAACGAGAGGGCTTCTCGAAGCATTTCTCGAAAAAGAGAAAACATGTTTTTTCATGTCGACATAAAGTTGGTTTCGCCAATATTCGTCTGCAGGTGCGAAAAATCTGCTTTCTCAAAACAAATGATCAAATATCTTTCAAATATTCGCAAAACCAACCAAAAGTTGTGACTTTGTCCGTCCCGGCCGGGTGGTCCAACTAGCTCCACCCCGCGCCGGAATTCCTCTAGCTCATCGATGCCGAAGAGCCGGAGAACCAGATATAAACCATCACCCAGGTTACCGCCGGAGTCCTCGTATAGCTCTTTTCTCGCACGGCGCTCCTCGGTACATACGCAGCAAGACTCTGGAACAAGATCCCAAGAACTCGAAAAATCACGTTTTATGCGTTCATCGAAAGACGGTTCCGCCAGGTGTTTTCATAGCAATACTGCCCCTACGGGGATGAGAATTTGATTGGCGAACGCAAGATAACCCACTACAGGTGCGAAACTGGGCGCCGGCGGTAAACCGTCAACCTCTCTTACCGCCGGGGGACTCGTAGAGCTTCCTGACAATATATAATGTGGAAAAAATGCAGAGAACGAATAGTTTTTCAGCCCAAGCGATATCAGACCTCTCGATGCAACAGCCGAACGCCGCCGATGCTTCTCGATTTGTAGCTCTCCTACAGCCCGAGTTACGTGCGTAAATCGATAGCTCTCAATATGATTCGAACAAAAAAATAGTTTGGCAACCCAGCTCGAGTATCAAACCGACTTCAGACCTCCTAAAGCGACAATCGGACGCGTATGATGTCTTCGAATCGACTCCTGTGATTGACAACCCTGCAGCCCCCCCAGCCCGAGTTGAGTGCAGAAAACCGACAGCACCTCTCATGATGACTCGAACAATGCAATAGTTTCGCGGACCTATTTCGGAGTCCGAGCTCTGGATTTGACAGGCGGACGCGCCCGAGGTCTTCGAATCGATTGATGTACCAGCAGCACTGTAGCCCCCCCCCAGTCCGAGTTGAGTGCAGAAAACCGAGAGCACTTCTCAAGATGACTCGAACCATACGAATAGTTTCGCGGACCTAGCTCTGGCAGCAGACCGAGTTCCCGGCTCTGGATTCAACAGACAAATGCGACTGATGATTCTGAATCGCTTTCTGTAAGTATCAGCTCTGTAGCTGTCCTATAGCTCGAGTTTAGTACAGAAAACCGAGAACAGCTGTCAAGATGACTCGAATAATACGAATAGGTTTGCGGACCTAGCTCGGCTAGCAGACCGAGTTCAGGCCTCTGGATGCAACAGGCGAACGCGCCTGATCATTCTCAACGATTAGCTGTGCTTACCAGCTCTGTAGCTGTCCTAAAGCTCGAGTTATATTCAGAAAACTGCTATCACGTGTTAAGATGACTTGAAACGGCCAATCCCGCCTGCCTGCTTTTTGAGAGTAAAAGGTACCCGATCGAGCTGAGATCAAGATGGCGAGCGGGAATAAGATCGAATATCATGGGAAAAAATACTAGAGCTCAAACGAATTGTTGAATTTCGAAAACAAAATTTTCAACCGACCAAAAGTCAGCAAAAGGTCCGTCGAGATTTGTCTTGCCAACTAGCTCTCCAGCGCCCCGGAATTACACTTAAGCTTCCAGCAATAACTTACAAAGGGAAGCTCTACGAGTTACTTGGTAGCGTCCAAAACCCGGAGAGCGAAGAGACCCTTTGGGAACGGGAAATCTTTCCTGGAGTGCTCTGGGAAGCTCCCCAGCAGAGCTGCCGAAGCGCTAGAAACGCTTCCATGCGTGCCTGCACGCGTGCAGGCACGCGTGGAAGCTTGCCAGAAGCTCTCCCGGACCAGTTGCCGCCGGAGTCGCTGCGAGGCCTGTGGAGCGACGGAGAGGAGCTCCTGGCGGGCACCACCACCGTCCTGCTTCTAATCTTAAACCTTTTAGCTCTCAGCGAGCTCTCCGGGAAAATACCGGCTGTCAGAATGAATGTCAAATTGGCGAACGCAAAATAACCCACTACAGGTGCGAAAAATACCGGTTGTCAGAATGAATATCAAATCTCTCACAAAGTTTGCCCAACCGACCCAAAGTTCGCACGTTATCCATCGGGGCCGGGTCGGCCAACTAGCTGCACCCGGCGCCCAAATTCCTCTAGCTCATCGATGCCGAAGAGCTCTACGAGGTACTAGCTCCACCCCGCGCCGGAATTCCTCTAGCTCATCGATGCCGAAGAGCTCTACGAGGTATATACCTCGTAAAGCTTTTCGGCATCGATGAGCTAGAGGAATTCCGGCGCGGGGTAGAGCTAGTTCGTCGACCCGGCCAGAAAAGACAAAGTGACAACTTTTGGGTGGTTTTGCGAATATTTGAAAGAAATTTGACCATTTATTTTGAGAAAGCAGATTTTTCGCACCTGTAGACGACTATGAGGGCCTCCGCGTCTTGATATGAGCTCTCTAGATGCACTTCTATTATCAAAACACTTGGCGAAACCAATTTCATGTCGACATGGAATATCTTATGTGTTCTCTTTTTCGTGAAATGCTTCCAGAAGCCCTCTCTTTTGATGCTGAGCACTCTTACGCGTGCTAGGAGCTCTACGAGGTTCCCGGCGGTGACCAGATGACGGTTTACCGCCGGGGCCAGTCTTCTGCACAGTGCAGGGTTAAGCATGGTAGGGGTACTTTAAGTTGGGCATGCGCACGCCCGCACAAGCAGGAAGCACATGAGGCATGCTTAGGAGTCTGGACGGGAGAAGAAGGATGGAAGCCCACAGCCCCGGAGATTGCGAAAGTACCTCGTAAAGCTCTTCGGCATCGATGAGCTAGAGAAATTCCGGCGCGGGGTGGAGCTAGTTGGTCGACCCGATCAGAAGAGACAATGTGACAACTTTGGGTTGGTTTTGCTTATATACTGGGCGCCGGCGGAAAACCGTCAACCTTTGTTACCGCCGGGGACGTAGAGCTTCCTGACAACATATAATGCCGAAAGAACTTACACAGAACAAATAGTGTTTCAGCCAAGGCAATTTGAGACCTCTTGGATGCAACAGCCGAACGCCCCCGATGCTTCTGGATTGTCTTCTGTACGAGCTCTGTAGCTCTCCTACAGCCCGAGTTACGTGCGTAAATCGACAGCACCTCTCAAGATGACTCGAACAATACGAATAGTTTGGCAAACCTAGCTCGAGTATCAGACCGAGTTCAGACCTCACAGGCGGACGCGTCTGATCTCTCTGAATCGATCCCTGTGATTACCAGCCCTGCAGCCCCCCTACAGCCGAGTTAAGTCCAGGAAACCGACAGCATTTCTTAGGATCACTCGAACAATACGAACAGTTTGGCGGTCCCAGTTTGGGCAACAGACGGAGTTCTGAGCTCTAGATTCCGCAGGCGAACGCGTCTGATGTCTCCGAATCGATTCCAGCAATTACCAGCCATGCAGCCCCCCTACAGCTCGAGTTAAGTGCAGAGAACCGACAGCATCTCGCAAGCGACTCGAACAATACGAATAGGTTTGCGAGTCTAGATCGGGCGAATAGGTCTTGTGAGCTCTCAGCGAGCTCTCCGGGAACTTCTGAAGTGCTGCCAGGAACGCTTCCAAGCGTGCCTGCACGCGTGCAGGCACGCGTGGAAGCTTGCCGGAAGCTCTCCCGAACCCGCTGCCGGCTCAGGCCAGTTGCTGCGAGGATCGTGGAGCGGCGGAGATGGGCTCCTGGCGGGCAGCACCACCGTCTCTCCGGGAAATTGAGAATTTAGAAGAGAAACGCACATTAGTTCGTGAAGAGGTTGCTCCTGTCAGGGACTCGTTGAATAACGTCGCCAGTGTGGAGAAGATGAAACGTAAGCAGGTAGAGCAGGAGAAAGCTATCACGAACATTCAGAATCATAATCTTGATCCAGCACGTGTCCTCCATGGGGCCAGTACTCGGCAGGCACATCTGGGCCGTCCTCTGATGCTGGGAGACGGAGGCGTATTGACAACACGGATTGTTCGCCCAGAGCACTCGCCAGGATGGATTCTTCGCAAGGGTTGGGCTGCAGGTGACCGCAGACAGGTGATTGGACGTACGGATCGAACTTGCCTTGTGATAATACTGAGCAGACGGAAGTGCTCATCAATGAGATTTCAGGACATCGCATCATTTGAGGAGGTTAAGATCTTCGAGCATCGGGACTTCTGGAGCCAGCCATCGACGTGACGGAGTTTACCAGATTAAGATTTCTTTCAAGCCAGGAGAATCGGAACACACGGTGTGGGAGGTACGAAGAAAATAATGGGAAGCTATTCACAACAGAGAGCGCAGTGATGGCTGTCTGGGAGTTAGGCTCGAACAACGCTTAAACTTGGAAGTTGAAAATCCCCCGTAGAAAGAGCCCCAAGCTCAAGCAGGTAAGAAGCTGACGGCCGGAGTTACTCTTGCTTCCAGCAACAACTGGCGCCGGCGGAAAACCGTCAACCTGGTCACCGCCGGAAACCTCGCACAGCTCCTTTCACGGGTGAGAGTGCTTAGAATCGACAGAGAGAGCTTCTGGAAGCATTTCGCGAAAAAGGCAAAATTGTCTTTTTTTCATGTAGAATTGGTTCCCTCAAGCGTTTTGAAAGTAAATGTGCGCCTACAGAGCTCATATTAAGACGCAGAGGCCCTCATAATTCACAGGTGCTGCAGAGGGGTTCCCAGAACCCCAGAAGAGCTTCCCAGCAGCTTGTGTGGGTTTGCCAGGAAGGCTTTCCGGTTTGCGCCCTCTTTGCTCTCCGAGTTTTGGACGCTACCAAGGGGACGCTGGCAAGTGGACGCTGCCAAGTTGCTAAGATTGAACAAATTTGACTATTGATTTTGAGAAAGCAGATTCCTCGCACCTGTGAATTATGAGGGCCTCTGCGTCTTAATATGAGCTCTGTAGGCGCACATTTACTTTCAAAACACTTGAGGGAACCAATTTTACATGAAAAAAAAACAATTTTGCCTTTTTCGCGAAATGCTTCCAGAAGCTCTCTCTGTCGATTCTAAGCACTCTCACCCGTGAAAGGAGCTGTACGAGGTTTCCGGCGGTGACCAGGTTGACGGTTTTCCGCCGGCGCCAGTTGTTGCTGGAAGCAAGAGTAACTCCGGCCGTCAGCTTCTTACCTGCTTGAGCTTGGGGCTCTTTCTACGGGGGATTTTCAACTTCCAAGGTCAAGCGTTGTTCGAGCCTAACTCCCAGACAGCCATCACTGCGCTCTCTGTTGTGAATAGCTTCCCACTATTTTCTTCGTATCTTCCACACCGTGTGTTCCGATACTCCTGGCTTGAAAGAAATCTTAATCCGGTAAACTCCGTCACGTCGATGGCTGGCTCCAGAAGTCGCGATGCTCGAAGATCTTAACCTCCTCAAATGATGCGATGTCCTGAAATCTCATTGATGAGCACTTCCGTCTGCTCAGTATTATCACAAGGCAAGTTCGATCCGTATGTCCAATCACCTGTCTGCGGTCACCTGCAGCCCAACCCTTGCGAAGAATCCATCCTGGCGAGTGCTCTGGGCGAACAATCCGCGTTGTCAATACGCCTCCGTCTCCCAGCATCAGAGGACGGCCCAGATGTGCCTGCCGAGTACTGGCCCCATGGAGGACGTGCTGGATCAAGATTATGATTCTGAATGTTCGTGATAGCTTTCTCCTGCTCTAGCGGGCCTGGATGCTTGCAGGTACGCGTGCAAGCGTTCCCGGCAGTGCTTCAGAAGCGCTTCTGGGGAGCTCGCCGGAGCTCTTGAAGAAAGATTTCCCGTTCAGATGTTCTTGGCTCTCCGGATTAACTCGTAGAGCTTCTCTACGCAAGTTGTTGCTGGAAGCTCAAGAGTAATTCCGGGGCGCTAGAGCTAGTTGGAAAGAAAAATGACTCGTAGAGCTTCCCTAAGCTAGCAGCTGGAAGCTTAAGAGTAATTCGGACGCACTGGCGGGCTAGTTGGCTCGAAAAATCTCGACGAAACTTGTGCTGAGTTTTGCTCAGTTGAAAATTATGTTCTCAAAATGTGAACATTCGTTAGAACTCTAGTATTTTTTCCCGTGATATTCGATCTTACTCCCGCTCGCCATCTTGATCTCAGCTCGATCGGGTGAATATTACTATCGAAAAACAATGTGGCGGGATCGGCTGTTTTAAGTCATCTTGATACGCGCTGACGATTTTCTGAACATAACTCGAGCTTTAGGACAGCTACAGAGCTGGTAAGCACAGCAAATCGATGTAGAATGATTAGGCGCGTTGGCCTATTGAATCCACAGGTCTGAACTCGGTTTTTTAGCCGAGCTAGGTCCGCAAATCTATTCGTATTATTCGAGTCATCTTGACAGAAACTCTCTGTTTTCTGTACTTAACTCGAGCTGTAGGACAGCTACAGAGCTGATATTTACAGAAACCGATTCAGAATCATCAGTTGCGTTTGTCTGTCGAATCCAGAGCTCTGAAATCGGTCTGCTGCCCGATCTAGAATCGCGAAACTATTCGTATTGGTCGAGTCATCTTGAGAAGTGCTCTCGGTTTTCTTCACTGAACTCGCGCTGAGCGGGGCTACAGTGCTGGTGGTCACAGGAAACGATTCGAAGACATCAGGCGCGTCCGCCTGTCGAATCCAGAGCTCGGAACTCGGTCTGCTGCCCGAATTAGGTCTGCGAAACTACTGTATTGTTCGAGTCATCCTGAGAGGTGCTGTCGGTTTTCTGCACTTAACTCGGGCTGTAGGGGGGCTGCAGGGCTGGTAATGACAGGAGTCGATTCGCAGACATCAGACGCGTCCGCCTGTCGCATTGAGAGGTCAAAAATATTCACTATGACTCGGAATGTTGGTAGATGCTGTCGGTTGGTTTTCTCAACTTAAGTCGAGCTAGGAAGCTCTACGAGTCTCCCGGCGGTAACCAAGGTTGACGGTTCACCGCCGGCGCCCAGTTTCGACAGATCTTTCTCTGACTTTTAGTCGGTTGAAAATTTTGTTCCCGGAGAGCTCTGTAAGAGCTAGAAGGTTTAACTAAGACGCTGGACGGTGGTGGTGTCTGGCAGCAGCCCATCTTCGCCGCTCCAGAATCCGCAAACCTATTCGTATTATTCGCGTCATCATGACAGGCGCTTTCGGTTTTCCGTACTTAACCCGAGCTATAGGACAGCTACAGAGCTGATACTTATATAAATCGATTTAGCATCATCAGTCGCGTTTGTCTGTTGAGTCCAGAACTCTGAACTCAGTCTGCTGCCCGATCTAGAATCGCGAAACTGTTCGTATGGTTCGAGTCATCTTGAGAGGTGCTGTCGGTTTTCTGCACTTAACTCGGGCTGTAAGGGGGCTACAGTGCTGGTATTCACAGGAATCGATTTGGAGACATTAGGCGCGTCCGCCTGTGATATCCAGAGCTCGGAAATCCGTCTGCTGCCCGAACTAGGTCGGCAAAACTGTTCGTAGTGTTCCAGCCATCCTGAAAGATGCTGTCGGCTTTCTGCACTTAACTCGGGCTATAGGGGGGCTGCAGGGCTGGTAATTACAGGAATCGATTCGGAGACATCAGACGCGTCCGCCTGTCGCATGGAGAGGTCTGAACACGGCCTGATACTCGAGCTGGTTTGCCAAACTATTCGTTGTGTTCGAGTAATCTTGAGAGGTGCTGTCGATTAACGCACGTAACTCGGGCTGTAGAAGAGCTACAGAGCTCGTGCAGAAGAGACTCCAGAAGTATCGGGGGGCCTTCGGCTGTTGCGTCGAGAGGTTTGAAATCGCTTGGGTTGAAACACTATTCGTTCTCTGCAATTTTTCTTGACATTATACATTGTCAAGAAGCTCTACGAGTCTTCGGCGGTAAGGGAGGTTGACGGTTTACCCCCAGCGCCCAGTTGAAAATTATTTCCTCAAAATTTGAACTGGGCGCCGGCGGTAAACCGTCAACCTTTGTTACCGCCGGTTGACTCGTAGAGCTTCCTGACAGTATATAAATGTGGAAAAAATCCAGAGAATTTCAGCCCAAGCCAGACCTCTTAAGATGACTGGCAAAAAACGAAAACCGAGTTCAGACCTCTGAATGCGACAGGCGGACGCGTCTGATGTCTGTGAATCGACTCCTGTGATTACCAGCCCTGCAGCCCCCCTACAGCCCGAGCTCAGTGCAGAAACGGACAGCAGCTCTGAGGATGACTTGAATAATAAATAGTTTCGCGGAGCTAGTTCGAGCAGCAGACCGAGTTCCGAGCCCTTCGTTCGACAGACGGACGCGCCTGATATCTCCAAATTGATTTATGTGACCAGCAGCACTGTAGCCCTCCCCCAGCACGACTTAAGTGCAGAAAACCGAGAGCACTTCTCAAGATGACTCGAACAATACGAATAGTTTCGCGGACCTAACTCGGGCAGCAGGCCGAGTTTAGAGCTCTCGATTGAACACACAAACGCGCCTGGTAATTTCTAATCATTTTCTGGGACTATGAGCTCTGTAACTGCCCTAAAGCTCGAGTTAAGTACAGAAAACCGAGAGCGTCTGTCAATATGACTCAAATAATACGAATAGGTTTACGGACCTAGCTCGGCTAGTAGACTGAGTTCAGACCTTTGGATTCAACAGGCGAACGCGCCTAATCATTTTCAATCGATTAGCTGTGCTTACCAGCTCTGTAGCTGTCCTGAAGCTCGAGTTATGTTCAGAAAACCGTCAGCGCGTATCAAGATGACTCGAAAGGGCCGATCCTGTCGGAGTGTTTTAGGCAGTAAAAGGTACCCGATCGATATGAGATCAAGATGGCGAGCGGGAGTAAGATCGAATATTACGGAAAAAATACTAGAGCTCAAACGAATTGTTCGATTGTGAGAACAGAACTGGCGCCGGCCGTGAACCGTCAACCTGGTCACCGCTGGGAACCTCGTAGAGCTCCTTGCATGCTCAAGAATGCTCAGATTCAAAGCAGACCGCTCCTCAGAGCATTTCTAGAAAAAAACTCAAATTTCTATTTCTCGGTGTTAACGTGACGTCGGTTCCTCCAAATGTTTCGATAGTAAAACTGTCTCGAAAGAGCTGAGCTGCTCGCAGAATGAAGTTAAGATACTAATGATCGGAGTGAAAATCTGCTTTCTTAAATGAATTGTCAAATATCTTTTAAATATTCGCAAAAACACCCAAAAGTTATCACTTTGTCCTTTCTGGCCGGGTGGACCAACTGGGCGCCGGCGGTAAACCGTCAACCTTTCTTACCGCCGGGGGACTCGTAGAGCTTTCTGAATATATATAATGTAGAAAATAAATTGCAGAGAACGAATAGTTTTTCAGCCCAAGCAATTTCAGACCTCTCGGATGCAACAGCCGAACGCCCCCTGATGCTTCTGGATTGTCTTCTGTGCGAGCTCTGTAGCTCTGCAACAGCCCGAGTTACGTGCGCTAATCAACAGCACCTCTGAAGATAACTCAAACAGAACGAATAGTTTCCTAAACCCAGCTCGAGTATCAAACCGAGTTCAGGCCTCTGAATGCGACAGGCGGACGCGTCTGATGTCTCCGAATCGATTCCTGTGAGTAACAGCCCTGCAGCTCCCCTACAGCCCGAGTTAAGTGCAGGAAACCGGCAGCATCTTTCAGGATGAGTCGGACAATACGAACAGGTTCGCGGACCGAGTTCAGGAAGCAGGCCGAGTTCCGAGCTCTGGCTTCCACAGGCAGACGCGCCTGATGTCTCCAAATCGATTGCTGTCCCCACCAGCACTGTAGCCCCCTACAGCCCGAGTTAAGTTTAGAAAGCGACAGTACCTCTTCAGATGATTCGAACAATACAAATAGTTTCGCGATTCTAGCTCGGGCAGCAGGGCGAGTTCAGAGCTCTCGATTCAACAGACGAACGCGCCTGATGATTCTCAATAGATTTCTACGACTATGAGCTCTGTAGCTGCCCTAGAGCTCGAGTTAAGCACAAAATACAGAGAGCGTCTGTCAAGATGACTCGGATAATACGAATAGGTTTTTGAACCTAGCTCGGCTAGCAGACCAAGTTCAGGCCTCTGGATTGACCAGGCGAACGCGCCTGATCATTCTACATCGATTAGCTGTGCTTACCAGCTCTGTAGCTGTCCTGAAGCTCGAGTTATGTTCAGAAAACCGTCAGCGCGTATCAAGATGACTCGAAACGGCCGATCCCGCCTGCCTGCTTTTTGGCAGTAAAAGATACCCGATCGAGCTGAGATCAAGATGGCGAGCGGGAATAAGATCGAATATCATGGGAAAAAATACTAGAGCTCTAACGAATGTTCAAATTTTGAGAACAAAATTTTCAACCGACCAAAAGTCACCAAAAGGTCCGTCGAGATTTTTCTTGCCAACTAGCTCTCCAGCGCCCCGGAACTGGGCGCCGGCGGTAAACCGTCAACCTTGCTTACCGCCGGGGGACTCGTAGAGCTTCCTGACAATATATAATCTCGAAAAAAATTGCAGAGAACGAATAGTTTTTCAGCCCAAGCGATTTCAGACCTCTCAATGACTCTAAAAAACGAACAGTTTGGCAACCCAGCTCGAGTATCAAACCGAGATCAGACCTCTGAATGCGACAGCCGGACTCGTCTGATGTCTGCAAATCGACTCCTGTGATTACCAGGCCTGCAGCCCCCCTACAGCCCGAGTTAAGTGCAGAAAACCGACAGCACCTCTCAGGATGACTCGAATAATACAATATTTTCGCGGTCCTAGTTCGAGCAGCAGACCGAGTTCCGAGCTCTGGGTTCGACAGACGGGCGCGCCTGATGTCTCGGAATCGATTTCTGTGACCAGCAGCACTGTAGCACTCCCCCAGCACGAGTTGAGTGCAGAAAACCGAGAGCACTTCTCAAGATGACTCGAACAATACGAATAGTTTCGCGAACCTAGCTCGGGCAGCAGGCCGAGTTCAGAGCTCTACACTCAACAGACGAACGCGACTGATGATTCCCAATCGATTTCTGTGACTATGAGCTCTGTAGCTGCCCCACAGCTCGAGTTAAGTACAGAAAACCAAGAGCGTCTGCTAAGATGACTCGAATAATACGAATAGGTTTGCGGACCTAGCTCGGCTAGCAGACCGAGTTCAGACCTCTGGATTCGACAGGCGAACGCGCCTCATCATTCTGAATCGATTAGCTGTGCTCACCAGCTCTGTAGCTGTCCTAAAGCTCAAGTTATGTTCAGAAAACCGTCATCGCGTATCAAGATGACTCGAAACGGCCGATCCCACCTGCCTGCTTTTTGGCAGTAAAAGGTACCCGATCGAGCTGATATCAAGATGGCGAGCGGGAATAAGATCGAATATCATGGGAAAAAATACTAGAGCTCAAACGGATGTTCAAATTTCGAGAACGAAATTTTCAACCGACCAAAAATCAGCAAAAGGTCCGTCGAGATTTTTCTTGCCAACTAGCTCTCCAGCGCCCCGGAATTACTCTTAAGCTTCCAGCAGTAACTTGCTAAGGGAAGCTCTACAAGTTACTGGGCGCCGGCGGTAAACCGTCAACCTTCCTTACCGCCGGGGGACTCGTAGAGCTTCCTGACTATAACTAATGTACAAAATAAATTGCAGAGAACGAATAGTTTTTCAGCCCAAGCGACTGGCGCCGGCGGTGAACCGTCAACCTGGTCACCGCCGGGAACCTCGTAGAGCTGCTCTCACTAGTAAGAGCGCAGAGAATCGACACAGAATCAAAAAATGGAGATTTTTCGAAAATCTTGAAATTCGATTTTTTTCGATGTTCATATTCGCTCAGTTCCCGGAAGTCAACTCATGCAAAAATGCATCGAGAGAGCTGAGCTGCTGTCAGAGAGGAGTTCATATGCCAATGCTCGGCGTAAAAATCTGCTTTTGCAAAATAAATGGTCAAATATCTTTCAAATTTTCGCAAAACCACCCAAACTGGGCGCCGGCGGTAAACCGTCAACCTTTCTTACCGCCGGGGGACTCGTAGAGCTTCCTGACTATATATAATGCAAAAATAAATTTTAGAGAACGAATAGTTTTTCAGCCCAAGCGATTTCAGACCTCTCGATGCAACAGCCGAACGCCCCCTGATGCTTCTGGATTGTCTTCTGTACGAGCTCTGTAACTCTGCTACAGCCCGAGTTACGTGCGTACTTCGACAGCACCTCTGAAGATAACTCAAATAAAACGAATAGTTTTCTAGACCCAGCTCGAGTATCAGACCGAGTTCAGGCCTCTGAATGCGACAGGCGGACGCGTCTGATGTCTCCGAATCGAGTCCTGTGATTACCGGCCCTGCAGCTCCCCTACAGCCCGAGTTAAGTGCAGAAAACCGACAACATCTTTCAGGATGACTCGAACAATACGAACAGGTTCGGGGACCGAGTTCAGGCAGCAGGCCGAGTTCCGAGCTCTGGCTTCCACAGGCGGACGCGCCTGATGTCTCCAAATCGAGTGCTGTCCCCACCAGCACTGTAGCCCCCTACAGCCCGAGTTAAGTTTAGAAAGCGACAGTACCTCTTCAGATGATTCGAACAATACGAATAGTTTCGCGATTCTAGCTCGGACAGCAGGGCGAGTTCAGAGCTCTCGATTCAACAGACGAACGCGCCTGATGATTCCCAATCGACGTCTGTGACTATCAGCTCTGGAGCTGCCCTAGAGCTCGAGTTAAGCACAAAATACCGAGAGCGTCTGTCAAGATGACTCGGATAATACGAATAGGTTTTTCAACCTAGCTCGGCTAGCAGACCGAGTTAAGGCCTCTGGTTTCAACAGGCGAACGCGCCTGATCATTCTACATCGATTAGCTGTGCTTACTGGCCCTGTAGCTGTCCTGAAGCTCGAGTTATGTTCAGAAAACCGACAGCGCATATCAAGTTGACTCGAAACGGCCGATCCCGCCTGCCTGCTTTTTGGCAGTAAAAGGTACCCGATCGAGCTGAGATCAAGATGGCGAGCGGGAATAAGATCGAATATCACGGGAAAAAATACTAGAGCTCTAACGAATGGTTGAATTTCGAGAACAAAATTTTCGACCGACCAAAAGTCACCAAAAGGTCCGTCGAGATTTTTCTTGCCAACTAGCTCTCCAGCGCGCCGGAATTACTGGGCGCCGGCGGTAAACCGTCAACCTTTCTTACCGCCGGGGGACTCGTAGAGCTTCCTGACAGTGTATAATGTGAAAGAAAATTCCAGAGAACGACTATTTTTTTCAGCCCAAACAATTTCAGACCTCTCAAGATGACTCTAACAAAAAAAACAACAGTTTGGCAACCCAGCTCGAGTATCAAACCGAGTTCAGACCTCTGAATGCGACAGGCAGGCGCGTCTGATGTCTGAGAATCGATTCCTGTGATTACAAGCCTGCAGCCACCCTACAGCCTGAGTTAAGTACAGAAAACCGACAGCACCTCTCAGGATGACTCGAATAATAAAATAGTTTTGCGGACCTAGTTCGAGCAGCAGACCGAGTTCCGAGCTCTGGCTTCGACAGACGGGCGCGGCTGATGTCTCGGAATCGATTTCTGTGACCAGCAGCACTGTAGCCATCCCCCAGCACGAGTTAAGTGCAGAAAACCGAGAGCACCTCTCATCATGACTCGAACAATACCAATAGTTTCGCGAACCTAGCTCGGGCAGCAGGCCGCGTTCAGAGCTCTCGATCCAACAGACGAATGCGCCTGATGATTCCCAATCGATTTCTGTGACTATGAGCTCTGTAGCTGCCCTACAGCTCGAGTTAAGTACAGAAAACCGAGAGCGTCTGCTAAGATGACTCGAATAGTACGAATAGGTTTGCGGGCTCGGCTAGCAGACCGATTTCAGGCCTCTGGATTGGACAGACGAGCGCGCCTGATCATTCTGAAACGATTACCTGTGCTCACCAGCTCTGTAGCTGTCCTAAAGCTCGAGTTATGTTCAGAAAACCGTCATCGCGTATCAAGATGACTTGAAATGGCCGATCCCGCCTGCCTGCTTTTTGGCAGTAAAAGGTACCCGATCGAGCTGAGATCAAGATGGCGAGCGGGAATAAGATCGAATATCACGGGAAGAAATACTAGAGCTCTAACGAATGGTTGAATTTCGAGAACAAAATGTTCGACCGACCAAAAGTCACCAAAAGGTCCGTCGAGATTTTTCTTGCCAACTAGCTCTCCAGCGCGCCGGAATTACTGGGCGCCGGCGGTAAACCGTCAACCTTGGTTACCGCTGGGAGACTCGTAGAGCTTCCTAGCTCGACTTAAGTTGAGGAGACCGACAGCACCTACCAACATTCCGACTCATAGTAAATATTTTTTTGACCTCTGAATCCGACAGGCGGACGCGTCTGATGTCTGCGACTCGACTCCTGTCATTACCAGCCCTGCAGCCACCCTACAGCCCGAGAAAAGGGCAGAAAACCAAGATGACTCAAGCAATACGAATAGTTTCGCGATTCTAGATCGAGCAGCAGACCGAGTTCAGAGCTCTGGAGTCGACAGAGAAACGCAACTCATTCTGAATCAGTTTCTGTAAACATCAGCTCTGTAGCTGTCCTAGAACTGAAGTGAAGTACAGAAAACCGAGAGTGTCTCTCAAGATGACTCGAATAATACGAATAGGTTTGCTGGCATAGCTCGGCTAACAGACCGAGTTCAGACCTCTGCGTTCAACAGGCGAACGCGCCTGATCATTCTGAATCGATTAGCTGAGCTTACCAGCTCTGCAGCTGCCCTAAAGCTCGAGTTATCTTGAGAAAACCGACAGCGGGTATCAAGATGACGCGAAACGGCCGATCCCACCACAGTGCTTTTCGATAGTAATATTCACCCGATCGAGCTGAGATCAAGATGGCGAGCGGAAATAACATCGAATATCACGGGAAAAAATACTAGATCTCAAACGAATTTTTGAATTTCGAGAACATAATTTTCAACCGAGCCAAAGTCACCAAAAGTTCCGTCGAGATTTTTCTTGCCAACTAGCTCTCCAGCGCGCCGGAATTACTGGGCGCCGGCGATAAACCGTCAACCTTTCTTACCGCCGGGGGACTCGTGAGCTTCCTGACAACATATAATGTCGAAAGAAATTAGACAGAAAAAATAGTTTTTCAGCCCAGGCAATTTCAGACCTCTCGGATGCAACAGCCGAACGCCCCCGATGCTTCTAGATTGTCTTATGTACGAGCTCTGTAGCTCTCCTACAGCCCGAGTTACGTGCGTAAATCGACAGCACCTCTCAAGATGACTCGAACAGTACGAATAGTTCAGCAAACCTAGTTCGAGTATCAGACCGAGTTCAGATCTCTGCATGCGACAGACGGACGAGTCTGATCTCTCTGCATCGATCCCAATGATTACCAGCCCTGCAGCCCCCCCTGCCGAGTTAAGTGCAGGAACCTGACAGCACCTCTCAGGATGACTCGAACAAGACGAATAGTTTCGCGGACCTAGTTCGGGCCACAGACCGAGTTCGGAGCTCTGGATTCCGCAGGCGAACGCGCCTGATGTCTTCAAATCGATTCCAGTGATTACCAGCCATGCAGCCACCCTATAGCCCGAGTTGAGTCCAGAGAACGGACAGCATCTTGCAAGCGACTCGAACAATACGCATAGTTTCGCAATTCTAGATCGGGCAGCAGACCGAGTTCAGAGCTCTGGATTCAACAGACAAAGGCCACTGATGATTCGCAATCGAATTCTGTACATATCAGCTATGTAGCGGTTCTGCAGCTCGAGTCAAGTAGAAAACCGAGAGCGTCTGTCAAGATGACTCGAATAATACGAATAGGTTTGCGGACCTAGCTCGGCCAGCAGACCGAATTCAGACCTCTGGGTTCAACAGGCGAGCGCGCCTGATCATTCTGCATCAGTTAGCTGTGCTCACCAGCTCTGTAGCTGTCCTGAAGCTCGAGTTATCTCGCTAAAACCGTGACTCGAAACGGCCGATCCCGCCTGCCTGCTTTTTGGCAGTAAAAGGTACCCGATCGAGCTGAGATCAAGATGGCGAGCGGGAATAAGATCGAATATTACGGGAAAAAATACTAGAGCTCAAACGAATTGTTGAATTTCGAGAACAAAACTGGAACCGGCGGTAAAGCGTCAACCTCGTCACCGCCGGGAACCTCGTAGAGCTCTTTTCTTGCACGACGATCGTCGGAACACATAGAGAAATATTCTGGAGCGAGAACAAAAAACTCGAAAAATGACGTTTTTCTGTTTTTATTCAACGTCGGTTCCGCCAAGTCATTTGATAGTAATACTGCACCTATAGACCTGAAAATTTTACTGGCAGACGCGAAATAACCCACTACAGATGCGAAAAAATCTGCTTTCTCAAAATGAATTGTCAAATATCTTTCAAATATTTGCAAAACCACCCAAAAGTCACTGGGCGCCGGCGGTAAACCGTCAACCTTTGTTACCGCCGGGGACTCGTAGAGCTTCTTGACAACATATAGTGTCGAAAAAAATTGCAGAGAACGAATAGTTGTTCAGCCCAACTCGAGTATCAGACCGAGTTCAAACCTCTGAATGCGACAGACAGACGCGTCGAATATCTCCGAATCGATTCCTGTGATTACCCGCCCTGCAGCCTCCCTACAGCCCGAGTTAAGTGCAGAACGCCGACAGTAGCTCTCAAGATGACTGGAAGAATACGAACAGTTTCGTGATTCTGGATCGCGCAGCAGACCGAGTTCAGAGCTCTGGATTCGACAGACAAACGCGACTGATGATTCTGAATCGGTTTCTGTAACTATCAACCCTGTAGCTGTCCTATAGCTCGAATTAAGTACAGGAAATCGAGAGCGCCTATCAAGATGATTCGAATAATACGAATAGGTTTGCGGACCTCGCTCGGCTAGCAACCGAGTTCAGACAACTGGTTGGAACAGCCGGACGCGCCTGATGATTCTGAGTCGATGAGGCGTGCTTACCAGCTCTGTAGCTGTCCTATATCTCGAGTTCAGTTCAGAATACCGACAGTGCGAATCAAGATGACTTGAATAATACGAATAGGTTTGCGGACCTAGCTCGGCTAGCAAACCGAGTTCAGAGCTCTAGATTCAACAGGCGAACGCACCTAATCATTCTACATATTAGCTGTGCTTACCAGCTCTGTGGCTGTCCTACAGCTCGAGTTAAGTACAAAATACCGACAACGCGTATCAAGATGACTCAAAACTGCCGATCCCGCCAGTGTGCTTTTTGGCAGTAAAAGATACCCGATCGAGCTGAGATCAAGATGACGAGCGGGAATAAGATCCAATATCACGGCAAAAATACTAGAGCACAAACGAATTGTTGAATTTCGAGAACAAAATTTTCAACCGACCAAAAGTTGTGGAAAAGTTCAGTACTTTTTTTTCGAGCCAACTAGCTCTCCAGCGCGCCGGAACTGGGCGCCGGCGGTAAACCGTCAACCTTTCTTACCGCCAGGAGACTCGTAGAGCTTCCTGACAGTATATAGTGTGGAAAAAAACTCCAAAGAACGACTAGTTGTTCAGCCGAAGTGATTTCAGACCTCTCAAGATGACTCTAACCAAACAACAAACAGTTTCGCAATCCAGTTCGAGTATCGAACCGAGTTCAGACCTCTCAATGCGACAGGCGGGCGCGTCGCATGTCTGTGAATCCACTCGTGTAATTTCCAGCCCTGCAGCTCCCCTACAGCCCGAGTTAAGTGCAGAAAATCGACAGTATCGACTCGAATAATAGAATAGCTTCGCAGACCTAGTTCGAGCAGCAGACCGAGTTCCGAGCTCTGGAATCGACCAACAGACGCGCCTGATGTGTGCAATTCGATATCTGTGACCCGCAGTAGTGTAGCCCTCCCCCAGCACGAGTTGAGCGCAGAAAATTGAGACGAATAATACGAATAGGTTTGCGGACCTAGCTCGGCTAGCAGACCGAGTTCAGACCTCGGGATTCAACAGGCGAACGCGCCTGATAATTCTGAATGCGATAGGTGTGCTTACCAGCTCTGCACCTGCCTTACAGCTCGAGTTAAGTACAGAAAACCGAGAGTGTCTGTCAAGACGACTCGAATAATACGAATAGGTTTTTAGACCTAGCTCGGCTAGCAGACCGAGTTCAGACCTCTGGATTCAACCGGCGAAAGCGCCTGGTAATTCTGAGTGCGATGCGTGTGCTCACCAGCTCTGTAGCTGCCCTACAGCTCGAGATGAGAACAAAATACCGACAACGCGTATCAAGATGACTCGAAACGACCGTTCCCGCCGGGACGCTTTTTGGCAGTAAAATGTACCCGATCGAGCTGAGATCAAGATGGCGAGCGGGAATAAGATCGAATATCACGGGAACAAAATACTAGAGCTCTAACGAATTGTCAAATTTCGAGAATAAAATTTTCAACCGACCAAAAGTCACTAAAAGGTCCGTCGAGATTTTTCTTGCCAACTAGCTCTCCAGCGCTCCGGAACTGGGCGCCGGCGGTAAACCGTCAACCTGGCTACCGCCGGGGACCTCGTAGAGCTCCTAGCCCCGTGTCATAAGTCCACGCGTATCTCTGGAGTGCGCACGGTGAAAATATTTCCAATAATAAAAAGGACACACACATGCATGAGTTTTAGCGCGTCTTTCAGCGCGCGAGAGCGATGCTGCCGCGGCAGCGAACATGCATGTAGACATGTACAGATGGACAAGTATGCGAAAAAACGATCGACGTCAGCAGGCGCGGCAACGCACCGGGCACGAGCGCGCGCACGCACATGCGCGCGCACGCGAATACATACACAATCTCACGCGCGCACGCACTCACAACCACGCGCGCTCACTCGCGCGCGGGCACCCCCTCACGCACACACACACACACGCACACACACACACACACACACACACACACGCACAAGCACACACACACACACACGCACCAAAAACACACACACACACACACACACACACGCGCGCGCATACAGACACGAACACAAACACAGACACAGACACACCCGCACGCACACGCACACACACACAAACACGACGACGCGGCCACACACACGCACACATACACACACCTGCCTGCCAGACAAACACACACAAACGCAAACATCTACAGATACAGACGGACCGACGCCTTCGCACTCACAAACCGATCCCCCGCTGCTCAGCGCTCTCATTCCCCCGCGAAATCCTCGCGCCCCCGCGCACCCCGCCCCCTCCCCCCCTTCCCGCCGGCGCTCCGGAGGGGGGAGGCACCGCCCCATGTCGGGGCCGGCCCTCCCTCCACTCCAACCACTCCGCCCTCGCGGAGCGCTGAGGGGGGGGGGGTGGAGAGGGGGGGGGGGTGGCGCGGGCGGCGCCTGCACCGCGCGCGCACACGCACACAAACGCAGACACACACACACACAGTCACACACACACACGCACGCACACACACACAAACAAACAAACAAACGCAGGCACAGCCACACACACACACACGCACACGCGCGCCCACACACACCACCTGCCAGACACGCACACGCACACGCACACACGCACACACACACGCACACGCACACACACACACACGCAATCCACAGACACGGACACACTGACGACGTCGCACTTACACACCCATCCCCACACTGGTCAGCGCCCTCCGCCCCCGCAACCCCCTGCCGCCCCTGCGCGCCCCGCCCCCCCTGCTCTTCCCGCCGGCGCTCCGGAGGGGGGAGGCGCCGCCCCATGTCGGGGCCGGCCCTCCAACCACTCCACCCACTCCGCCCTCGCGGAGCGCCGGGGGAAAGGGCGGAGGGGGAGGAGAGGAGGCGGGCGCAGGCGGCGCCAGCACCGCGCGCGCGCGCACACACACACACACACGCACACCCACGCACACACAAGCACACACACACACACACACACACGCACACACACACACGCACACACACACACACACACACACACGCGCACACGCACCCGAACACACACACAAACACACACGCACACACGCAAGCAAGCACATGCGCATACACGCACACGTAGACACGCGCACACACACACAGACACACACACACACACACATATATATATATATATATGCACATACACGCAAACATAAACACACCCGCACACACACACACACACAGACGCGCACAAACACACAAACCCACATACACACACGCACAAACACACGCACACACACATATACGCACACACATGCACACAGACGCACACATACACACGCACACCCACGCACGCACACACACACACGCACACACGCACACACACACGCACACGCACCCGACCACACACACACACACACACACGCAAGCACATGCGCACACACGCACACGTAAACAAGCACAGACACACATGCACACACATGCAAACATAAACACACACGCACACACACAGACGCGCACAAGCACACACACACACACACACACACGCACAGACACACGCTCTCACACACACACATACACACACGCACACACATGCACTCACACGCGCACATGCACACGCAGACACACACACACGCGCGCACACACACAAAACACACATACACACATACACACGCACACACATGCACATCAACGCACACAAAGACAAGCACACACACACATACGCACGCGCACACACACACACACACACACACGCACGCACACAAACGCACACACACACACACATACACGCACGCACACACACACATACACACGGACAAAGACAGACACAGACACACACACACACACACACACACACGCACACACGAGCACACAAACACCAGACGCACAACACACACAGACACACACAGACACACACACACACACACACACACACACACAACAACAACAACAACAACAACAACAACAACAACAACAACAACAACAACAACAACAACAACCACGGACACGGACACACTGATGACGTCGCACCTACGAACCGATCCCCACGCTGGTCAGCGCTCTCCGCCCCCGCGCCCCTCTGCCGACTCTGCGCGCCCCGCCCCACCGCCCTCCCTGCCGGCGCTCCGAAGGGGGGAGGCACCGCCCCATTTCGGGGCCGGCCCTCCCTCCACTCCAACCACTCCGCCCTCGCGGAGCGCCAAGGAGAAGGGCGGAAGGGGAGGGGGGGGGGGGGCGCGGGCGGCGCCAGCGCCGCGAGCGCACACACACACACACACACACACACACACATGCACTCACACGCACACACACACACACACGTCCACACACACACACACACACACGCCCACACAAACACACGCACACACACGCACACACACACACACACACACACACACACAGACGCACACACACACACAAACACAAACACGCACAGACACACGCACACACACACACACACATGCACATTACACGGGCAACGCCGCTGGATTCAGCCAATTATTCCCCATCTCCGCGCTGACTACTGCCATGCGCCACTGGATCGGCGCCGCGGCGTGGGGATCCAGCCCTTCCAACCAACGCACCCCCCCCAGCGAGCCAGCGCTCCAAAGGTGGAAGGGGCCGCCGCGCTACGGGGCCAGCCATCCCTCCGCTCCAGTCCGTCGCAACTCGCAGCACAGCCTTGCTTCGTTCAGCCCCCCCCCCTCAGCCCCCCGCCCCCCCCCGCCACCCTTGTCCTGGCCCCCCCCACCCCCAAAAAAAAAAAAAAAAAAAACACCCCACCCCCAATCCAATCCGACCCCACCCCCCACCCCCCAAAAACACAAACACACACACAAACACACGCACAAGCACACTGCACAACACCACACTACACACATACCACAATCACACACACACACACACACACACCTCCCCTTCATTCCCTCTTCGAAACCCAAAACCCCTGCCCAGCCCTGTCCTATCGGCCCGAATGCCAGGCGGACCCCGCCGACCGATCCAGCTCATTCCCCTGCATGTCCACAGCCAACCCCCGGCACGATGTCCACTGACACACAGACACACAGACACACAGACACACAGACACACAGACACACAGACACACAGTCACATACACACACAGACACACTAACACACTGACACACTGACACACAGAAACACAGACACACAGACACACTCACACACGGACACACAGACACACAGGCAACCGGACACACAGATACACAGACACACAGACACACGGACACAAAGAAAGACAGAAAAAAACAGACACACAAGCACAGGGACACACAGACACACAGACACGCAGACGCACAGACACAGCGACCCACAGACACACAGACGCACAGGCACACAGACACACTGACACTCAGACACACAGACACACAGACATACAGACACACAGACACAAGTAAAGACAGAAAGACAGAAAACCACGCTCACAGACACACAGACACACAGACACACATACACACAGACACACAGACGAACGGACACACAGACACACAAACACACAGACACACAGACACACACACACACAGACGCATAGACACACAAGCACGCAGACAAACAGACACACAGACATACAGACACACAAATACACAAACACACAGACACACAGACACTCAGGCACGCTGACACACACAGCACCAGACACACAGACACACAGACACTCAGACACACAGACACACAGGCACACAGACACACAGACACACAGGCACACGCAGACACGCAGAAACACCAACACACAGACACGCTGACACAAGGGCACACAGACACGCAGGCACAAAGCCACACAGACACACAGACACACAGACAAACAGATACACAGACACACTGACACACTGACACACAGACACACAGACGCAAAAAAAAACACTGACACACAGACACTCAGACACACAGACACACAGACACACAGACACACGGACACCCAGACACCCAGACACACAGACACGCAGACACACAGACACACAGACACACAGACACACAGACACACAGACACACAGCCACACAGCCACACAGACACACAGACACACAGAGAGACAGAAACACAGGCACACAGGAACACAGACACACAGACACACAGACACACAGACACACAGACACACAGACACACAGACAAACAGACAGACAGACAGACAAACACACAGACAGACAGACCGACGGGGCTGCCAGCGCCACGCGCGCACACACAGACACTGACACACACACACGCGCACACACACGCAAATACACGCGCACAGACAGACAGACAGACAAGCACACACACACAGACGCACAGAAAGACAAACACACAGACAGATCCACAGACAGACAGACACACAGACATACTGACATACAGACACGCAGACACACAGACACAAAGACACGCAGACAATACACAGACACACAGAAAACCAATCACAAGGACTCACAGACACCCAGACACGCAGACACTCAGACACACAGACACACGGACACACAAACACACAGACATACAGACACACAGACTCGGACACACGGACACACGGACACAAAAGACACAGGAACATACAGACACACAGACACACTGACACACAGACACACAGACACACAGACACGCAGACACACAGACGCACAGACACACAGACACACGGACACACAGACAAACAGACACACAGACATACAGACACATAGACACACAGACACACAGACACACGGACACACGGACACACTGACACCCACACACTGACACACAGACACACCAACACCAACACACACAGACTGACAGACACACAGACACACAGACACACAGACACACGGACACACGGACACGCAGACACACAGTCACACAGACACACGGACACGCACAGGGACACACAGACACACAAACACACAGACAAATACACAACCAGACACACAGATACACAGACACACAGAAACACAGACACACGGACACACCGACACACTGACACACAGAAACACAGACACACAGACACACTGACGCACGGACACACCGACACACAGGCAACCACACACACAGATACACAGACACACAGACACACGGACACAAATAATGACAGAAAGACAGACACAGAGGCACAGGGACACACAGACACACAGACACACAGACACACAGACACATAGACACAGAGACCGGCAGACAAACAGACACACAGACACACGGACAATAAGACACACAGACACACAGACACACAGACACACAGAAAGAAAGAGAGACAGAAACACAGACACACAGACACACATACACACAGACACACAGACAAACGGACACACAGACACAACGACACACAGACACACAGACACACAGACACACAGGCACACAAACACGCAGACAAACAAACACACAGAAAAGACTGACAGACACACAGACACACAGACACACGGACACGCGGACACGCAGACACACAGGCACACAGACACACGGACACACACAGGGACACACAGACACACTGACACACAGACACACAGACACACAGACACACAGACACACAGACACACAGACACACAGTCACATACACACACAGACACACTAACACACTGACACACTGACACATAGAAACACAGACACACAGACACACTCACACACGGACACACAGACACACAGGCAACCGGACACACAGACACACAGACACACGTACACACGGACAAAACAAAATACACATAAAAAAACAGACACACAAGCACCGGGACACACAGACACACAGACACGCAGACACACAGACACAGAGACCCACAGACACACAGACACACAGACACACAGACACACGGACACTCAGACACACAGACACACAGACATACAGACACACAGACACAAGGAAAGACAGAAAGACAGAAAACCAGGCCCACTGACACACAGACACACAGACACACATACACACAGACACACAGACAAACGGACACACAGACACACACACACACACAGACGTGTAGACACACAAACACGCAGACAAACAAACACACAGACATACAGACACACAAATACACAAACACACAGACACACAGACACTCAGGCACACTGACACACACAGCACCAGACACACAGATACACAGACACTCAGACACACAGACACACACACACAGACACACAGACACACAGGCACACGCAGACACGCAGAAACACCAACACAGAGACACGCAGACACAAGGGCACACAGACACGCAGGCACAAAGCCACACAGACACACAGACACACAGACAAACAGATACACAGACACACTGACACACTGACACACAGACACACAGAGGAAAAAAAAAAACACTGACACACAGACACTCAGACACACAGACACACAAACACACAGACACACGGACACCCAGACACCTAGACCCACAGACACGCAGACACACAGACACACAGACACACAGACACACGGACACACAGACACACAGCCACACAGCCACACAGACACACAGACACACAGAGAGACAGAAACACAGGCACACAGGCACACAGACACACGGACACACAGACACACGCACACACAGACGCACAGACACAGACAGACAGACAGACAGACAGACAGACAGACAGACAAACACACAGACGGACAGACCGACGGGGCTGCCAGCGCCACGCGCGCGCGCGCAGACACTGACACACGCGCGCACGCGCGCGCGCACGCGCGCAAATACACGCGCACAGAGAGACAGACAAGCACGCACACAGACGCACAGAAAGGCAGACACGCGGACAGATCCACAGACAGACAGACACACAGACATACTGATATACAGACACGCAGACACACAGACACAAAGACACGCAGAAACAATGATAAACAGACACACAGAAAACCAGTCACAAGGACACACCGACACCCAGACACGCAGACGCTCAGACACACAGACACACGGACACACACACACACAGACATACAGACACACAGACACGGGCACACGGACACACGGACACAAAAGACACGCGGACATACAGACACACAGACACACTGACACACAGACACGCAGGCACACAGACACACAGGCACACAGACACAAAGACACACATACACACGGACACACAGACAAACAGACACACAGACATACAGACACATAGACACACAGACACACAGACACACGGACACACGGACACACTGACACCAACACACAGACACACAGACACACCAACACCAACACACAAAGACTGACAGACACACAGACACACAGACACACGGACACACGGACACGCAGACAAAGTCACACAGACACACGGACACACACAGGGACACACCGACACACTGACACACTGACACACAGACACACAGACACACAGACACACAGTCACATACACACACAGACACGCTAACACACTGACACACTGACACACAGAAACACAGAAACACAGACACACAGACACACTCACACACGGACACACAGACACACAGGCAACCGGACACACAGATACACAAACACACAGACACCTGGACACAAAGAAATACTTTAAAAAAAAGACACACAAGCACAGGGACACACAGACACACAGACACGCAGACACACAGACACAGACACCCACAGACACACAGACACAATGACACACAGACACACGGACACTCAGATACAGAGACACACAGACATACAGACACACAGACACAAGGAAAAACAGAAAGACAGAAAACCAGGCTCACAAACACACAGACACACAGACACACATACACACAGACACACACACAAACGAACACACAGACACACAAACACACAGACACACAAACACACACACACACAGACGCATAGACACACAAACACGCAGACAAACAAACACACAGACATACAGACACACAAATACACAAACACACAGACACACAGACACTCAGGCACACTGACACACACAGAACCAGACACACAGACACACAGACACTCAGACACACAGACACACAGGCACACAGACACACATTCACACGCCAGACACGCAGAAACACAACCACAGACATACGAATACCACAAGGTCACACAGTAACGCAGAACCCCACCCCCCCCCAAAAAAAAAAAAAGCCACACCTCAGCCACACAGAACACAGACACCAGACAAACCAGGTAAACAGGGACCACTACACACGATCCACAGACACCCCGCCTAAAAAAAAACACTGGACACCCAGAAATCTCAGCACACACAGACAATACCAGGACACACCGACATCGGACACCGACACCAGACGACAGAGACACGCAGACACACGACCACAAGAACCCACACAGCACCCAGGACCACAAACACACAGCCACACTAGCAACAGACACACGCGACACACAAAGAGCAGAAACAAGGCACACAGGCACACAGACACAGACACACAGACACACAGACACACAGACACACAGACAGACAGACAGACAGACAGACAAACACACAGACAGACAGACCGACGGGGCTGCCAGTGCCACACGCGCACACACAAACACCGGGACACACAGACACACAGACACGCAGACACACAGACGCAGAGACCCAAAGACACACAGACACACAGACACACAGACACACTGACACTCAGACACACAGACACACAGACATACAGACACACAGACACAAGGAAAGACAGAAAGACAGAAAACCAGGCCCACAGACACACAGACACACAGACACACATACACACAGACACACAGACAAACGGACACACAGACACACACACACACACACGCGCACACAAACACACGCAAATACACGCGCACAGACAGACAGACAAGCACACACACACACTCACAGACGCACAGGAAGGCAAACACACTGACAGATCCACAGACCGACAGACACACAGACATACTGACATACAGACACGCAGACACACAGACACAAAGACACGCAGGCACAAGGATACACAGGCACACAGAAAACCAGTCACAAGGACACACAGGCACCCAGACACGCAGACACTCAGACACACAGACACACAGACACACAGCCACACAGCCACACAGACACAAAGACACACAGAGAGACAGAAACACAGGCACACAGGCACACAGACACACAGACACACAGACACACAGACACACAGACACACAGACACACAGACACACAGACACACAGACACACCGACACACAGACACACAGACACACAGACACACAGACACACAGACACACAGACACACAGACACACAGACACACAGGCACACAAACACGCAGACAAACAAACACACAGAAAAAACTGACAGACACACAGACACACAGACACACGGACACACGGACACGCAGACACACAGGCACACAGACACACGGACACACACTGGGACACACAGACACACTGACACACAGACACACAGACACACAGACACACAGACACACAGACACACAGACACACGGACACACAGACAAACAGACACACAGGACACACAGACACACAGACACACAGACACACGGACACACGGACACACTGACACCAACACACAGACACACAGACACACCAACACCAACACACACAGATTGACAGACACACAAACACACAGACACACGGACACACGGACACGCAGACACACAGTCACACAGACACACGGACACACACAGGGACAAGCGGACACACAAACACACAGACACACAGACAACCAGACACACAGATACACAGACACACAGACACACAGACACACGGACACACCGACACACTGACACACACACAGACACACAGACACACTGACGCACGGACACACCGACACACAGGCAACCACACACACAGATACACAGACACACAGACACACGGACACAAAGAATGACAGAAAGACAGACACAGAGGCACAGGGACACACAGACACAGACACACAGACACACAGACACATAGACACAGAGACCGACAGACACACAGACACACAGACACACAGACACACGGACAATCAGACACACAGACACACAGACACACAGACACACAGACACACAGGCACACAGAAAGACAGAGAGACAGAAACACACACACACACACACACGCACACACATACACGCAGACACACAGACAAACGGACACACAGACACACAGACACACAGACACACAGACACACGACACACGGACACACTGACACCAACACACAGACACACAGACACACCAACACCAACACACACAGATTGACAGACACACAGACACACAGACACAAGGACACACGGACACGCAGACACACAGTCACACAGACACACGGACACACACAGGGACACACGGACACACAAACACACAGACACACAGACAACCAGACACACAGATACACAGACACACACACAGACACACGACACACGGACACACCGACACACTGACACACAGAAACACAGACACACACACTGACGCACGGACACACCGACACACAGGCAACCACACACACACACAGATACACAGACACACAGACACACGGACACAAAGAATGACAGAAGACAGACACAGAGGCACAGGGACACACAGACACACAGACACACAGACACACAGACACATAGACACAGAGACCGACAGACACACAGACACACAGACACACAGACACACGGACAATCAGACACACAGACACACAGACACACAGACACACAGACACACAGACACACAGAAAGACAGAGAGACAGAAACACAGACACACAGACACACATACACACAGACACACAGACAAACGGACACACAGACACACAGACACACGGACACACAGACACACAGACACACAGGCACACAAACACGCAGACAAACAAACACACAGACATACAGACACACAAATACACAAACACACAGACACACACGCACATACACTCAAGCACACTGACACGCACAGCACCAGATACACAGACACTCGCAGCACAGCCTTGCCCTAGTCTGCCCGCTACGCCCCCCCCCCGTCTTGCTTCTCCTCTCTTGCCCCCTCAAAACCCAGCCCCCACCGCGCCCCCCGCCCTATCGACCCGCATGCCAGGCGGACCCCGCAGACGGATCCAGCTCATTCCCCTGCATATCCACGCCCCCCCCTCGGGCCCCCTCCGAGACCCGCTGCGACGCGCGCGTCGCATCCCCCAAATCGCGGCTGCGCCGGAACGCAGCCAAGTTCTCGATCCTTCCCGCGCCGAAACCTGTGACCACTCGCGCGGCGCCGCCGCCACTCGACGGCCCAGGCGGCTCCGCGCGCCTCGGGCGCACCAGCACCCCCCCTCGTATATACGCGCCCTCGCCCGCGGCAGCCCCCTCCTCGACCGCGACGGGGCCGGGCGCCAAACGCGCCGACCTCCTCCGAGGGACCTCCGCCTCTGACCGAGGCTCCACCTTTCGCTTCCCCGACGCTGGAGCCCTCCCCGCCCCCAGTCTTACCCCCTCAGCGCCGCCCCCCGTCTCCACCGCTGCCACATCTTTCCCCCCCGCGACACTCGCGCACGCCACATCGCCACCTAGACCCCCGCCGCCCGCGCGCGCCCCCGCGGGCCCTCGGGCACCTCGGACGCGGCCTCGCCCAGCGACGTCGCGCTCCCCGCCGACATCCCTAACTCCAGCCGCGGTGGCCGCGCCACCCGCCGCCCCTGCATCCGAGCGAGGCGCCGCCGTCTTCCCCCGTGCGCGCCGCGCGGCAGAACGCGGAGCGGCGCCACCCGGCGAGCCTGAGACCCCCCCCTCTCTCGGAGACACCGCCCCCCCGCCAACCCCAGCGGTCAAGTCGCGGACGCCTGCCGCGCCCCTTGACTCGGCTGCGCCCGAAGCCGCGCCCTCCGTCGTGACCGCTAGCCGCCCAGCGGCACCATCACCATCGACGGCGCGCCCCTCCCCTGACTCGGAAACCGCGAACTTCCTCCGCAGGCGCCTGCTCGCGGAACGCGGCTTGGCAGCGGCAACCGAGACAACGCCCCCCCTGCGTCCTCCACGGCCTGGCCCTGCACCAACTCCACCGCCGGACGTAGCCTCACCCCCCGACCCGACAGAGGCCGAAGCCCCGGCCCGATCGCCAGCGACGCCGCGCGCGCGCCCGTTCCCTCGGGCCGCCGACGCCCCACCCCCCCCCTGGCGCTCCGTCGCTCCGTCGGCGTCACCGCCAACAGCCCCACCCCCGCCCCATCCGCCGCCACCAGACGCACTCGCATCACTGCCCCCCGGCCCACTCCCGCCACTGCCCTGCCCCTCACGCGCTGCGCCCACCTCGGTCGCACCTGCGCCCGCGCCCTGCCCCTGACCGCGGCCCAGGCGGCAATACACTGCCATGTACGCCTCCTTCTGCTTGATGTGCGCCGGCTCGCCTCGGATCAAGCGCGGTGGCTCATCGTCGTCAAACATGAAGTACCTCCCATCATGAACGCGGCACAGAGTCGTGTAATGGCCGCTATTCACTGACCGCCCATTGTGGTAAACCACACCGACCAACTGCATCTGGGGAAGCCCTGGCAGCCTCAGTTGCTCTTCCACCCACACTGCCTCCCGCGCCTCGGTGCCCCTCCTCAATTGAACCACCAGAACCTGTGGCACACCAGTTGCTCTCGTCTGCCTCACGTGCTTAACCCGGTCGTGCTCGTCGCGGCAACACCCCGGGCAGCTCTTCTCGATTTCTTCAGGAGCACAGAAGTCGCAGTACAACTCCTGCAGCATCAAGGGCCCACCTGGACGTCCATGAACACGCAGCTTCAGTACATCCTCAGCCTCGTACGCGACAGTCTCGTAATTGCACACGTCACACTTCTCCCGCTTCTCCACGACGAACCCGAACATCTGATCAACGCACGTCACCCGTAGATTCACCGCGCGGATGCTCTCGGGTTCCCGCTGCGCAAAACGACCTGCCAACATCTCTGCGTCACGCGCAGCCACCATCAGCTTACCCCAATACGCAAACACATCCTGCTGCTGCCACGGGTCGTTGAACTCACTCGGCCGCCCCATCACATCGTCGTCGCAGTCAACGCTCGTACGCCGCAGCACACTCACAGGTCCCTGCTGCCAGCGTCGCGAGCACAACTGGTTGTACGTCTCCCACATCCCGCACACGCAACAACGCCCCGTGCCCCGGTCCTCGCACTGCTGCTCTGAATGCCATCGAAGCCACTCCAAGACGGCAGGCGTCCGCAACATCAGCTGCGTCACACTGACCACGTAGCAGGTGTGCCATGGCCGCGGCATCCCTCGGACGGGCACGCACCGCACGCTGTCCCACGAAGCCGCGCGAATGCCAGCCACGCTCGGGACATACATGTCTGCCGGGCACGGTGGCGGCGGAGGCGGGCAGGGGCTCGGCGGCGGCGGAACCGGGCGACCCAAAGCAAACAAACTCTGTGGCCCGAACGCTGCGGATATCGCTTGTTCCCGACGGCGCTGTCGGCGGCCGGCAGCCCGCTGCTGCGTCCGCAAGTACGCCTCTCGATCTCGTTCCTGCGCCTGCTGCCGGGCCAGCGCCGCGGACTCTCGACCACGCTGTAACCGACTCTGAACCTCCACACCCTCCAGTCTCTGTGACTGATCGCGCGTCGCCTGCAGCACGACTCGCGCGCGCTGCGCCACGGCCCTCATCTTCTGCTCCCGAGATCCAAAGCACGCGTGGGCACGCACATACCCGAGCAGCCCATAGTGGTCGGACATGTGGAACTCGGAACCCTCGAAGAACACCTTCCCTTTCCCTACCAAGTGCACCTCGGACCAGAGATCCGCTCCAAAGAGCACCCAGTCACGTCTCTGGCCAACAGCCCCCCTCTCGCCGAGACCCGAATAGAACTTATTGCCGGGGCAACCCCAGGATCGGCCCTCATACCATGCGTCCCTCAGACGCAACTGCTCCACGGCTGCCTGCACCTGCGCATCCGTGCTGTTCATGTCGCCCACGATGAGCAGCCGATGGCATTCGTCCCCGCACTTCGCCACAATCTTCCCAAGTATCGCACGACGCCGTTCCCATGACGCGTCCGTGGGCAGGTGCACCGCCGCCACGTGCACGTGCCCATCGCCGCCGGCGCCGCCGTCTCCGGGCACCTGGACACGGCACAGCACGCACGGATCCTGCCCTGGCACAGCCACAGATTCCGCCCGCAGACCGTGCCTGACGTACAGATGCACATACCCCCTGGACTCGTGCGCCTGCGCAACGCCCGCCAATTGAAACTCCCCTGACAGCTCCTCGTACGCACCCCCGCCCTCGCACTCCTGCAAGGCAACGACGTCACACCCGCGCGCCTGCCTCCAACGGAGCACCTCGCCAAGAACCGCGGCGCGCTGATCCCGCGCGGTCCAGGAATGCGGCGCCACGGCAGCGCGATGCCCACCAGCAATGTTCCACGTCGCAAACGACAACGTCGACGCGCCCTCAAGGCCCTCTCCCTCGCCTGCCTCGTCCACGGCCCTCCCCACCACACCCGCCATCGCCCGGCCCGCGCCCGCCGCACTGGGCCCAGACACATCCGCGCGCGGGGCGACGCCGAAGAGGTCCAGAGCGTCACGGCACTCCTGGTCCGAGAGCAACAACTCCATGACATCCCGCGCACCACGCGCGCCGACACCCGCGCGGAAAGACGCGAACGCGCCCCGCAACGCACGACACACGTCTGGCACGAACGACTCCGCCGACGCATCCAGCACCCTGGCACCGGCCCCGCGACCAACGTGGCCCAGCAGGAGCCCGAGTGCGCCGGCGATCCTCTGCGAAGGCACCCGAACGTGCGGCGCCTCCCCAAACTCTACCACTGGTGGCGGGCGCCGCCCATCACTGGCCTGTATCGGCCGCAGCAGCGCGTCGATATTCCGAGCGATTCGCCCTGCAACCGCCTCCCTCCGGCCTCGATCGTACACGCACACGGTCAGAGACTCGGCACGCCCGAGCGCCTCCCCCGCCCGACCAGCCTGGACGCGCACGAAGATCCAATCCTGGGGAACGCCAGACACGCTCAGAGCGTCCACGGCAGCAACCATCAGCAACTCCTTCTTATCGCTGACGCAGCTCGCGTCCCAAACGCTCGTCCAGTTGTGCGCCACCCGAGCAAAATGCTCTGGGTTCTCCTCCGCGCCGACGTGCTCGCCCACCTTTGCCGAGGCCACAGTCATCGGCAGGTCTAACCCTGAGCACAGCTGTCGCGCCACCTTCAGGAAGAACTCCAACGCCTGACGCTCCAGTCTGCCCTCCGCCAGAGCGCTCTCCGACCGCACGTTCACGACCCACTTGTCCATCCGCAGCGCGCAGCCACCGCGAACGTCCCCGAACGCATCCTTCATCTTCCTGGCCGCCTTATCCAAGCTCCCGTGCAGTCTCGGCGGCACCAGCGCACCCATGGCTCCTTCACAGCGCTCATGTGCAGCGGGCCCAGGCTCGGTTCCACGACATCGAACACGCGACCATCCCACCGCCCACACGCCACCCACCGATCCACCATCATGTCAGCGACACGGCCCAACAACTCCACTCCGTCGTCGTCCGGGCGCTCCCGCGACAGCCGCGCAGCGGCAGCCCTCAAACGCCCCCGCAACTCTTCCACCGTGTCAACACCAGAGAAATCCTCTGCATCCCCACCCGCCAGCTCCCGCGCGGCCTCGCGTTCCTCCAACGTCACACCGCGCACCCTCTTCCGGTCCAGGAGCCTGTCAGCCACGGCGGTCAGACGCCGCCGCGCGACGTCATCACCCCCCGCCTCGGCATCGACAGCCTCAGCCAACGCGGACACGCACGGCGCGCCGTCCTCACCCCAGAGCCAAGTGTCATCATCCACCACTCTGTTCAGACCTCTGAGACTCTCCGCCTGCGCCGCACGGACGGTCTCGAGACGGCCCAACAATCTCCCCGCCGCACACCTCTCCTCTGCGGTCCACAAATCCGCCTCGCAGTACCCATACTTCCGCAACGTTGACGAAGCGCGCGCCTCCAACCGCAGCTCGAACCGACGGCGCTCCCGGAACGCCGTCGTGTGCCTGGCCCGCATGAAGTCCGCGTACTCCGGCAAGTCTTCCTCGAACACCAAGTCCCACGGATGCCTGACGCGCGTCGTTGCGACGAACCCGATCCCAGCGACGGCCGCGGTCTTCGCCGACATGTGCACGCGGACTTTCGCCAACGTCATCCCCTGCGCCTTCCAGTGCGTCAAAGCCCACGCCAGCTGCAGCGGGTAGTTCTCGCGCGCGAGGCCGTCCTCCGTCGTGGACGATACAGTCTGCCTCCAGATGGGCACCCAGTTCTTGCGCACAGGATCGTTCTTGAAGAAAGACCGCGGCTCGCCATTCTCGTCCTTTCCCAGATCGACGTCGTCGAACTCGACGAAAACACAAATGGGCGCCTGCAAGTCCGGGCGCGCACTGTTGTGCGGGCCCGCCCCGTCCGGCCACATGCACCCGCGCAGCGTGCCCATCGCCCCGTTCATCAACCCCGCCTCGACCCACAAGTTCTGCGTCAGCAGCACGCGCGCCCCTTCACACATGTGAAGCTCGTTCTCGATCCCTCGGAAATCGTCGGCCGCCATCTCTTCCGGCCGAGATTTACTTTTATCCTTCCAATTGTGATAGGCGCGCAGAGACGCAATGGGCTTGCCACTGGCAGCCGCCACCTGGTACAGCCTCTCCAGGTTCACCCTATCCGCGCCGCAGGCACCCGACGCCCGATCCTTCCTGCCATCCATCAGCAGCGGCGCCGTCTCGAACGCTGCGAGCTCCTCCCTGCCCTCCTTCGTCATCTGCAGCACCGACCTGTTCCGGCGCCTCAACCACGCATGATCCGACTGGTCCCACGTGCACTGCGCCATTCCTTTGGTCACCTCCAGAAAACGATCGGCATCCCGCCGGTACTCCGCCTGCCGCTCGGCGGACAGACCCTCCTTCTTCCCACTCCATCTGTGCACGCGCCGTAGCACGGCGACGTCCTGGAACGTATTGCGCACAAACTGGCCCGTGGCCACCAACTTCTCCGTGCTCCACGCATCGTCTGGAGTGCGCTCCGCCCCCCTCGGCTTATTTTTCCCATGCCCCTCATACTTGCCCATTCGATACAACGGATCGTCGCCGATGGGCGGCGCCTGCTGCGGATCTCCTGCCAGCACGACATCCTTCCCGCCGAGATACACTGGCTTCTCCTCCTCCATCTTCCTCCCCTTTCCTCCTTTTCCGCCTCCTCCGCGTGCCGCAAACTTCGCATCCGTGCCCAGAGTGTCCTGCACCTTGTACTCGATCTTCCCCAACATCTGCCGCCCGATCATACTCATCTCATCCAACACAAACAGCTTCGCCTGCCGCAACCGGTCCCGCGTCCGCAAGAAGCGTTCACCGCCCTTTTGCTTCCAAGGCCCGCAGTACCCCACCGGAACGCCGAAAGCCCTGTGCAGAGTAGTCGCCCCATACTTCAACTGGAACGAGGCGCACCCTGTCGGAGCAGCCAGCAAACAGCAATTCCGCACCTCCTCATCAATCTCCGACTGAGAGCGCCTTCCCTCGCGCATCCCACCCCGGAGGCCCGGCACCCGATCCATTCTGGTCCGCGGAGCCGTCTGACGCGCCCTCTGTCGCCTCGCCGCCACAAAACTACGCACCGTGCGCGACTTCCCCGTGCCTGCCACGCCCGTGACCATCAGGCGGAGCGGGTCCTTCTCGGAGTGGCGTCCATCCATAACGATGTCGTGGGCAAACTTCTGCCAGGGGTCCAGGTCTTCGCGCAAGACGACCTCGGCCCCGTCACCCACGTTGGCCTTGCCGTACCAGACATCGCGCAGCTCCTCGAGGCGCCGCTTCTCCCCTGTCGACACATTGCACGGTTCATCCAGCCAATTGAAATCCTTCGGGTTCACACGCACCCTCCCGCGAACGTCCTCCCGCGCCACATCCCCGACGCGCACGTCTGCCGCCTGCACCGCGGGGCCCGCCGCGCTAACACGCTCATCCGCTGGGCGGCGATCCCACTCGGACACCTCCCCCGCACCTGCGGCACCCTCCACACCCTCCCCTGGTCGCGGGTCGCGCAACACGATATCCCGAGGCTCCTCGTTGGGATCGTCCTCGGCGGTCTGCGCGAGTCTGTCCACCAGCTCCTCCACGTCCTCCCCCGACTCCGCCGCATCGCTCTCTCTGCCAGCGTCACCCTCCCTCGAGCCACCGTCGGATTCCTGGCCCCCCACGTCGCCCGCGGCGTCGCCCGCCCCAGCGTCACGCCCCTGCTGCCGCGCCCGGTGCCGACGCACCATCTCGCGGCGCGTCCGCCTCAGCAGCTCGCGGTTGGTCCGCACCCCACCAGCCTCCAGGATTGCGCCCAGCACCTCCTTGTAGAACGGATTCGCGCGTTCGTACTGCTCCACGACCCACGCCGGCACCCACTGTCGGAGCATCGGGTCCGTGAGCATCTCCATCAACATATCTCCCCAGAACCGATCCTCCCTGCCCCTCCAAGCCGCCCCCCCCCGACTTGAACCACAGATCCTGCACTCCCAGGAACCGATCGCCCCCAGCATGGGGCACGAAATCCATGGCCCCAATGCAGACTTCCGGCACAGGGCGGACGTCGCGCCGCATCTCTGCACCGATCATGGCTCTGCGGTCCGCCGTCGCCATGTGCCGCCAGTGCGCGATGACGTTCGCCCGCGCGCACGCCTCGTGGCAGGCGTGCTCCACGTTCGCACACTCCGCGCTATAGCCGGCCGTCACCTGCAGGCACACCGCAGGGTTCCCGCGCCTCAGCTTCCCTCGATACACGGCGTACTTCCAGTAAAACTCGAAGAGTGACACATCGCGCACCTCCTCCTCCGTGATGGACCCGTCGCCCCGGGCCCGCTGGCGCCGCACGAACTCCAGGCGCTTGTCGAACTTGTCCACTTTGCTATCCCAGTGAACCGGCTCATCCTCCGACTTGTCCCGCAGTGCGGACGCAGGCTTCAGGGCACGCGCGCCCGTCGTGTTCAGAGTCACGACGGGCATCATGGACAAGACCATTGGCAAGCGCAACCCCAGCAGCGCCACTTCGTAGCAAAGGTAATCCCTCTCCCCGAGCATCCGATCGAAGAACTTCTGGATCGAGCGTCGGAGGAAGTCGGTGCCCTCGCCGTCGGGAACGCACGCGCAAACCTCGTTGACGGCGTCGTCCAGCACCTCCTTGATCTTCCGCGAGCCCTTGGGCGCTTTCGTCGCATATTTCGTGACGTACTCCACAACGGCCCACAGGTTCAGGACGGGGCGCCAATCGATGTTCCCCATATTGGCCTGGAGCACGTGCTCCTCGTAGCTGTTGCAGAGCCGGTCGTTCCTCGGGAACACCGCCTGCCAGTGGCCCTCCCTGCGCCCCTTCTCCATCCGGAACGGTCTCGGCCCGACGCGGCCCCACCTCTCTCGCGGAAAATCATACCGGCAGAACACGCACCCCTCCTTGCCACGCGCACACGCATGTACCCCGAGCTTCGGCGGGCCCATGCCATGCTTCGTGTGGCGCGCAACCCTGTTCACCAGCGCGGACACCATTCTCCGAACCGGCTGCACGACCAACGTCCCTGCTGCCTCGGACTGAAAGGCCTCGTCCAGAACCTTCCGCAAGTTCAAGCACTCCGGCGCAGACGCAGGCACGCTCCGGACCGCCCGGGCCTCCGACGTCACAGCAGCAGCCTCGTCTTCCATCTCCACGTCAACATCGAAGGCCCCAACCTCGTCGTCCCACGTGTATCTGCACGCGCCCGCGTCAGCGTAGCAGGGGTTCCACTCCGAGACCACGTGCCCGAAGAACTCATAGAACCGCTTCTCCAGAACGCTCTGCAGCGAAACGTTCTCGTGTTCTGGCTTCAGCACGCCGAAATCAGCGCCAGCACCCGTCAAGCGCTGCAAGCGGGCCCCATCAGGAACTCCAGCAGGCCGACCCGCACCGGCGTCCTCTGCGCCCTCACCGCCCATAGGTGCTTCGCAGCAAAAAGTTCAGCCTGGGTCACTGTACACGAGGGCGGGAGACAGAGGGCTTCAGAGGCGACATCGCACCACCAGTAGCCACTCGGGGAGGCGGAGCCATCAAGATTATTAAGATGATTGAGATGAGAGGGAAGCGATGGGAGAATGCGCAGATCGAGGACCCAGCCGCCGCCGCAACCCTCAGAGGAGCGGCCTCCGTCGAAGAAGCCCCTCACACCGAGCACGCTCGAAGCATTCATTGTAAATAACATGTCATCGATTGTCAAGTGGTCCTGGCCCCTCCGAGCCATCCAAGTCTGTTCATCAGCTCTCGTGTTCCCTTCCCGATAGATCCATTGCATCATATCACATCCCCGTGAAGGGGGCCCGAATGTGCATGGGCATCTCCACAGACATAGCATAAAGTAAGTCCTGAATAGCAGAAACCGTCGTCGAATACACGTCAGTGGTACATCTAAAAAGACCGTTCACCCAGTTACAGATCACCAGAGAGCCCCCCGAGATTTCAATAGGTAAACCCTTGGACCCAAAGTCCCACCAAGACTGGCGTTGTTCGTTCAGAGCAATACGTTTTGTAGCCTTCTCCTTTTCCGCCTCCTCCTTCCTACGCTTCTCCTCCACCGTAAGGTCCTCCGCCTCCATCCTGTATGGGCCCTTTGGGATCTCTGAGGACACAGTATTGGAGCACGTGCGGTAGGTCCCACATACGCAGCAGCGCACGGACAAAATATCTCCACCCGTCCTCGTCCCAGGTCAAGTTAGCATACCAATAAGGGCCTCCCACCGTCTCGAACGGTAGCGACCATGGATGGAAGCCTGCAGGACGGCCGCCCTCGCGGCGCCTGGTAAGCACACGGGCTTCCTTCGAATCAAAAGTGCGAATGGAAGCACCCCTCTCCTCGGTCCACGGCGACACGGCACGCAGCATGCACAAGCGAGAGAGAGAGAGCGAGGATGGTACGTCTCAGGCCCCAGATCACCCCGTACCCGTCGTCGTTTGCACGCAGTGTTACCGTAAGAGCTATCCAAGGGAACATAGGGGCTCTGTGGAGGCTGTTGCGAGGCCACAGGGGGGTCGATACGTCGTCGTTTTTGGGCCCTTTCCCGCATCTGGCCTATCATCCGCCGTCGGTTTGTCGTCACAGGGGTCAACCTTGGTCACCGCCGGGAACTCGTAGAGCTTCCTGGCGCAACGCAGGCGCGGCAATCTCGCATGTCGCGCGCGCGAGGGCGCAGTCTCATGGAGGAGGACTGGAGGGGAAGAAGGACTGAGGAAGAAGGAGATGGAGGAGGCTGAGGAAGAGGAGGAAGAAGGAAGAGGGGGAGCAGAGGGAGGAGAAGGCGGGGGGACCAAGGAAGGCATCGTGATCTCTCAAAAATTAATAGAGCACGAATGGTTGTTTGGTTCCAACTCTGGAAGCAGACCGAGTTCAGGCATCTAGATACTTGAGACTAGCGCGTCTGATGATTTACTTACGATTGCTGCGACAATTAACCCAAGGAGTCTCAAGAAAGCCATCATCATCTCTCTCAAGAACCAGGAGTACATAAAGTTTTTCAGACCCAGCTATGGTAGCAGACCGAGTTCGGGCATCTAGATACTTTAGACTAGCGGTTATCATGAGTTTCGTTCGATTGCTGTGACAAACAACTCTGTAGCTCATCGGCAGTTCGAGTTGAGTCAAGGAAAACATCAAACTTTGTATAAAAATATTTCTTATAAGAGAAAGGAAGAAGAAGACGAAGAAAAAAAAGTGCCAGACCCAGCTCTGGTAGCAGACCGAGTTCGGGCATCTAGATACTTGAGACTGGCGCTTATGATGGTGTTCATTCGATTGCTGTGCCAAACAGCTCTGTAGCTCATCTGCAGTTCGAGTTGAAGCACGAAACTCATCATCATCTCCAAGAAAGTTAGCAGAGCACGAATAGTTTTGCGGGCCCAGCTCTGGTAGCAGACCGAGTTCGGACATCTGGATACTTGAGACTACCGCGCCTGATGATTCTAAATGAATTAGGTGTGGAGGCCAGCTCTGCAGCTCTTCTACAGCTCGAGTTAAGTACAGAAAACCGACAGCACCCGCCAAGATGACACTAAACAGCCGATCCCGCCTACACGCTTTTTGGTAGTAATATGAACCCGATCGACCTGAGATTGAGATGGCGAGCGGGTATAAGATCGAAGATGGGAAAATAATACTAGAGCTCTCACGAATCACTGAATTTTGAGAAATCGAATCTAAAGGAGCAAAATTATGCAAAACTGGCAGCCGGCGGAAAACTGTCAACCAGGTTACCCCCGGGACCCTCGTGGAGCTCAATTTAAAAAGTGAGCGCTGAGATTGAGAAGAAAGCCTGCTCGGAACTCAGCGCGAAAACTCCCTAAATGGAATTTCTGGGTTTGTGCAAAGTCGGTTCCTCCACGTCTTTTGACAGTAGCACTGCAGCTACAGACGTCAGAATTCGACAGGCAGACGCGGCATAACCCACTGCTCGTGAGAAAAATACTGGCTCTCAAAACGCATTGTCAAATCTTTAAGAAAAAATCGGCCCCAGGTTATCACATTGTTCGCCCGGGCCAGGTGGGTAAACTAGCTCCACCCTGCGCCGGACTTCCTCTAGCTCATCGACGCCGAAGAGCTCCACGAGGTACTTCCGTCGAGAATGTTCTGCCAACGCTCTTAGGGAGGTTTTACGAGTCACTTCACGTGAGAAGGACACTGGTTCTCAGAAGCCAAATCTCTCAATCTCCGAAGAACCGACCCCAGGTTGCCCCATTGTCCGCCAGAGCCCGGCACGCTAACTGGGAACCGGCGGTAAACCGTCAACCAGGTTACCGCCGGGGCCCTCGTAGAGCTCTCAACACACGAAAACAGCGCGCAGATAGCGGGGAAGAACGTTCTCGAATGTCAGCTTCAACTGGGAGTTGGCGGTCAACCTTGGTTACCGCCGGATCCTCGTAGAGCTTCCTCGTGGAATGCGGGCGCGGGAATCTCGCATTCCGCGCGCGCGAGGGCGCGGTTTCATGGAAGAGGGCGCGGAGGAGAAGAAGGATCAGGAGAAGGAGATGGAGAAGGCTGAGGAAGAGAAGGACGAGGAGAAAGAAAGGCAGGCGGGGGAGAAACAGGGGGGGAGGTAAACAGGATGATCGGCAGTAGGGGAAAGGGTGGAGAGGGTGGAGAGCAACGATGGCGATGAAGAGGAGGAGGAGGAGGGGAAGGAAGAGGACGAGAAGCAGGAGTAGAAATAGTTGTTGGTTCCAGCTCCGGTGGCAGACTGATTTAATTCATGAAGATACTCCTAACGCGCGCTGCTGCTGATTTCCGTTAAATTCCTGTGCCGAACAGCTCCAATTTTATCTGCATCTCGAGCTACATTAAGAAAGGCAATGTTATCATTTTTTAAACAAACAAAAAAAGAGAGCACGAATAGTTGTTTGGCTCTCGAAGCAGAGCGAGTTCAGGCGTCTAGATACTCGAGACTACCGCTTGTGATGATTTCTGTCCCATTCATGTGCCTACCAGCTCTGTCAGTCATTTGCAGCTCGAGCTGCAACCAGACAACGATCACCACCTCTTTAAAAAAGCAGTGTACAGATAGTTGTTCGAGCCCAGCTCTGGTCGCAGACTAACTTCGGGCATCTAGATGCTCTAGACTAGCGCCGCTAATGATGGCCTATCGATTGTTGCGCCAAACAGCTCTGAAGCACCTCCGCAGCTCGAGTTACCTCAAGAAACTCATGGTTATCTCTACGAAAATAACAGAGTAGAAATAATTGTTCCACCAGCTCTGCTGGCAGACTCAGCTCGGGCATCAAGATACTTGAGACTAGCGCGTCTGGTCCTTTCCTTCCCGCGCAGTGCCGAAAGGCTCTGTAGCTCATCTGCAGCTCGAGTAAGGTCACGAAACTCACCATCCTCTCTGAAAAATTAGCCGAGTACCAATAGATTGTTGGGACCCAGCTCTGGTAGCAGACTGATTTCGGCATGTAGATACTTGAGACTGGCGCTTCTGACCTTGCGATTGCTGTGCTCAACAGCTCTGCAGTGCACCTGCAGCGCGAGCTGCATCCAGAAAATGATCATGATCTTTGAGAAAATTAGAAGAACACCATAGCTGTTCGATCCAGCTGGTAACAGACCGATTTCAGGCATCTAGGTACCTGCGACCAATATCCTTTCGATTGATGTGCCCAACAGCTCTGTAGCGCATCTTTAGCTCGAGTTAAGAACAGGAAGCCAACAGCATCAGCCAAGATGAAACAGCCGATCCCGACCACATCCTTTCTTGGCAGTAACAGGTATCCGATCGACCTGAGATTCAGATGGTGAGCGGGAATGAGATCGAATATGAAGGCAAAATACTCGAGCTCTAACGAATAATTAACTTCGAGGAATCGAAATTAAACCGAGCAAAATTATGAAAAACTTCTGTCGACATGGTTTGTCAACTAGCACCCCAGCGACCGGAATTACTGTTCTAGCTTCGCCGCTAACGCTCTTAGGGAAGCACTACGAGTCAAACTCGCACTTGCTTTTGTTTTGGGTGTATATGACGTCGGTTCCCCATTTTTTCATCGAACGGGCGCTTCTAGAGCTCTGTGACTTTCACCAACGAACGCACATGATCGACTGCAGGGAATGAACATCTGATTTCGAAAACGAAATTTGAAATCTGTCTGCGGCAACACCAATTCATGCGGTATTTCGATAAAAAGAGCACGGGGAACCGATGTCGTATGAAACCCGAAAAATGCATTTTATCAGTTTTCAAGCTGATCTCTGGAAACGATCTTCCCTTGTTCTTAGGCACTGGTTTGGTGTGTTGAGAGCTCTACGAGGGTCCGGACGGTAACCTGGTTGACGGTTTACAGCCGGCTTTCAGTTCCGGCGCGGGGTGCAGCTAGTTGGCCGACCCGGCCCGGGCGGACACTATGGGAACTGGGAGCCGGCGGTAAACCGTCAACCAAGGTACCACCGGGGGCCTCGTAGAGCTCTCTTATCTCAAGCGTAGCTGAAACAAACCTAAAAAAACACGTTTTCCGGCGTTTATCAAAAAAGTCGGTTCCCCCAAGTGTTTTGATAGTATTGCTGCATCTACGGACCTGAGAATTTGACTAGCAGACGCGGTATAACCCACTAAAGGTGCGAAATATACCAGTTCTCAAAACGAATTTCAAAATCTCTGGAAATATTCCAAAAACCGACCCCAGGTCACCTCATTGTCCGCCCGGGAGCCGGCGGTAAACCGTCAGCCAGGTTACCGCCAGGAGCGTCGTAAAGCTGATTTCTCCCGCGGCGCTGCTCGGAACACGTGGAAGGAGCTTCCTCAAGCGTGAGCTGAGAAACTCGAAAAAAAAGGTTTTCATCCAAAGTGAGTTCCGCCAAGCGTTTCATAATAATACTGCAGCTACGGACCTGAAAATTTCACTGGCAGACGCGACATAACCCACTACAGGTGCGAAAAATACTGGTTCTGGAAACAAAATTCCGAATCTTCCAGAATCTTCGAAAAGCCGACCCCAGGTCACCAAATTGCCCGCCCGGGCCGGGTCGGCCAACTACCTGCACCCCGCGCCGGAATACCTCTAGCTGGTCGATGCCGAAGAGCTCTACGAGGTGCTTGCAAAATAAATGTTAAGGAATTGTACACCGTCGGTTCCTGCTAGTGTTTTTATCAAAATACTTCAGCTAGAGCCCTGAGAATTGTACCATCGAACGCGCCATGATTGAATGCAGAGAATCAAATTTTTGGTTCCCACAAAGAATTTAATCCCTCACAATTTTCCGAAAACTGCGAGACGGCGGTAAACCGCCCTTGGGTGCCACTGGAACTCGTAGAGCTTCCTCGCGCAAGGCGGGCGCGGCAGTCTCGCTATCCGCGCGCGAGGGCGCGGTTTGATGAAGGAGGAATCTGAAAGGATAAACATACCAGACCGAGTTCAGGCGTCTGGACTGGCGCCAGCGGCGAACCGTCAACCTGGTCACCGCCGGGAACACTAATGCTGGGAGTAAAAATCTAGTTTCTCAAAATGGATTGTTACAAATCTTAGCAAAACCGAGCCCAAGTTGTCACATTGTCCTTTCTGGTCCGGTCGACCGACTAGCTCCACACCGCGCCGGAATTCCTCTAGCTCATTGATCGCGAAGAGCTCTACGAGGAATAATAAAATTCTCTCTAGAAAGCTGATTCTCTCTCAGAATAAAACTTTAAACACTACTGCTGGGAGTAAAATACTAATATCTCAAAATAAATGGTTAAATGTCTTTCAAATCTTAGCAATACTGACTCCAAGTTGTCACATTGTCCGTCCGAGTCGGGTCGGCCAACTAGCTCCACCCTGCACCCGAATTCCTCTAGCTCTTCTTATCTTGAGAGCTCTACGAGGCACAACAGCTTCCTCAAGCGTGAGCTGAAACACTCAAAAAAACACGCTGTGATCTTCATCCAGAGCTGGTTCCGCCAAATTTGTTGATAGTGATACTGCAGCTACAAGAGAATTCGACAGGTAAACGCGGCATAATCCACAACAGGTGATCCCCCACCTGCTTTCTCCTTCCCTTGTTACTTGGCTCGTAGAGCTTCCCTAAGAGCGTTGGTGGCGAAGCTAGAAGCGTAATTCCGGCGCGCTGGGGGGCTAGTTGGCAAAAACATACCGACGGATGTTTTGTCTTTTTTGACATGTTTAAATTCGATTTCTCGTTATTCAACAATTCGTTAGAGCTTTGATATTTTTTCTCCCCATATTAAATCTTATTCCTGCTCGCCGTCTGAATATCAGCTCGATCGGGTACCTACTACTGCCAAAGAGCACTCCGGCGGGATCCGCTGTTTCGTGTCATCTTGGTAGGTGCTGTCGGTTTTCTGTACTTGACTCCAGCTGTAGGAGCGATACAGAGCTGGTATGCACACCTAATCGATCCAGAATGATCAGGCGCGTTCGTCTCAGGCATCCAGAGGTATGAACTTGGTCTGCTACCAGAGCTAGGTCCGCGAAACTATTTGCACTCTACTATTTTCTTTGGAGGTCATCATGAGTTTCTGGACTGAACCCGCGCTGCAGATGAGCTAACGAGCTCTTTGGCACAGCAATCGGAGGGAAATCATCAGGCGCGAGAGTCTGGAGTATCTAGACGCCTGAACTCGGTCTGCTATCAGCGCTGGAGCCGAAAAACTATTCGTACTCTGCTATTTTTTGGAGATGGTCATGGTTTTCTTGACTTAACTCGAGCTGCAGATGAGCTACAGAGCTGTTCGGCACAACAATCGGAAGGAAATGATCGGGCGCGCTAGTTGAAAGTATCTAGACGCCTGACATCAGTCTACGATCAGCGCTGGGGCAGAAAAACTATTCGTACTCTGCTATGTTTTCGGGAATGGCGATGGTTTTCTGGACTTAACTCGAGCTGCAGATGAGCTACAGAGCTGTTCGACAAAGCAATCGGAAGGTAATCATCAGGCGCGCTAATTGAGAGTATCTAGACGCTGGACCTCGGTCTGCTATTAGCGCTGGGGCCGAAAAACTATTTGTAATCTGCCTTAACTCGAGCTGCAGATGAGCTACAGAGCTCGTTGGCACAGCAATCGGAGGGAAATCATCAGGCGCGCTATTTTAAGTATCTAGACGTCTGAACTTGGTCTGCTATCAGTGCTGGATCTGAACAACTATTCGTACTCTGCTATTTTGTTCAGATGGTAATGTTTTCTTGACTTAACTCGATCTGCAGATGAGCTACAGAGCTGGGCTCATCAATCGGAAGGACATAATCAGACGCGCTAGTTTAAAGTATCTAGACGCCTGAAATCGCTGGAGCCAAAAAACTATTCTGCCTCTACTATGTGTTAAGAGATGTTGGTGGTTTTCTCTTACGCTGTTCGGCGCAGCAAGAGCGCGCAGGGCACGGCGAAAACAGGAAAAAGAAGCATGGAGGAATGATACCGGATAACACTATCATAGCAGCGACGCCGGAAAAGGCAACAAGGACTTATCTCGAAATTGTCCGCTCGACCCTCCTGATATTCTGCCTGCATGCCAATTGAAAGACCAATGTGCCTGGCGCGAAGCACAACTGCAGTCTTTTATTTTTTATATATATATATATACATACATACATACATACATACATATATATATATATATACATACATATAATATATTTCTATGTATATGTATACAGCCGCGCAGTCAGTCGCCAGCGCGGCAAACTTGATCGGAATCAAGAAATTGCTCGGGGAAGTGCTGAGCGTGATTATGGCCAGCGCAGGAAAATTCAAATGCCTGCCAGTGGGGAAGTCGTCATGTGGGAAGATCGTTATACAGTCGTGAAACACGCAGAGCGTTATCATGCTATCTTCGGGGAAAATAGAAGTTATGTAACGGTTAATGGGGATCCAGTAGGCCCCGGATTGCAAGCCGTTCTCAGAGGCTTTGACACCCATATTTTTTGGTCTCATGAGTAGATGCTGCAGCGACATAGAAACCACTTGCAGACGAGGCCTGCAAACAGTTAGACACAGAGAGTCAAATATGTCTGCATCAGAAGGTAAAAGGGAAGAAGACGTCATAGTTAAAAGTAGGTGCCAACCAGCATGCTTTTAAATGAAATTTCGCTACAAGGCAGACAGCGTTTAGCCCTTGTACCATAATGTTAACATGCGCTGCATCTGTCTGCGGCCCGACGTCACTGCGGTCTGGTTTAGTTGTGCTCAAAGCCGACCGTCTTCGCCCATCCGGTTCACAAGATGCCGCCACATCCATCTGCCCTACGGCGAGTCGCAGTGGCGCCCCGCCGGGCCCGACCCGACGCCGGCTGAGCCTGGCCCGCCAAAATCGCCAGCGGTTATGTTCGCGATTAGTGGCGAGGAGGTGCCGACGCATGATGAAATCGCGGAGTGGGCGACGTTGAGCCAGGGGCCAAAGGTTTGGGCGACTGGACGGAGGTCCCCGGGACTTTTGCCAACCTGCGCAACGGCGCCAACGTGGCGGTCGCAGATTTGCTTGCGGGCCAGACGGGAACGAGGAAAAATAAAGGGGCGGGCGGAGACCTCGAGACGCAGGTTCTCTTTAGAGGCGCTGTCGGTATTCTGCACTTAACTCTAGCTGTAGTACAGCTACAGAGCTGGTACGCACAGAAAACGATACAGATCATCAAGAGCGTATGGCTGAAGCATCTATCTCAACGGAGTCTGTTTCTCGAGCTAAGTACGCAAGTATGCGACCGATTTTAGAGTTTGTTTGGCTTTCGCTTGAGCTTGCTTCACGTGTTCCGGGAGCTGAGTCGGTTATATGCGAATGCTCAGCGCAAAAATCATTTTTTTTCTCGAAATGAATTGGTGATTGGTCAGGCTATACAGGGCGCTTGCGCCCAAGCAGGGCTAGAGCCAATTAAATCTGTCTCCTCCACTTTGCGGGAAATTTCTTTGACGTGCTACACCTGTGCAGCGCTCGGCAGCCGACAACTCTGTCTCCGTCACGGTGGAGCCTGGATCAAAAATGTAGTCTTCTGAGACACGAGCATTCACGGGTCGTGACCTGGTTCGCGGTTTTCCGCCGGATCCCAGTTGGCCCAACGGCTCAGGCAGATAATACGGTGACTCTCGGTCGGTTTTGCTAATATTTCGAAGATATTTGACAATTTATTTTGAGAAACCAGATTTTTCGCACCTGTAATGGCTTATGCGTCTGCCACCGGGACTTCTGCCAATCTGCGCAACGACGTCAACGTGGCTGTCGCAGGTTTTCTTGCGGGCCAGACGGAGACGGGGAGAGTTAGAGCGGCGGGCAGAGACCTCGAGACGCAGGTTCAGGGGTCCAGAGCGTGACTCCTGGACACCGCTCGTTGTTCGTTTAACTCCTCAACACCCCACAGCGTGACTTCACAACATCCCTCTAATATATATATATATATATATATATATATATATGTGTTATTTTCGTTTCAGTTATTTATTTACGTATTCATGTATTCATGTATGTACTTACTTATTAATTCATTTTTCAAATATCTATATAGATGGATATACATGCACACAGACACACATATATATATATATATATGTATACCGCCGCTCCACCCTGCAAAGCGCAGCGACTGTTATTATCCAGGGCCGCCCCCCAAGGAATTGGATATCAAAGGGGTGATAATGCGCAGGGCGTGACAATGGGATTTGCTGATTGGGTGGATGGGGATCGCGAACGCATCAAGGTCTCGTCGCGCGGACCAACTACCAGGCGCGAGACCGATATAACATCCAGTGTGCTGCGGAAGATATTTCTGTCATTGCCAGTCTTAACCGCTGGAGCTGGTTTTGTGGACCTTCTGATTATAGCATGCGCAGGGTATAAAGTTGTGGAACACAACGCAGAGCGTTATCGCGCCATCCCCAGGGAAAGATGAAAGTTATGGGAAGAAAGATGCGGGGCCGCGTGGGCCAAGGATTGCATGCGGTTCCCAGAAGCGTTACCCATATGCGTTTTTGGTCCGATGAGCAGATGCTGCAGCGGCCATTGAAACCGCTTGCAGACGAGGCCCGGCGCAGACAGGCACAGAGAGATTTGTCAACTGGCGCCGGCGGTGAACCGTCAACCCAGTCACCGCCGGAAACCTCGTAAAGCTCCTTTCGCACGTGAGAGTGCTCAGAATCAGAAGAGAGCGCTTCAGGAAGGATTTCTCGAAAAAGGCAACATTGTTTTTCTTCATGTCGACATGAAGTTGGTTCCCCCAAGCGTTTTGATAGTAAACTGGGCGCCGGCGGTAAACCGTCAACCTTACCGCCGGGGGACTCGTAGAGCTTCCTGACAACACATAATGTCGAAAAAATTGCAGAGAACGAATAGTTTTTCAGCCAAGCGATTTCAGACCTCTCGATGCAACAGCCGAACGCCCCCGATGCTTCTGGATTGTCTTCTGTACGAGCTCTGTAGCTCTCCTACAGCCCGAGTTACGTGCGTAAATCGACAACAACCCTGAAGACTCGAACAATATGAATAGTTTTGCGAACCTAGCTCGGGTATGAGACGAAGTTCAGGCCTCTGAATGCGACAGGCGGACGCGTCTGATGTCTCCAAATCGATTCCTGTGATTACCAGCCACGCAGCCTCTCTACAGTCCGAGTTAACTGCAGAAAACCGACAGCATCTCAGGATGACTCGAACAAGAATAGTTTCGCGGACCTAGTTCGGGCAGCAGACCGAGTTCCGAGCTCTGGATTCGACAGGCGGACGCGCCTGATGTCTCCAAATCGATTCCTGGGACTACCAGCACTGTAGCCCCCCCACAACCCGAGTTAAGCACAGAAAACCGACAGCACCTCTCAAGATGACTCGAACAATACGAATAGTTTCGCGATTCTAGAGCGGGCAGCAGACCGAGTTCAGAGCTCTGGATTCAACAGATAAACGCGACTGATGACTCTGAATTGGTCTCTGTAAGCATCAGCTTTGTAGCTGTCATATAGCTCGAGTTAAGTAACAAACCGAGAGCGCCTGTCAAGATGACTCGAATAATACGAATAGGTTTACGGACCTAGCTTGGCTAGCAGACCGATTTCAGACCTCTGGATACAACAGACGAACGCGCCTGATCATTCTGGATCAATAAGGTGTGCTTCCCAGCTCAGTAGCTGTCCTGTATTTCGAGTTAAGTCCAATATACCGACAGCGCGTACCAAGATGACTCGAAACGGTCGATCCCGCCTGGACGCTTTTTGGCAGTTTAAGGTACCCGATCGAGCTGAGATCAAGATGGCGAGCGGGAATAACATCGAAAATCACAGGAAAAAAATGCGAGAGCTCTAACGAATGGTTGAATTTCGAGAACAAAATTTTCAACCGACCAAAAGTCAGCAAAAGGTTCGTCGAGATTTTTCTTGCCAACTAGCTCTCCAGCGCCCCGGAATTACTCTTAAGCTTCCAGCAATAACTTGCTAAGGGAAGCTCTACGAGTTAAGAGTGCCTACAGAGCTCACATTAAGACGCAGACGCCAGCACAATCGTTTACAGGTGCAAAAAATCTGCTTTCTCAAAATGAATTGTCAAACTGGGAACCGGCGGTAAACCGTCAACCAGGTTACCGCCGGATCCCTCGTAGAGCTCATTTCTCGCAAGACGCTCCTGGATACGCATGCAGGAAGAGTCTAGAGCAACACTCAAAAAACTCGAAAAATTACGTTTTTATGTTTTATACAAAGACGGTTCCGCCAAGTGTTTTGATAGCAATATGCACCTACGGACCTCAAAATTTGACTGGCGAGCACGGAAAAACCCGCTACAGGTGCGAAAAATACCGGCTCTCAAAACGAATGTTCAAATCTCTCAGAAAGTTCGTTCAACCGACCCAAAGTTCGCACATTGTCCGTTGGGGCCGGGTCGGCCAACTGGCGCCGGCGGTGAACCGTCAACCTGGTCTTCGGTCTGCGGGGCCCGATTCGAGCCCCCTTAGGGGGCAGGGCCAGCGGTAGGATTACCTACAGGCAACCTAAGCACTAACAGCGGAGCTGTGCGATATACAAGTCAGCGTAGCTGTGCATATATGATACAACAGCGTAGCTGCACAGGAATATACACACATCAAGAAACCGTGGGGCTAAGCATGTATCTTACAACAGCGGAGCTATGCAGATATTATACACAAACAGTCACCTGCCAAGTTGTACGTGTATACACATCTCGGCAATGCCATTGAGAAGAGAATGTGCAGCTGCCAACTCAGCCTGTGTGATCGTGCAATGGCTAGGGATCATGAAACCTCTGCGGCCAACTCCAGGGTGCCATC
>CAUYUJ010019977.1:0-70000 GCA_963575745.1 Prorocentrum cordatum
TTGCCGGTATAGAATGGGGGGAGCGAAGGATGACATAAACAGAATGGCTCGGAGGGTCGCGCGGATTTCTCGGACCGGCGCTGAGGCCCCCTGGCGGCGTCTCCGGCGCCGCCCCTCTGGCGCGCGGAGCGCGCCAGGGATGGGGGCCTAGTGCGGAACCAAGAAATCCTCGTTTATGTGTATGTCGTTGTTCCTTTCCTTATAAACGGGGGACGCATGCGGACTTTGCCACGGGGGTCTCCGGTGGAGCCCCCTTCTCGCGCCACGAAACGTGCGAGGAATGTGCTGAACTGAGCAGGGGACGCAGGCGGGCCCTGCCACTGGGCCCTTCGGTGGAGCTCCCTGTGTGGCAACGGAATATGTGCGGGGTGTGCCAAATTGGACGGGGGAAGCATGCGGGCGCTGCATTGGGGCGTTCGGTGGAGCTCCCTATGTGGCCACGAAGCGTGCGAGGGGCATGCTGGCATGGGAAGGGGAGCGCATGCGGACCTGGTGTTCCCTCGGGGGCCGCGGAACATGCGAGCGGCGTGCCGACACTGGCGGGGGACGCACGCGGACCTCGTCACAGCGGCCGTGGGAGGAGCTCCCAATGTGCCCAGCGACCCGGACCAGCTCCCCTGGCCGCGAAGCAGAGACACTTGCGCGGATGGCAGAGCGCGCGGGGGGACCTGCGGAGGGTAGCGGCAGGTGGGGAGGAGGGATGATCGGAAGGCGAGAGGACACACAGTGCCTTTTTTAATACATGCTCTGCGTCAGAGCGTGAAAAACCTACCCCGCTTTCGCTTCCAGGCAAAACCAAGCCGTACCACGCGCCTCCTCGTCAAGCGGCCTGACCAGTACAGGCTGCAATTTGGCATCGTTTGGTATCTCTTGGAAGCGAGGGTGGTCAAAAGCGAGGTAGGTTTGTTTTCCCCCTACTGCGTGCGGATCATGTATCCAAAATGTAGGGATTTAGTATTAAAAACAACGATGAGTTCATGTATGCATGTATTCATACATTAATCATGTATTACAAATCATATACCTTCAAAAATCATATGTATTAAAAGCTGCCATGTTGTGTGGGCGCTTTTTTTGCCAAAACAATCCTCGCGGCCATGCACGGTTAATGATCTGAGCACACTGTCTTAATAGATCCTCCGGACAGGGTGTGGACGCGAGGCGGGTCGGATTCAAGACGGGGGCGGCCCAACACTGGAGAACATGAGACCGATTACCCAACAAATATGTAAAACAGCTCTGGTCATGCTCCTGGCTATCGACGGCGCGGTTTCTTCCTGTTGCAGCGCTCAATGTCAGTGTGCTCGTCCTGGCTTCTGGCCCTCCTCGTCCTCCACCTCCTGCTCCTCCTGTTCTTGGAGTATACGTAGCCTCAGGGGCTCGATGCTGTCAACCTGCGCCTTCGCACGGTGTTTGGACAACAAAATCAGGATCTCTGAGTCTACGGGACTCCACGGGCACGCTCGACTGTTCATCCGCACTGCCCGACCCGATAGACACCACGGTTGCTGTCGCTTCTGCTCGCGCTCCATGCCATCATCATCAGATGTCGAAGGTCCGCGCGGATCTCTTGAGGGGGCGATGGATCTCCCTCCCCCTGCGCGCGGAGCGTTTCGGAACGGCTCTAGGAGCGCCGCCACAGGAGTTCTGCTTACGTGTTCGCTCTGTTTCTGCTTCCGTATGCGCTTCTCTTCTTCCCAATCATCCTGTGGTGTTGGGTTCTGTCCTGTGGTGTTGGATCCTGTGGGGCCGTCGTTGGAGCTCCCTAGTTGGCCTTGAAAGGTGTGAGGTGCGCGCCGAGACGGGTGGGCGGAATTGCAGCCGGACCCTGCCACTGGGGCCTTAAGTGGAGCTGTCGATGGTAGCCACGAAGCGTGTGAGGGTGCGCCGCGATGGTGGGCGGAACTGCATGCGGACCCTGCCACTGGGGCCGTCGATGGAGCTCCCTAGGTGGCCACGAAAATTGTGAGGGGTGCGCCGCGATGGTGGGTGAAATTGCACGCGGAGCCAAACACTGGGGCCTTCGGCGGAGCTCCTTATGGAGTATGGAACCACGACAGGTGTGAGGTGTGTGCCGAGATGGGGAGTGGAAGTGCATGCTGGAACTGCATGCGGTCCCTGCCACTGGGGCCTTAAGTGGAGCTGTCTTTGAGCCCAAGAAGCGTGTAGCGTGTGAGGGTGCGCCGAGATGGTGGGTGGACGTGCATGCGGACCCTGGCACTGGGGCCCTCGGTGGAGCTCCTGAAACGTGTGAGGGCCGCGCCGAGATGGTGGGTTGGATTTGCATGCGGACCCTGCCTGTGGTGCCTCAGATGGAGCCCACTATGGGGCCACGCATCGTGTGAGATGTGCGCCGAAATGGGGGGCGAAACTGCATGCGGACACTACCTCTGGAATCTCAGGTTGAGCCCCCCGTGGAGCCACGAAGCGTGTGATGGATGTGCCAGGATGGGGGCTGGAAATGCATGCGGACCCTGCCACTGGGGCCTTAGGTGGAGCTATCTATAGAGCCACGAAGCACGTGAGGGGTGAGCAGGGATGGGGGTTTGAACTGCATGCGGACCCTGCGACTGCAGCCTCAGGTGGAGCTCCCTAGGTGGCCACGAAACGTGTGAGCGCATTGCCGAAGAAATGGGAGGTGGAATTGCATGCGGACCCTGCCAGTGGGGCCGTCTGTGAAGCTTCCTATGGAGCCACGAGACGTGTGAGGTGTGTGCCGAGAAGGACGGCTGGAACTGAGCCACGAAGCGGGGGAGGGGTGTGCCGGAGTTGTCATGCGATGAGCAGAGGCATTGACGTGAGGAGGGAAGAAGGGGGGGGAAGACGGATGAGGATGAGGATGATGCTGATACTGATGCTGATGTTGCTGATGATGAGGAGGAGGAGGGATAGGAGGAGGAGGAGGAGGAGGCGGAGGAGGAGGTGGAGGAGGAGGAGGTGGGAGGAGGAGGGGGAGGAGGAGGGAGGGGGAGTTGGAAGAGGAAGGAGGAGACGCGGGGCGCTGTCTCTTCAAAACGAGGTCCCAACACCACAGGATGGTTTGGAAGACACTGCCGCTGAGTGGTCCCAGACTGGTCGTCCCGTCCTCCAGCGCCAGAGGTCTGAGCACGCAGGGGAACGACTTCGCGGTGGAGCTGAATGGCGAGCGGTGCGCCTCCCGCCGGCCTCCTCCTCCTCCTCCTCCTCCTCCTCCTCCTCCTCCTCCTCCTCTCCTCCTCTCCTCCTCCTCCTCCTCCTCTCCTCCTCCTCCCTCGCGCCTTGACCCCTCCCGCCTTCGGGGCGCTGGGGGCCTGACCCAGGGGGTCTCCCGCGGGCGGCCGCGTCCCGATCCCTTTGCTTGCCCGCGCGGGAGAGGCCGAGCCGGGCGCAGCCCTGCGGGCGCCGCCGGCCCAGCCGGCGCACCCCGCAGGGCTACGTCGTTCTGGCGCTTCCACGGATGCGATGACTGCTGCTGCGGTCAAGTGGCGGCGAGGCGTCCTGGCTCGCCTGTATCGGGGGCGGAAAGGAGGGGGTGATGACCGGGGGGGGGGCGGATAGCATCGCGGGGGCCACGAGATCTCCCCAGATCTCGTGGCGCCCCCTCTTGTTCCATTACGTCCCTGGCCCCCCCGCTGCGCCGCGCACATGCCGCCGGCCATGATTTGCACCCCCCCTCTTGGACACCCTCCTCTTGGCCGCTCCCGACTATAGCCCCACCGAACAATGTTCTAAGAACCTTTGTGTGGTTTCCACGAGATGTTCTTAGAGCAGTTCTGGCGGAGCCTGTCCTGTGTTATCACATCGGGCTTCTGTTCTAAGAACTTTGTTTTTGTCCTCAGAACATGTTTGGGTTCTAAGAACCTTTCGTGGTATGGCTATAGGAATGCTGGGACGGTCGGTCCCTGCTCAATGCTGTGAATGCGACTATGTACGGTGACGATCACCACGGCTACTGCGCACACGGCGGACGCGACCACAAGCTACCACCGATGTGCCCTGGACGGTCCGGAGCGGCAACGGGGGCCCAGTCACCTGCAGAAGGAGGCACGACGGAAAAAATCACCCGCCTCTCCTCCCCCCCGGTGGGTGGACAAAACGTGTCGACACCCGTCGCGCCAAGATGATACCAGATCCAACAACTGTCCGTGGCCCCCGCCTCCCCCACCCAGAGTTGGCAGGGCCGGATGCGGGGCAGCGCGTGGGGTAACAGGACATACGTACGGACGCTTCGACTGTGGGTTTGGGGGTGAGGGGGGGCGAGCCACACCTGCCGTCGTGCCTGATTATCGTGCCTGATTGTCTCCACGCCGTCGGCGTGGAGATAATCGTGCCATCGTGCCTGATTATCTCCACGCCCTCGGCGTGGACACTGTTTGTCTGCGCACCGTCGCACCCTCGGCGCCCCGAGCCGAGTCCGACTCCGGGCCCGATCGGCCGGGGCTGGGACTGGGGGCCAGAGCTCGACCGGTGGCGAGGCGTCCTATAGCTTGCCTATATAGAGGCCCACCAGAGAAGGCTCGAAGAGCCTCTCGTGGTTTGCACGGCATGCTCTTGGGGCACTTCTGTGGCGGGGACCGCCCTGTTTCAGCACATCGGGCCAGAATGTTCTGAGGCTTTACTTCTTGTTATTTGAGCATGTGGGGGTTCGAAGAACCTGTCGTGGTCGGCCTATGGGAATGCCGGGACGGTCGATCCGGGCTCAAGCATCGGTCTGGCGCGGAGCGCTGGGACTGCAGAAGGAGGCCCGGTGCGTCTGCCAGAAGAGAAGGGCAGATATCATCCCGCAGATCCTTGATCTGTCCGGGGTCGGTTCTGCCCTTGCCCTGTCTTCGTCTGGCCTTCCCTCCCCTCCCTCCCTCCCTCTGCTCTTCCTCCCCTTGGGCGGAGCTTCTCACTCCTCACATTCTCTCTCGAGTGCGATTGCTGCTGTCTGCTTACATTCCCTCCTTCGTCCCTCCATTTCCTCCAGCGACGGCGGGGGGCACCACTACGGCGGCGGCAACGAGCAAGAGGATGACCACCGCCACCACAGGGGGGGATCCCGGGGAAGCGCAAGCCTCCTGCAGAACCCTGTTCCCTCCTCCTCGCCTGCTCCCTCCATGAGGAGGAGGGAGCAATAGAGTGCAGAGGAAGAGGAGAAGCGGACGGGGAGGAGGAGAATGATGACCAAGAGGAGGAGAAGGAGGAGGAAGAGGAGGAGAATGAGGAGGAGGAGGAGGAAGAGGAGGAGGAGTTCGAAGTGGAGGAGGAGGACCTTCTGTGAGGTCGGCGGTGCTGGTGAGTCTCGTTTCGCTCCCCAGGGGGGACCGGCCTGCTGCCCGTGCCCGATGGGCGGTCTATCGGCGACACGCCAAGAGGTAGAATTAAGGCAGACCTGTCCCTCTACAGGAGGAACTTTCCAAAATAGCAAAAAAACAATCAGGAGACGATGTTTCACTATTTTGACTATGGGGGAATGTTTTTTGTGCTGTTTGTAATTCTTCCACTTCCGCCCGCCTGTATAGGAGGACACGCCCGACCTAGAGGTAGAAGCGGAAACTTCGGGGGTCAGCATGGACTCATTGCTTCCGCGCTGGGCCCTGCTTCCCCAGCGCGCGAAGCGCACCACGGGCGGGGACCTCCGCGTGCACCCGAGGAGCACCCGTGGACCTACGCAGTGTATTTTTTTCTGCGCAGTGTCTCCTCTCAAGAATGCGTGTCGGTCGAAGTCTGCAGAGTTGTGGGCGAAGGTGCCGAAACCGGAGAGGGGAGGAATTGATTCCAGGCGGCCTCCGGGAGTTGAATTGAGCGCCCCAGGGCCAGTTTACTTGCCTCCCGGGCATCGAAGTCGGCCACTTGTCAGAGCTGGTGGCAATGGCGTTGATGACGATGCTATCATTGTGTCGCACCGTCATAGTTGAGTGAGCTCGAGGGCTCTATTTGATTACAACTCGTGTCGCACTTCTCGGTTCCATCCCTCTCCTATGCGCCGTGTCCTGCCCGCTCTGCAACGCGTGGGTCGCAGCATCCGCGCTGCACCCGCCAGGTTTTCTAGAGCTGTCAACGATGTGCTCATCAAGAAGAGCATCAAGGCAGTCCCCCATCGAGCCGCCACCCTTCCTGTGGAACCACACGCCGTGTCTCCTTCTTCCCCTCTGCCTTTCCCCTCCCCTCTGTTGCTCCTCCTTCCTCTTCCGTTTCCTACCCCTCCTTCTCCCTCGCGTCCCGCCGAATGTTTTTTGCCTGGCCGGTGGATGAGCCCTTGCCCTGAATTTTCATGTCTGAAAATAATTGTTGTTGATCCCCCCCACTGGTGCATATTGTCTTTTCTCCATCAAAGTGTGCCCCTCGACGCTCGCACCTTGTTTTGTGACATGGAAAGTCTTGATGCTCAAACTGGGCCCCTGGCCCCCGGGTTACAACAACAACGGCTCCCGCGTGAGACTTCCTTACAATTTTGCCAGGACGCCCGCTCCCGCCCGAGAATTCCTGTCATTTTATTCAGGAGCCGCGCTCTCGCTTGGGACCTCCATACAATTTATTCAGGCATCGCTCTCCCGGCGCTCTGCAGTGGCGCTCTCGCTGGAGACTTGCTTGCAACCTACTGAAGAATGGCCTTACGTTGGAATTTCCTGCAATTTGCTTAAGCGCCGCGCTCCCGACACCCAGGCACCCAGGAGTCGCGCCCGTTGTGGCCCCATGTGCATGCCCTTCGTGGCCCCGCTGTCGCCATTTGTGTCCCCCTCACTGTCCTACGTGGCCCAGTTGCTACCCTCAGTGGCCCTATAGTTGCCTTCTGTGGCCCCGCATTATCTGCACTTCGTGGCCCCCGCTCGTTCGCGCTCTTCGTGGCCCCATACGCATTCCCTTCGTGTCCCCGCTGTCGCCCTTCGTGGCCTACTTCGTGCCCTTCGTGGCCCTGCTGTCGTTCTCTCTCGCTCTCGCTTTCGCTCGTCGTCGCCGTCGTCGTCGTCGTCGCCGTCGTCTTCGACGTCGTCGTCGTCGTCGTCGTCGTCGTCGTCGTGGTCGGTCCCCTGTCCGTCCCTCTTGGGGTCGGGTCGACGGTCCGCGGCCGCCCCGCCGCTTGCCGGGGCCCGGCCTGCAGGGAAGAAAGGTATACCCCCCAAAAGGGGTTCGATCGAAGAGGAAGAGGGCGGGTATCGAGGGTTTGGGAAATACGCGTTTTTCGGACACTCGAGCATATAAATGGCGAGCAGTCTTAAAATTATTGCTGCTGTTGTTGCTGCTGAAGTTGATGATGCTGATGATGATGGTGATGGTGGTGGTTGTGATGATGGTGATGCTGCTGATGATGTTGATGATGATGTCGATGATGGTGATGGTGAGCGTCATGCTGCTGGTTGTGATGATGGTGGTGGTGGTGATAAGTATGATGATTATGATGTTGGTAATGTTAGATCACCATGATATACAAACCTCTATATGGACATCCTGTGGCAAGTCTCGCCACCGTTCCAGTCCTGCATTATGCGTGGCGAGTGCTCCAGGGGGTACGGGCGGAAATCATGTGTAACATCTCGTGCCCCCAAATGTTGGGGAGCTGAGGATGTTGAGGGAGGACGGTGATGGTGACGATGAGGAGCAGGAAGAGCAGCAGGAGGAGATAGAGGAAGGACGTCGAAGATGATACATGTTCGCCTTCACTTCTCGAGGAGCTCTCATGGATCTCATTTGGGCCGCCTTGGAGCTGCCTTGGGCTGCCCGGGGGGCAGTCTTGGGGGTCCCTTGGGGCCGTGTTGTGGCCCTGTCGAGCTGTCTTGAGGCCATCTTCGGCCGTCATCGGGCTCTCTTGGGCAGCCTTGGGCCTTCTTGGTCGTCCTAAGAGTGTCTTGGAACCGTCGTCGGGGCTGTCTTGGTGCCGTGCCGAGCCGTTGAAGGGTTCTAATGCCAGCTTGGGTCTCTCTGGAGGCCGTCTTGGCCGCCTTGGGCTGTCGTGGAAGCCTCTTGGGACATCATGGGGTACTGTTGGTTCGTCCTGGGACTCTCTTAGGGGCCTCCTGGGCCGTCTTAAGGCCTTCGTGGAAGCGCTTTGGGCCGTGACGAGCGGACGCAGCGTGACACTGTCAAAAAAGGCGAGAAGCGTGACACCGTCGTGCACATCAGAGGAATCAGCGATATTTGCTTCTTCGGACCCTGCTTGTGGTTGTCTTGTGTCCCTTTTGTTCGGATGCAATTCCTGGGAGGTCGGATTCTGATTTTGCTCTGGTCCGAAATCCGGCTTAATCCCGCCTGATCCGATTTAATCCCGTTTAATCCTGCTTACTCCCGCTTGATCCGCGGCCTTATCTGGCGCAACAGCCCCCAGTGGGGTTTAATTCTCCTGAATATGTCCGACGATGACCCCCCAGAGAATGCACAAATCGATCAACAACCTAAGGGACATCAATGACTGTTGCCTCTTGGGAGGCCTCTTGGGGGCCTCTTGGGGGCGTCTTGGGGGCATCTTCGGCCGTCTTGTGGCCATCTTGGGCGTCTTGGGACATATCTGTATATAGACATATGTATATATATACTTATTTACATGTTGTGTGTATATATAGATATATATCCATCTATTTATGCTATGTGTAGACGGTCTATGTATTGTCTATGTATGTATATATATATATGTTATGCTTTCTATACATATATGTATAGACATCTTGGCCATCTCTTTATTTATTTTCATATCTGTATATACATATGTATATTTCTATCGATCTATCTATCTATCTACACACAGGGAGAGAGGGAGACAAGAAGAGAGAGAGAGAGAGAGTGTAATATAGATATACGCTCGTACATAAAGATAGGGATGGCGAGGGAATCGGAGAGAAAGAGAGAAAGAAAGAGAGGGAGGGAGAAAGAGACGAGAAAGGGCGAGCTGCATTCCGAGACATATACGTATGTATGAACACATTTACACACGCATTATTGCAGGTATATGTCTATAGCGAGGCGACGAGGGAGAGAGAGGGAAAGATGCAGAGAGAAAGAGAGAGAGAAAGAGAGAAAATGAAAGAGACAGGGAGGGAGAGAGGCCCTCTCTCTGTGTTACCGCTCTCCCTCTCTCTCTATCTCTGTTTCTCTCTCTGTCTATCGCTCGTTCTCTGTAAATGAGTATTTATGTATATATATACGTGTGTGTAAATACATATGTACACAGCCCCCCTTTCTCTCTCTCTCTCTTTCTCTCTCTCTCTTTCGCTGTTCTTTTTGTTTGTCTTTCTCTCTTTCTCTCTCTCTCTCTTTCTCTCTCCTCTGTCGCTGTCAGGAAACGATCGCTGGCTGCAAGTTCATGGTCACGATTGCCGACCCCATGGGCCAGGACGCGAGGCGGCCCAGAGGGGCGGCGCCAGGGGGCCCCCTGGGGGGGGAGCTGTCCCTGCGCGCGGTGCCCCACCGGACAGCACGTGCCCACGCACGGCCTGGTGCCGGGGCCGCGGAGGGGAGGGTCGGGCCGAGCGAAAGTGGGGGGTAGGGCAAGGAGGGTTACGAAATCTGCTGCATGCAGCTGGTTTCGGCCCCACCGAGGGGCCCATTCCTCGGTACAGGGGCGCCTCCCGGCGCCGGGAGGCGCCGGTCAAATTAGCTACGTGAGCTGATTCAACCCCCGCCTTTGCTATCCCCCCCTCCGCCCGGCCCGAGAGGGGAGGACGGGTCGGGGGTTGCTAAACTTAAGTCGGGCGTGTCCCTCTACAGGAGGAGAATGCAAACATAGCAAAAACACATCGTCGGGGGAAGATTTGTTTTTCAGTTGTTTTTTGCTGTTTTGGAGCATTTGTATGGGTATTTCCAACGTTTCGTCCAAGATCCGCCCGCCCGTCAAACAACGACTCAGGATGTGAAAAGCTGGTCCCGGGGAATGGGTCGAGAACCCTGCGGGTCGACGTCATGAAATGACTCCGACGGTGGGACCCCGCATGAGAATCTGTTTAGCTTGCCTGGGGATCTCCTCCTGCCCCCTCGCTTCTCCCACCTACCCCTGCCTCCTCCTTTTCCTCCTGCCTCCTCCTCCTGCCTCAGCCCCTGCCTTCTCCTCTTGCCTCCTCCACCACCACCACCTCCTCCTCCTCCTCCTCCTTTTCCTCCTCCTCGTTATGGCTGCTCCCCCGATTCCCCATGCTTCTCCTGCCTCCTGCGTCCTCCTCCTCTTGCTGCTTTCCCTCTCCCTCCTCCTCCTGCTCCTCCTCCTCCTCCTCCTCCGCCTCCCCTCTCTATCTTCCTCTTCTCCCTCCCCCTTCTCCTCCTCCTTCTCCTCCTTCTCCTCCTCGTCTCCATCTTCCCCCCCTCCTCCTCCGCCTCCCCCTCCTTATGCATCCTTCCTGCCTCCTCCTGGGGACTCTTGGGGCCTCCTGGAGCCTTCTGGGCCTCCCGGGACATCCTGGGGCCTCCTAGGGCACTCCTCTTCCTCCATGTCCTCGTCGTCCTTCTCTTCCTCCTCCTCCTCCTCCTCCTCCTGCTTTTTTTTCTCGTCCTGCATCCTCCCTCCTCCTCCTTCCTCCTCAACCTCCTCGTGGGGAACACGACCCAGAGGAAACGCACGACGTGCGTCCTTGTGGATACGCGCCTGAGGGCGACCCAAAGGAAGCGCGCGCTTGAGGACGACCGGAGGGGGCTCCGGCTTCAGCCTTTCACAGTTCACTCACAGACGAGGCTCCCGGCTGATATTTCCCCACATTCAGGCCTCAGGAGCCCAAAATTGACGACAGTTACAGGTTCGAGGATGACCCGCTCGGATTAGCAGCATGAAATGCAAGCCCCATAGGGAGGGGCTCCCGTCTGAGCTTTCGTCACAATTCACTCACAGACAGGCGTCAGGAGCCCAAAACTGATGACAATTACAAGTTCGAGGATGACCCGCTCGGATTAGTAACATGAAGTGCGGGCCCCGTAGGAAGGGAGCCCCCGCTTGAGATTTCCTTACAGTTCACTCGCAGACGAGGTTCCCGCCAGATACTTCCCCCATACTCAGGCCTCAGGACTCCAAAAGTAACGGCCGTTACAGGGTCGAGGATGACCGCTCGGATTGTAAAAAAAGTGCGGGCCCCATAGGGAGGGGGCTACAGCCTGAGGCTTCCTCACAGTTCACTATCAGACGAAGTTCCCGCCGGGTATCTCCCCCACACTCAAGCCTCAGGAGCCCAAAAGTACCGACAGTTTCAGGTTCGAGGATGGCCCGCTCGGGTTGCCAACATGAGCTGCGAGCTCAAAGGGGGGGGAGGCTCCCGCTCAATATTTCTTCACAGTTCACTCACAGACGGTGATCCCGCGTGATACTTCCCCCATATTCAGGCTTCGGGAGCCCAAAACTGCCGACAGTAACAGGTTCGAGGATGACCCGCTCGGATTACCAACATGAAATGCTGGCCATGGGGAGGGGGTTCCCGCCTGCAACTTCCTCACAGTGCACTCACAAACGAGGGTCCTGCCGGATATTTCCTCCATATTCAGGCCTCAGGAGCCCAAAAGGGACGACAGTTACAGGTTCGAGGATGGTCCGCTCGGATTGCTAACATGAGCTGCGGGCCTCAAAGGGCGGGGGTTCCTGCTTGTAACGTCCTCGCAGTTCACTCACAGACGAGATTCCCGCCTGATGTTGCTGAGTGATGCAAGAGGGCGTGTATGATGTGCGATTTGATATGATGATGATGATGATGATGATGATGATGATGATGATGATGATGATGATGATGATGATGGCGGTGGTGGTGATGCTGATGATGATGGTGATCGATGGCCGATGGTGATGGTGATGGATGGTGACTGAATGGGTATGATGATTGTGGTGGTGATGATGATGATGATGATGATGATGATGACCGGTGGTGATGATGACCGATGACGGGGTGAATGTGTGGGTGAGGCGGATAGTGCGACGGAGGTGAGGTTCCTGCGCGGAGAGTGTCCAGAGAAAACAAGAACCCCATTTTGGATGTGTGGGGGAATCTGACGTCGGGTGTCTGGGGCGTCGCTAGAGGTGCTCGTGGCCCAACGTGCCCCCAAGTTGTCGCTCAATTTTGAAGCCCATGGGGCCTTCGGGGCCCCACCACGGCTGGACATACACGCTGTTTTGCTGGACGTCGGCTGTGTTGTGTTTTCCGCTTTGGCAAGGAAGTACAGGAACACTGGTAGAGCAAAACAAAACACATGACAAAACAACACGAACAACAACGTTTAGATCCAGCCCTGGGCCTCACGACGGGGTGCTTTGGAGGCCGTGCGGGGGCCGCCCTGGAAAATCCAGGGGGCACCCTGGGCCGGGGGCACCTCTACCATTAAGTCGGGCCTGTCCCGCTACAGGAAGAATGTGCAAACATAGTACAAACATAGCCTGGGGACGGTTTTTCTTAGTATGTTTGAATTTGTCTTACAAAAAAACAAGTAGTTTTGAGTTGTTCATGTTGTCGTCAAAAACCGCCTGTCGGATGACACGCCCGACCTCATTCTAGAACCACCCGAACCGCGGATGGGGGGGGCAGGGAGCATCGCTCGGGCGTCTGGGTTTTTCCTCGGCGGAAGCCGCCGAGGAGCACGCTGGGTCCTCCCGCGAACAGGATCTATACGCTCGAAGGACAGCGATGGATTTCGTTCCGGATTTCGAGGTGAATTCCACCAGCCCTCTGGGCGTAGGTGGTTTAATGTGTTTCCTCTTTTACTCCCCTCCCTTTCGGGGAGAGGTTTATGATTGTTCCCTATTAAGAAACGCCCCCTCCCCCAGGCGACAGGTAGCCAACCCAGAACCATGCGGGCACCCCCCACCATCCCTTGCACAAAACTGTACAAAGCACGCTATGCCTCCATTGTTGGACCATGCGCAGCCAACCCGATGCGGCCTCCCCCCACCAGCCCCATCAACAAAAACGATACAGAGCAGCGGGGGCGGCGGCGGCGGCGGGCGGCGCGGCGGCGGCGGCGGCGACGGCGGCAGCGGCGGCGGCGGGCAGCGGCGGCGGCGGCGGCGGGCAGCGGCGGCGGCGGCGGCGGCGGCGGCTGCGGCGGCGGCGGCGGCGGCGGAGGAGGCGGCGGCGGCGGCGGCGGCGGCGGATTGGCCCCCAGTAGCTGCCCATCCAAAGACGAGTGCTGAATATGCTGAGGCTCGGGCCAGACTCGGGTGCTACGTATGTGTTGGGAGGGCGGGTGGGAGTGAACGACACGGCTTGCGGGCGGGGAGGGAGTCTTGACCCCTCCACAATTACTCCATTAGAATACTACTCTCCCTCTTCCCCTGATGACGGCCTGGGAGTGTCCGACCCCCCCCGCGTATTTTTTTCACACAGGTTTCCCTGGAGTTGGGTTTTCGCTTGCATTTTTGTCCAACATGCTGCTCTCGCTGAGGCGCCGGCCTCATTGTCGGGCCCCGCTCGTTCCGAATCGTGCTCCCGCTGCAGCGCTGGCCTCATTTTCATGCTTCCGCTCGTTCCGAATCGTGTTCCCGCTGCAGCGCTGGCCTCATTTCCGCGCTTCTGCTCGTTTCGATTCGTGTTCCCGCTGCAGCGCTGGCGTCATTTCCCGTGCCATGCCACGGCATGCAATGCATTGCTAGGTTGATACTACGCTTCGCGGTGCTTTTCTACGCCATGCCACGCCGTGCTTTACAATGCATCGCGTACCCTTTCGGGATCATTGCCCTGCTCGACATCCGACTGAACGAGTAGAGAGGGGATCTGCGCCACGGTCAGGGATGGGAGGGAGGGGTGGGATGTCAGATATGACGCGAGCGCACCTAGCTTGCCTTACCCCCTCCCCTGGACCTGCGGGGGGGTTCGCGAAGGGTTGGAGCGTCCAATATGGCAATATGGCCTCGGCGAGGAAACCCACATCATTGGTTGTACCAGGGGTTTGGCCCCAGTCTGGCCTCTCCGAGGGGGGGGGGGGGGGGGGGGCCAGGAGGCCCCAAGAGGCCCCGAGATGGCCCCAATGCGGCCCATGTGGCCCCCAAAAGCCCCCAATAGGCCCCAAGGATGCCCCCCAAAGGCTCCCAAAATACCCTTTAAGAGGCACCCGAGATGCCCCAAGAGGCCTCGGCGAGAATGCCAGCCAGCAGCATGAGGTTTACTAAGGTGTTGGCCACATGTTGGCCTCCTGGGGGGGGTCTGCTTCAGATGACTCCAAGAGCGCCTGGGTGAGCCCAAGATGACCTCCAAGATGGCTCCAGATATCCCAAGATGCCTCAAGATGGTCCCCACAATGCCCCAGGAGGCCCCAAGACCGCTCCAAGACGGCTCCAAGTGGTCAGGGGGCTCCCCCAGGAGGCCCCGAAGAGGCCGAAATCGTTCAAATCTGCAAGGGAAAAACAATGTTTTGGGTTTTCTCGGCTTTTCGCTTCCGATGGCCATCCGAGGCTTCAACATGGCTCCAAGATGGCCCAAGAGGGCTCCAAGAGTGCTCCCAAGGATCCCAAGAGCGTTTCAAGAGGGGCCCAGGAGGCGCCCAGCAGTCCCAGGAGGCGCCCCGGAGGTCTCCAAGAGGCCCCCAAGAGACCCCCGAGAGGCCCCAAGAGGCTCTCCGAGGCACCCACGATGCTCTAAGAGGCGTCCGGGACCGCCAAGAGGCCCCCGAGGACGCTCCAAGAGGCCCCCATTGGGGGATCCTTCCTCTGTGTGCTGCCCACTTCCCTGATCGAGGCACTTCCTCTGGGCATCGTTTCTGGATGGGCTGGTGAGGTTACGCGAAGCGTTTAGAATTTCGTGCGGATTCTTGTTGGCCAGGAATGAAGACCAACAAAAATCCACGCGAAATTAACGTCGTTATTCGCTCGCCGCTTCGGGCAATCATCCACGCAGAAATCCACGCAGAGATCCGCTGCAGCACGTCTGCAAGGCCAGTGCAATGAGGATCCCCGATTCATCCTCACCCGAGTTTACCTTCATCCTCACCGAGTTGACCTTGCATCTCTCTCTCTCTCTCTCTTTTTTTTCCTTCTTTCTCTCGAAGTAGAGCAAGCTTTTGAGCAAGCTGCTCCAAGTGTTCCAGCTCGCGTGAGTAGGCCAAGCGATGTATCAGCGGGTGTTTCTGATTGCCGGTGCTGCCTCACGCGGTCGGGTCGAACATCTGCAGTTGAAGGCGTTCTCATGACATACCCCTGTCCCGGACGAGAGAACAGAGAAGGTGGGACGGGCGAAGAGGTCTAGGATAGGAGGAGTACATGGAGCAGGGGCAGGACGAAGCTAGGACGAGGATATTTTCGGGTGGTGGTAAATCGAGAAGCTCTGAGATCCGGCTTTCTGGAGGATGTCTCGGGCGCCGCGGCCTCGTCAGAGCGTTCCGGAATGCTCTGAGAGCGTTCTGGGTCGATTTGGAACGGATTCATCCTCGTCCGAGCCCCGTCCTATGAGGGGGCTGGGCGGGGGAGGAGGGATCAGGAGCAGGGAGGAGGGAGAAGAAGGAGCGACACTGAGGGGGAGGGCCAGAACGAGCAGGCGGAGGAGGGGGCAGCAAGAGGGAGGTGGACGCGGCGACGGCGAATGGGGGGGGGGTAGACCGGGGCTTGCAGGCTGAAGACGTCTGCGACGACGACGACGACGCGCGGGGGTCTCGGAGCAACTCCGCAGCCGTTTCTCTCTATTTCTCTCTCTCTCTCTTTTTCGCTCTCTCTCACTCGGGGGATCCCGTTACCAGACCTCCGACGGCGTGATTTCCCCTCCCGCCTCTGTCTCAATTTCCGCATCTTCCGACGAGCTGCCAATCGCGCGCTCTTCTGCCCACGCGTCCCTCTGGATGTTCGGCTTAGTGTTAAGTCGGGCGTGTCCCTCTACAGGAGGGATATCCAGAAATTGCCCAGAAATAGTCGGGGACGGATTCTTGAGTATGTTTGCAAATGTTTTGTTTTTTTTGTTGGGACATTCTGAAAATCTGTCGTTCCAAATCCGCTCGTAGGAGGACACGCCTGACCGAAGCTTCGTGTCGGGGGTGGACAGACCGCCTACCCCGACACGTCGATTAAGGCATTGGCCGTTTTTGGTTCGCGAGAGGGCCTCGCGGCCGTCGTTCTCGCGGGTCCGGGTCCGTCGGTTTCGGCCCCAGGCCGTTCTCACTGAGGGGAGGTCTACGAAAGGGAGGTTTGTCCACCGCCGATATACTGTTATGTCGGGCGTGTCCCCCTACAGGGGGATTTACGACGAAAATAGTCCCCCGACTATGTTTTGATTATTTTTTGGGTATTTTTTATTTTTCGTCGAACGTCCCCCTGTAGGAGGACAGTGCATGGCTGCCGGCCTCGGCAGGGCCGGGCGCCCCGGGCCCCCGGAGGCCGCCGCGCGAGGCATGTTTTTTGTCGGGGGTGGACAGAACCCCCAACAGTGACACGTCGATTAGTGAATTGTCCGTTTTCGGTTCTCGAGAGGGCGCCGTGGCCGTCATTTTCCAGGCTTGCGCCCGCCAGGTTTAGGCCTCAGGTCGTTTTCACTAAACCACGTTTTACTAAAGGGGGGTCTGTCCATCCCCATTTTCGGGGCTCAGGAGACGGGGGTCAGTGCCAACGGGGGTCAGCCAGGGCACCAGATCCTGCAGGATCCTGCGAAGACCCCCTCTGGCTGACCCGGGTCGGCGAGCCGCTCGTGGCCGCGAGGCGGCCGCGCCTGTCGGCCGACCCGGGTTGGCGAAGACCTGCGCTGCAGTTCTGTCCCCTGCCTTGCAGTTTTTTGGTTTCCTGCTGACCCGGGTCTGGATTGACCCGGGTCAGAAGATCCCTTTTTTTTGCATGCAAGGATCTGGCAATCCTGCCAGCATGAAGTCGGGCACGCCCCTCCGCAGGAGGAGCATCCAGAAATGGTCCCAGAATGGTCAGGGGGCGTTTTTTTTCTGACCTTTTTTGATTCCTGCGCACTTCTGGACTGTGTTTCACGTTTCTTCCAAAATCCGCCTGCAGGAGGGCATGCCGGACCTGATGCGGGGAGGGTGTGAGGGGCGTGTGGCGAGGCCCGACAGGCGATCTGGACTCACTTGCATGCCTGTTGTTGCGTTGCATCTTCGGGGGACCTCGCCGGTCCCCCAAAATTGGTGTCTTTTCTTGTGCTCGACGCGGGCTCGATGCGGACTCGACGCGGATTTTGCGTGGATCCGACGCGGATATGGCACGGATTTGAAAGGGATTCGACGAGTCCGACATGGATCCGGCACGGATTCGACGCGCATATGGCCGCGACGAGACAGCAAGGCCCCCCGAGGATGCAACACAATTGTTAGACCCAGCTCTTCTGTTTGAGAATGCGGCGGAAGGGGGGGAGAAACGCCATGCAAGCAAACTGGCTTGAGTCGTCAACAGCCTCGAGCGCGCCAACATCCCTCCTCGAAATCAAGCGCAAGGGTGTGCTCCCCCGTCGTGGCGCCCCCCCCCCCCGGACCCCAAGTTTCAATCTTCGCGCCGAGACTGGCGACTGCACTTCCGCGGGCCTCGCTGCGCGCGCCGATGAACTGTGGAAGTCGGGGGCTCCCTCGAGGGCGCGAAGTTATTCGCGCTTCGCGCTTCGCGGTCCTCGTTCCTTCTCCCCCTCCTCCTCGTCCTCCTATTCTCCCTTTGGGAGGGCGGCGCGAGAGCGCGAAGTTATTCGCGCTTCGCGCTTCGCGCAGCGCGAAGCGCGAAGTTGGGAGCCCTAGGGAAGTCGGGGGCTCGGGGGTACGATAAGAAGCCTGCGTTTGATCTCCAGGAGGGTACGCAAGTTCATGCCACGACGTGGCGGCGCTCCAGGACTCCCTAAAAGTGCAGTTTTTGGTGCCTGCTCCGCGTGCGGATCGTATACTAAAAAAATGCAGGGATCTGGCACTAAAAACAACGACGAGGTCACGCATACATTTATCCACACATTAGGCATGTGTTGAAACTTAGATCTGATATCAAGCAATCCCGTGTATTAAAAACTGCCCTGTAGTTTTTTCAGATTCGCGCCCGAACTGGCGACTGCAGACACAAGAATCTGACCCCGCGGGCCGCGCTTCGCGCGTCGACCACCTCTCAGCACCGCCGTTGGACCTCGAGGAGAGGTTTGCATCGGGCCGAGAGAAATCAGCCACGCGCGGAGGGGGGGGGGGGGGGAGGGGGGAGGGCTTCTTAGAAGCACCCCTGCTTCTTAGAAGGCGCGGGCATCATCTATAGATTTGAGGCCGGTGCCTTCTAAGAAGCAGCTTCCTTCTCCCTCCCTCCACCCTCTTGTGCGCGCCGCAAAAGAAAGGGGGGACACAGGAAAAAGGGGGGGGGACGAAATCTGCTGCATGCAGTTGGTCTCGGCTCCGCCGCCGGGCCCATTCCTCGATAGACGTGGTCGCCTCCCGGCGCCTGCAGGCGCCAGGAGAGCTGGCTACGTGAGCTGATCCTCTACCCTGCCCTAGTCTATCCTGTCCTTCCGTCCCCCCGGGATGTAGCGACTGGGAAAATCACATCGTCGAGTATCTGTGTTTCTCCAGACGGGGCCAGGAAGAGGGTAGATCCAATCCAGAGCGTTCACGCTCTGAGGAGAAGGCCGCGGCGCCCGAGATAGCCTCCAGAGCCGCCGGACTGCAGAGATTCTCGATTCTTCCTCACACGATTCTGTCCTCGTCCTGGCTTCGTCTTACCTCGAAGAAGAAGGAAATTGCCATGAACATATACTTTTGCGCGGACTTTTGGGATCCGCGCTGCGCTGCCCCGGCGGCGCCTCCGGCGCCGCCCCTGGCGCGCTACGCGCGCCAGGAAGGGGGGTCCAGTCCAGCGCAGATTCAAGAAATCCGCGCGGAGCGCCGAAAGTTTATGACGTTTTTGTTGGTTCTTCTTTTACCTCTAGGTCGGGCATGTCCCCCTACAGGCGGAGTTTGGACGACAAACAAAATATTGTTTACAGAAAAGCCCGAATTGTCAAAAAATAGTCAAAGAACGTCTCCAGACTATCTGTGGACTATTTCCTGATAGTTCTCCTGTAATTAGAGGTACGTGCCCGACTTAAATCTCACCTCTCGCGCGCCCGAAAGGGGCGCCGGGCATCGATGCCGATAGAGCCGCCGGGCCGCCCGTGGTGCGGCCTGTGCCCGCGGGGCAGCAGCGCCGGCGCCCTGCTCGAGCAGCTCAGGCCGGGCGGCGGGAGCTCTGCCTGTGGGGCCGCCCAGCTGGGATGGGCGCGGGGGGTGCGAAGGGGATCGGAGGGGAGGGAGGGGGTGAGATCGGAGTGGAGCCCAGACCCCCTCGAGCAATGACAAGAATCACGGCGGGAGGTTTGTCGCCGTGTTCGGCCTTTGGGGGCCCTTCCCGGGCCTCGGGACCGTCAAGAAACGACTGAGGATGAAAAGCCGGTCCCGGGGAATAGGTCGAAACCTTTGGGGGCCGACGTTATGAAAAAATCATGACGTCGGAGGTCTGGGAACGGAGAGCCCCCCTACCGGGAAATCGGTTTCGGTTTCGTGTTCATGCGTGCCGTGCGTGCGGGCGAGGCGAAGCTGCGAGGGCGGGCGAGAAGTGTCCCGCCTCTGGCTGAGGCGCGTCCAGACCAAATGTTTTTTGTCCAGGGACCGGTGGCGCGCGGTGTCCCGCCGGTGTCCCGCCGGTGTCCCGTCGGTGTCTTGATGATGATGATGATGATGATGATGATGATGACGATATTAATGATGATGATGATGATGATGATGATGATGATGATGATGATGATGATGATGATGATGATGGCCATGGTTGTGATAATGATGGTGCCCCGATGATGATGATGATGATGACGATGATGATGATGGTGATGGTGATGGTGATGGTGATGCTGATGATGATGTTGATGATGCTGATGTGGCTGATGGTGATGATGGTGTCCCGTGGTGATGATGATGATGTGGATGATCTGGATCATTTTGATGATGATGAGATGATGATGGTGATGCTGATGAAGATGATGATGATGGTGTCCCGATGGTGATGATGAAGTGGGTGATGATGCTGTTGATGATGATGACGGTGATGATGATGATGATGCCCCGATGATGATGATATTGATGATGATGATAACGATGATGGTGTCCCGATGATGATGATGTTGAGTATGAAACTGATGACGGTGTGATGATGATGATTTTGAGGATGGTGGCCCAGTAATGACGATGATGAAGATGATGATGATGGTGGTGTCCCGATGATGATGATGATGGTGATGATGATGATAATGATGATGATGCTTGTGATGATGATGATGATGGTCACGATGATGGTGGTGTCCCGATGATGATGATGATGATGATGATCATGATGATGATGATGATGATGATGATGTTGGTGATGATTTTGCCCATGATGATGATGGTGTCCCGATGATGGTGTTTATAATGTTGTTCATGATTGTGGTGATGATGAATTGATGATGATGATGAAAATGGTAGTGTTCCGATGACGATGGTGATGATGATGATGGTGTCCCGATGATGATGACGTTGATGATGATGATGGTGACGATGATGGTGACCCGATCATGATAATGGTGATGGTGAAACTGATGGTGTCCTGATGATGATGATGATGATGATGTCGATGATGCCCCGATGCTGATGATGTTGATGATGCTGACATTGCCGAATGATGGTGATGATGATGGTGTCCCGGTGATGATGATGTTGATGATGATGACGAGATGGTGTCCCGATGATGATGGAGATGATGATGATGGTGTCCCGATGATGATGATGCTGATGGTGATGACGGTGATGGTGTCCCGATGATGATGTTGATGATGATGATAATGACGATGATGGTGTCCCGATGATGGTGAGGATGTTGTTGGTGATGAGGATGGTGACGAGGTGATGATGCTGATTTTGATGCTGGTGGCCCGATGGTGATGATGATGCGGTTATTGATGATGATGGTGTCCCGATGATGATGGTGATGATGATGGTGACGGTCATGATGGTGTCCCGATGATGATGTTGATGATGATGATGTTGCTGATGATGATGGTGTCCCGATGATGATGATTATGATGATGCGGTTCATGATGATGATGACATGCTGATGATAGTGGTGGTCAGATAATGATGATTATGATGATGATGATGTCCCGATGATGATGTTGATGATGATGATGGTGACGATGATGGTGTCTCGATGATGATGACACTAATGCTTCTAATGATGATGGTGATTGAGTGGTGATGATGATGGTGTCCCGGTGATGATGCTGATGATGTTGATGACGTTGATGACGATGATGTTGATGATGATGGTGACGTTGATTGTGAGATCGATCGTAATATCGATAGTGAGATCGATCGTCAAACCGAATGTGAAATGTATTGTGAGATCGGTCGTGATACCGATAGTGAGATCGGTTGTGAGAACGATAGCCAGGTCGATTGTGAGAACGATGGAATGAAAAAGATCGAGTAGGATCGATTGTGATATCGATCGAGTGAGGTCGATCGAGCGAAACCGATGGTGATATCGATAGTGAGATCGATAGTGAGACCGATCGAGTGAGACGTCGGTTCCTCCCCCATCCCCGAACCTCCTTATCATCCGAAGGGTGGTCGTATAGGTAGATGGGTCATCAGTGGACGCCAAAGGGGTTATACCTGGCCCGACCTAGTTTAAAAAGTGCATTATACATGCCCCAAGTGGCTCAGGGGGAGTAGACAAATCCGCTAAATAGGCGGAGACCGCTTAGCCTGGATCGCTATCCACCCAAGTCACGTGGGGCATCAGCAACCCACTTTATAAGCTAGGTTCGACCAGGTGCAACCCCTTTGGCGTCCACTTATGACCCCCGTATCCCCTTAGCAACCTCCGCGCCCACCCCACAAGAGCTGCGAGAGGAGGAGGAGGGAACGGAGGAGGACAAGCAGGAGGAGGAGAAAGAGGAGGACCCAGACCCCCTCGAGCGATCAAAGAAAATGACGGCAGGCTTTCCGATATGTTTGGCCCCTGGGGGCCCTCACCAGGCCTCGCGACCGTCAAGAAACGATTCAGCTTAAATTATCCCAGTGCGACCCTACCTAGGAGTTGGAACATCTAGTAAAGCATCAGCTACATCTACACCGACAGCGACATTAACATCTACACCTGCATCTACATCTACATCAACATCAACAGCGAAACTCACATCTACATCTACACCTACATCTACACCTACATCTACATCTACATCTACATCTACATCTACATCTACACCTACATCCACATCTACACCTACACCTACATCTACATCTACACGTTCGCATTGGTTTTGCTTTTGTTTTGCATTGCCTTGCCTTTGCTTTTGCTTCTGCTGTTGCTTTTGCTTTGCTGTTTGTTTTTGCTTTTGCTTGATGTTGTTTTTGCTTTGTCTGCGCACAGGCACACACGCATGTTTTCGCATTCGTTCACTGTTCCATCAGAGGAGCATGAAGTATTGATGTTGATAGTTTTCCAGATTTCCAGGTTTTCCTGTTCTTCCGCGCGGGTTCCAGGGACGAATGGTCGACTGCATTCCGTCGCGCAGGTTCTTTGCGCGATGTTCGCGGTGCATTTTTCGCGCATCGGAGCGCCCTCGAAGATTCCAAGCTGCATGCTGTGTTGCTCTTGGGGGGTCCGCGAGTCGCAGCTGCCATGGCGCTGTTTTCGAGGTGGCCCCTTCGAGTGCTGTTCGCGGACGCAACGCGCGGCGCGCGCTGCGCCCAATCGCGCGCGGCGCGGCGCGTGAATCAGCCGGCCGCGCCTGTCAGACCGCCTGGACATTATTTCTGGATTGTAGAATGTGGTAGAAAACGCTTTTTTTGTTGCGCAAGCGGTTCCGGAATTTTTCAAAAAGGAGCCCGGAAATTTTCAAAAAAAAAAAAAAAAAAAAAATGAGGGGTGGAATGCGCCCGCCGCGCAGGACATCTGAAGAATTCTGAAATCCGGAATTTTTCAAAATGGATTTTGGAATTTTTCAAAATCGATCCCGGAAATTTTCAAAAACGATTTTGGTATTTTTCAAAAATAGGCCGGACACGTTCAAAAACGTTCCCGGATTTGTTCATCTTTCCCCCCGGGGACTTTTCCAGAGTCGCGCATGATTTGCCTTGCCAGGTCTTTGGAAATCCGCCGAGGCGCGCGGTGCGCGGCGGCGGGCGATGGGACGGTGCGCCACCGCCCCCCCCCCCCGCGTTCGGCAACGAGAAGGGGGGTCAGCAACTGCCAAATAGCCCCTTACGGGCGACCACTCGATTGCGAATGGGTGACCCACCAGCGGCGCCAGCCAGAGTAGACAATACTCGACGCAAAGTGTACCCCGCGCGAAGGCTGTTAGAAATCCCGGAATTTCCGGAACGTATCAATAGCACGTTGTGTGAATAGATTCTTCTCGTCCTATTCCATGCTATGCTATGCTGCGCTATGCTATGCTGCGCTATGATATGCTGTGCTATACTATGCTATGGTAAAGCTGCACCAAGCTGAGCTAAGCTAAGATAAGCTAGGCTAGGCTAAGTTTAGCTAAGCTAAGCTAAGTTCAGTTAGGCTAAGCTCCCGGAGAAGGGGTCCAAAAACGAGTCCCGGAGAAGGGGTCCAGAACTCTGGGGGTCGACGTTATGAGGAAATCACGACGTCGGGGGTCTGGGGAGGAGGAGGTCCGTAGCCATTTTGGCTCAAGCCGTGGCCCGAAGCCACCCTTGTCGGTCGTGAAGAGAGCTCGGAGGGGCCTCGAGCAGTCCCCCTGGGGGAGCCGAAGTGGTCCCAGAAAGCCCCTCCTGCAGGGACCATGGCCATTTCGGCGCGCGACCCGTTTTATCTTCATAGTTCTTCCGGATGGCCCCACATCTCGGTGGCACACAGGAGTGTCTTTCAGCGCACGATGCGGCGGCCACCTTTCCTGATGATGAGTTTTTCTTCTCGGCGTGCTGCTGCTATGGTTCCTCGCAGTGGTGGCGACGCTGCCGACCTTCGAGCATATTTCAAGGGCACCAAGACTGGCATGGATGGATCAGGAGAAGAAGGAGGAGGAGGAGGAGGAGGAGGAGGAGGGGAAGGAGGAGGAGGAGGAGGAGGTAGAGAGGAGGAGGAGGAGGAGGAGGAGGAGGAGGAGGAGGAGAGGAGGAGGAGAGGTGGGGAAGGGAGGAGGAGAGGAGGAGGAGGAGGGAGGAGAGGAAGTGGAGGAGGAGGAGGAGGGGAAGCAGGAGGAGGAGGAGGAGGAGGAAAAGGTGGTTGGTGGCCTCCCCTCCTCCCGCCCCCTCTCCTTTGGAACGGCTCCCGGGGGGCGCCCGGGGGGCCCCGCCCACGCGCCGGCCCGTGCTCTGCGCCGTGTCCCGCGCGGGCGCGTTTGGGTGCCTGGCGACGGCCGACGCCGCTGCGGGAGAGAGGCGGAGGAGGAAGGGGAGGAGGAAGAGAAGGATGAGAACTCCTCCTCCTCCTCCTCCTCCTCCTTCTCCTCCTCCTCTTCCTCCTGGTCCTGCTTCAACTTCTCTTCCTGCTCCACCTTCTCCTCCGAGGGGGAGGAGGAGGAGGAGGAAGAGGACTTGAAATGATAGAGCTTAAGGGGCGCCTAAGCCCCGGTCCACTCGACGTGAGGGTACATGCCACGGGATACCCGTAGTGGCATGACGTTGCTGCGCCCGCAACGGCAGGATGGCCGAGCCTCGGCCATCTATGCGGACCAAGTTCCTCGGATGCCTAGATGTGCCCTCGTTGTGAGGGTAGGATGCCGATGAGCCCCCTGGAGACGGGCGTGCATCCTAGCTATACCCTCGAGGTTGTGGATGCCAACGCCCGTCAACCGACAGGGCTGGCCATCCAAGCCAAAGCTGGTCCATGCAGGATACCATGAATGGCAGACAGCTGCCGTGCCCGCAACGGCAGGATGGGCGAGCTCTGGCAATCTATTCTAATTCCGTTATTAAACACGGGTGGTTGAATTTTCGCTGGCCGGGTTTTGGGCCCCAACATAATTTTCGCCGGCTTCGATATTCACAGGATATCTTCCGCCGTCCCTCGCGGCATGCCTACTTGATTTTCGCCGTCGCCTATGAACGCATGGAGCATGGACCGTTTCGTTATATGTTGGTTCGTCTTTGGGCTCTTGAGCTCCTGAGGGCAGTCTTGGGGGTCGCACGGACCCTCGTGGAGCCATCGTTGGCCGTCCTGGGAGTATCTTGGGCCTTCGTGGTCGTCCCAGGGGACTGTTTGGGCCGGCGCGGGGCCTTTGAGGCGTAATCTTATTATTGGGTCCCTCCACTAACATCGCCTCGTCTCATTCACCATCAGCACGAGCATGCTCACAATAGACATCACCATCCGCATCATCAGCCACGGTCTCAAAATGCTAAATAGTTGTCGCCGCCCCTTGGGCGTCGCATTTTGCGCCGGCCTGAGAATCTGGCCCTCGGATAATTTTCGCTGGCGTGGCACCCCCACGACGTGTCCCCCCCCACGCTTAATAACGGAATTAGAGTACGCGGACCAGGGAGGGGGGAGGAGGAGGAGGAGGAGGAGGAGGAGGAGGAGGAGGAGGAGGAGGAGGAGGAGGAGGACTTGAAATGATATGGCTTAAGGGGCGCCTCAACCCCATACCACTCGACGTGAGGGCACATGGCACGGGATGCCCGTAGTCGCATGACGTTGCTGCGCCCGCAACGGCAGGATGGCGGAGCTTCGGCCACTTATGCGTACCAACTTCCTCGGATGCCTAGTTATGCCTTCGTTGTGAGGGTAGGATGCCGATGAGTCCCCCGGAGACAGGGGCGTGCATCCTAGCTATAGGCTCGAGGTTGTGGATGCCAATGCCCGTCAACCGACAAGGCTGGCCATCCAAGCCAAAGCTGGTTCCCACAGGATACCAGGAGTGGCGCACAGATGCCGTGCCCGCAGCGGCACGATGGGCGAGCTCCGGCCATCTACGCGGACCAGATTCCTCGCATGCCCAGGTGCGCCTTCGTTGCGATGGTTTGGATGTCAGGCCTGCCAGAGAACATATTTAGGCCTCCTGGCTGTGGGCTCGAGATGTTTCCGGCGCGCCGGAGGGGCCAGGGGGGAAATTGAGCAAGGCGATCTAGTAAGAAACGTGATTCACAAAACCCCCCGGAGGACGAGGACGAAAGAGAAGTCTTCCCAGGGCTTCTGAGAAGCACCCTGCCTGCTGAGAAGCCAAACCCCGTCCTCCTGCCCCCTTCGGAGTGCCGCCTTTGGATGCCAACGCCTGTCCATCGACTGGCTCCCACGTGATTCCACTAGCGGCATACAGTTGCCGCGCCCGCAACGGCAGGTTGGCCGATCTTCGGCCATATCTGCGGACCAGGAAGAGGGGAGGAGGAGGAGGAGGAGGAGGAGAAGGAGGAGGAGGAGGAGGAGGAGGGGGAGGGGGGGGGAGGGGGAGGAGGAGGAGGAGGAGGCGGAGGAGGAGGAGGGAGGAAGATTTGAAATGAAATGACGGCTCAAGGGGCGCCTTAACTCGGAACCCCTGGACGTGAGGGTACTTGCCACGGGATACCCGTAGTGACATCACGTTGCCGCGTCCGCAGCGGCAGGATGGCCGAGCTTCGGCCATCTGTGCGGACCAACTTCTCCGGATGCCTAGTTATGCCCTCGTTGTGAGGGTAGGATGCCGATGAGCCCCCTGGAGACAGGGGCGGGCATCCTAGCTATACCCTCGAGGTTGTGGTTGCTGACGCCGGTCGACCGACAGGGCTGGCCATCCAAGGCAAAGGTGGTTCCCACAGGATACCAGGATTGGCAGACAGCTGCCGCGCCCGCAGTGGCAGGATGGCCAAGCTCTGGAATTTACGCGGACCAGGTTCCTCGCATGCCCAGCTGTGCCCTCGTTGCGAGGGTTTGGATGTCAAGCCTGCCAAAGAACAGGTTTAGGCCTCCTGGCTGTGGGCTCGAGATTGGCGGCGCGCCGGAGGGGCCAGAGGGGGAAACTGAGCACGGCGATCGAGCAAGAAACGTGATTCACATAACCTCCTGGAGCGCGAAAGAGAAGTCCTCCCAGGGCTTCTGAGAAGCACCTTTCCTGCTGAGAAGCCAAGCCCCGTCCTCCTGCCCCCTTCGGAGTGCCGCCTTTGGATGCAAACGCCTGTCCATCGACAGGGGTGGCCATCCAAGCCAAATCTGGCTCCCACGGGATACCAGCAGTGGCATACAATTGCCGTGCCCGCAACGGCTCGCAACCAGTACTGGCCATCTACAGGGCCAGCCCTGAATTTGCCGCGCCCGCAACGGCAGGATGGCCGAGCTTCGGCCATTTACGCGGACCAGTTACCTCGAATGTCCTGCATGTGCGTGCCAGCTGTGGGCGCGAGGTTGTTGATGCCAACCCCTGTCATTCTACACGAATGGCCATCCAAGCCCAAACAGGTCCCCACAGGATTCCAGCACTGGCTTTGTTGCCGCGCCCGCAACGGCAGGAAGGCCGATTTCTGCCCATCTATGCGGACCAACTTCCTTCCCCTCGCGCTGTCAAACAAAATCCGACGGGAGGTTTTTCGCTATTTTGGGCCTCCGGAGGCCCTGACCGGGCCTCATGACCGTCAACAAAACGACTCGGGATGAGAAGCGGGTTCGGGAGAAGGGGTCCAGACCTCGTGGGGGTCGACGTTATGAAACAATCACGGCGTCCAGGGCTTGGCTTACCTCCAGGGTGCCCCGCGTTCCTTGGCCTGCGATGGCTCTGCGACGGCAAGCGTGTCGCCCCCGCACCAAAAGACCCTTGGACGTTCTGGGCAGTCAGGGTTGTTTTTTTCTTGTGTTAAGTCGGACGTGTCCCTCTGCAGGAGGAATCTCCCAACATTTTTTTAAAACATCTACTGCCACGATTGTCCGACTGCATATTATTTGTCGGGTAAAACCATTGTTCCTGTCTTCTCTTCCAGCATCCGCTCGTGGGAGGACGTGCCCGGCCGCCCTGCTGCGACCAGAGCTGCGCCCATGCCACCCCTCAAACGACGCGAAGATCGGGACAAAATCGGATCGGGATAATTCGAAATCTCTGAGAATCGGCGGGTTTGGAGGGTGTATCGGGCGCCGCGGCCGCTCCAGAGAGCGTTCCGGAACGCTCTGCAGAGCGCTCTGAGAACGCTCTAGAGCGACTTATCCCGATCCTGGCCCTGTTTTATGTGGGAGGACGTGCCCGGCCGCCCTGCTGCGACCAGAGCTGCGCCCGTGCTCACCACCCACCAAACCACCCCAACCCAACCCGAAGGCCTCAATTTGCCCTCCATTTCCAGTGGGGGGGGTCAGGAAACATCGAAAAAACACGTATGGAACCCATACCCCCCCCAACCCGAAATTCGGGTCTTCGGGTTGGGTTGGGGTGGTCTGGTAGGCAGTCAGCCCTCTTTTATGTGGGAGGACGTGCCCGGCCGCCCTGCTGCGACCAGAGCTGCGACCCGTGCCGCCCCCCGGGGCCAGGGGCGACCTGCTGGGCGAGGTGCGGGCCGAGGTGGGCCGGCAGCTGCAGGGCGAGGGCCTCGCGCGGCTGCGGCGGGAGGTGGCCGAGGACGGGCGCGCGGGCGGGCTCCCCGCGTCGGGCAGTGTCGGGCGGGCGCGGGAGGGCGGGAGGGCGGGTGTCAGGAGGAAAAGAAACACACAGACACAACTAATCTTCGATTCCCCAGAAAATATGGGAAAATATGGGAAGTGGGGGGGAAGACAAAAACCCAGAAAATATATGAAAATATAAAGATATTTTTATTTGTGTGTATTTATTTGTGTGTCCCAGTTCCCCTTCAGGGTGGGCGAGTGGGCGAGGATACCGATAGCAAAGTACGACGACGATGCCCAACTTTGCAACTGCGATCTTCACAACATGCAGCCCGAGTCTGATCCGTTTGAGCACTGCCCGCTTCCGCGGAGACTCGGATATGAAATATGGCTGGCGCTGAATCGGCGCTCTTCGGCCAAAACGGCAGGGCGAGGGGGCGAGGACGGGCGCGGGAGGGCGGGTGGGCGCGGACGGGCGCGGACGGGCTCGGGCGGGCTCCCCCCCCGAGGACGGGCGGGTGGGCGAGAAGGGCGGGAGGACGGATCCCCGAGGGCGGGCGCGGGAGGGCGGGTGGGCGAGGACGGGCGCGGGCGGGCGCCCACCCCGCGGGGGTGGCCAGTATCGTTTCACCTTCTGTCGGGCGTGTCCCCCTACAGGGGGATTGTCGACGAAGAATAAAAAAAGACCCCCAGGATGGTCCAAAAAGAATCAAAAAGTAGTCGGGGGACTATGTTTTGAGTGTGTTTGGGTCTTTTTGGGGTATGTTTAGGGTCTTTCTTGTTTGTCGTCGAAAATCCCACTGTAGGGGGACACGCCCGACGTAAGTTTAACCGATCCCCATCCCCGTGCTCATTCCCTTCGAGACCCACGCCAAATCACACCCCCAGGTGGGGGTATCGAAACCCAGAGGATACGGCCTATTATAGGCCGATTTGCCCCCCCTAGATAGGGGGGATATAGGCCGCCTATATCCCCCGCTGGGATGGCCAGTATCGTCTAACCTTATGTGGGGCGTGTCCCCCTACAGGGGGATTGTCGACGAAGAATAAAACATACCCCCAGGATGGTCCAAAGATAATGTTTAAAAGTAGTCGGGGGACTATCTTTGGAATGTGTTTTGATCTTTTTGGGGTATGTTTATTAGGCCTTTCTTATTTGTCGTCGAACATTCCCCTGTAGGGGGACACGCCCGACGTAAGTTTAACCGATCCCCATCCCCGAGCTCGTCCCCTTCGAGACCCCGGCCAAGTCACACCCCCAGGTGGGGGTATCGAAACCCGAAAGATACGGCCTATTATAGGCCGATTTACCCCCCCTAGATGGGGGGGGAAATAGGCCGCCTGTATCCCCCGCTGGGATGGCCAGTATCGTTTAACCTTATGTGGGGCGTGTCCCCCTACAGGGGGATTGTCGACGAAGAATAAAACATACCCCCAGGATGGTCCAAAGATAATTTTTAAAAGTAGTCGGGGGACTATCTTTTGAATGTGTTTTGATCTTTTTGTGGTATGTTTATTAGGCCTTTCTTCTTTGTCGTCGAACATCCCCCTGTAGGGGGACACGCCCGACGTAAGTTTAACCGATCCCCATCCCCGAGCTCATCCCCTTCGAGTTCCCGGCCAAATCACACCCCCAGGTGGGGGTATCGAAACCCGAAGGATACGGCCTATTATAGGCCGATTTACCCCCCCTAGATGGGGGGGGATATAGGCCGCCTATATCCCCCGCTGGGATGGCCAGTATCGTTTAACCTTATGTGGGGCGTGTCCCCCTACAGGGGGATTGTCGACGAAGAATAAAACATACCCCCAGGATGGTCCAAAGATAATTTTTAAAAGTAGTCGGGGGACTATCTTTTGAATGTGTTTTGATCTTTTTGGGGTATGTTCAGTAGGCCTTTCTTATTTGTCGTCGGAAATCCCCCTGTAGGGGGACACGCCCGACATAAGTTTAACCGATCCCCATCCCCGTGCTCATCCCCTTCGAGACCCCGGCCAAATCCCCCCCCCAGTTGGGGATGCACCCCTCGAAGCCCGAAGGATACGGCCCATATCCCCATCTAGGTGGGTTAAGTCGGCCAGTGGGGCCCAGCCCACGCTGGTGGGGATGGGGATCGGTTGAACGATACTCAGATGGGCGCGGGGGGTGCCAAGGGGATAGGGGGGTTTCATCAGTGGACGCCAAAGGGGTTGTGTCTGGCCTAACCTGGCGTATCAGTGGGTTGCACATGCCCTAAGTGGCTTAGGGGGATTATAGACAACTCCGCTAAGTGGGCGGAGACCGCTTAGCCTGGACCACTATCCCCCCAAGCCACTTGGGGCATCGGCAACCCACTTATAAGCTAGGTTAGGCCAGATACAAACCCTTTGGCGTCCACTGATAACTCCCCGATCACCTTAGCAACCCCCGCGCCCATTCCAGCAGACATGATCGCGTCGTAAAAAAGCATCCAGACGGGTTTGGCTATTTTCGGCACCGGGGGGGGCCCTCGCCGGGCCTCGGGGCCGTCAGAAAACGACTCGGGACGAACAGCGGGTCCCGGGGAAAGGGTCGGGACTTCCCCTTGGATGCCGATTTTTTTCGGTCCGACCAGTAGCGTCCGATCGACACTCCACATCGGTCGCGACCGATCGCGACCGCTCCCAAAATCGGTCGCGACGGGTCGCCACCGATCGCAACCGATCGGTCGCGACGCGACCGAAACCAAAATCTAAAGCAAAAATCGGTAGCGACCGTGCTCGTCGGTCGCGACTGGAAAATTCCAGTATCACATGATCAGGGCCCAGTGAGGCCGTCCTGAAAACATCAGAACGTCGCATGTCTGGGGCCGCACCTGGGCAGGGCCGTGCTGGGCGTGAGGATGGTGTGTGTGTGTGTGTTTGTGTGTGTGTGTCTGCCGGGGTGCCTGTCTGCCGGGGTGCCCGGCTGGCCGAGGCCAGGAGTCCCGCAGTGCCGGGGCGTCCTGGCTCGCACATAGGCTTAAGTCGGGCATGTCCCTCTACAGGGTAGTATTCAAACATGGTAGAAAAATAGTCAGGGGACGAGTTTTGATAGATGTTTTACTATGTTTGTCAATGTTTTGACTATGCTTGATTTGTCCTCCAAAATCCGCTTGTAGTGCAGGCCCACCATCTGGTTGTGGCCTGCTCGATCTGCTCTTGGAACCTGTGCGGCCGAGGCCCTCCTATTTTACTGCATAGTCTTGGTCTGGCGTCCTGAGAGCATGGTTGATGTGAGCTGAGCGCTGCTTTGCTCGAGAGGCCTCTCGTGGCACGCCTGCCCACAGGAGTGCCGGGACGGTGGGTCCCTGCTCCAAGGAGGGCGTGTGCACCACCGTGGGGCCATGGTGGTACCACGACGACCTGTCTGTGCCATCCTGTCGCTGCCTGCCCTGGGGCAGCAGGCTCAGTCGTCGTCGCGGTCCAGGGAGGCAGCATGCGCCTGTGCGCTCGGCACGGGCCTGCCTGTGGGTCGCAGGAGGAGGAGGAGCAGGAGGAGGAGGAGGAGGAGGAGGCGGAGGCGGAGGCGGAGGCGGAGGCGGAGGAGGAGGGGGGGAGACAAGTTAGGTGCGCTCGCGTCAACATCTGACATCCTACCCCTCCCTCCCATCCCTTACCATGGCGCTGATTTTCTCTATCCGCAGACGCGTGTCGTAGCGGACCTGTGGCTCCGCGCGCGTGTGCGTAGTGGGTGGTGGTGCGCGTGCGTGCGTGCGTGTGTGCGTGGTTGTGGTTGTTGTGGTGGTGGTGGTGTGTATGTGTGTGTGTGTGTGCGTGTGTGCGCGTGTGCTGTGGTGTGACGTGGTGTGGCGTCTTGGTGGTTTGGTGGTGGGCCAGGTGCGTACGTGCGTGATGGCGGTGGTGGTGGTGGTGGTGGTGGTGTGTGTGTGTGTGTGTGTGTGTGTGTGTGTGTGTGTGTGTGTGTGTGTGTGTGTGTGTGTGTGTGTGTGTGTGTGTGTGCGTGCGTGCGTGCGTGCGTGCGTGCGTGCGTGCGTGCGTGCGTGCGTGTGTGTCTGTGTGTGCGCGCGTGTGATGTGGTGTGACGCGGTGTAGCGTGGTGGTGGTGGGTGGGGTAGTGCGGTGGTGGTGGCGGTGCGCGGTGGTGATGCGCGTGCGTGCGTGCGTGCGTTGGTGGGTGGAAGTGGCGGTGGGTGTGCGTGCGGCGGGGCGGGGCGTGGTGCGGCGCGGTGGTGGCGGGCGGATGGGCGCGCGAGAAAGAGGCCCGCGCTGGGGCGAGAACGCCATCCTGAACGACGGAAGCAAAACACCGATCCGAAAATGAGGCCCACGCTTTAGCGGGAGCACGATTTGGAACGATTCGGGAGGAGAAATGAGGCCGGCGCCTCAGCGACAGCAGCATTTTGAAAAAAAGAAGGCGAAAACCCAACTCCCGGGAATCTTGTGTGTAAGAAACAGTACGCGGGGGGGGTCTAATACTTTCAGGCCGCCTTCGGGGGAATAGGGAGAGTAGTATCCATATTGAGTAATTGTGGAGGGGGAGGAGGGGAAGGGGGAGGTGGAGGAGGAGGCGGAGGAGGAGGAGGAGGAGGGGGGAGGGAGGGGGAGATGCCGGAGGAGAGGATAGGAGGCAGGAAAGGAGGAGGAGGAGGAGGCTAAGGAGGAGAGGGGGAGGGGAGGATGAGGAGGAGGATGAGTGAGGTTGAGAGAGAGGGAGAGAGGATGGTTCCCAGTGGCGCCCTGGCCATTCGCGTGGGGGAAGGAGGTGCCCCCCCCTGTGCAACAGGAGCTGCAGGGGGCTGCGGCCAGGAGCTGCCTCCTGCGCCCGCCGGCCGAGGACCCCCGCTCGTCGTCGAGAACCACCACCACCCCTCCCTCCTCCTCCTCCCCCTCCCCTCCTCCTCCTCCTCCTCCTCGCTGCCTCCCTTCCCCCCCTTCTCTCCTCCTCCTCCTCCTCCTCCTCCCTCCTCCTCCTCCTCCATCGTCCCCCCCTCCTACCCCTCCCCCCCCTCCTGCGCGCCGCGGCCGAAGGACGCCCCGCACTCGGCGGCCGAGACCCCCCCCCCTCTCCTCCTCCTCCTCCTCCTCCTCCCCCTCCTCCTCCTCCTCCTCCTCCTCCCCTCGCTCCCTCCTCCTCCTCCTCCTCCTCCTCCTCCTCCTCTCCTCCTCCTCCTCCTCCTCTCGCTCCTCCTCCACCTCCTCCTCCCCGTCCTCCACCTCCTCTCCTCCTACTCTCCTCCTCCCCCCCCCCCTCCCCTCCTCCCCTCCATCCCCCTCCCCCCCCCTCCCCCCCTCCTCCTCCTCCTCACTCCTCCTCCTCCTCCTCCTCCGCCTCCTCCTCCTCCTCCTCCTCCTCCTATCCCCTCTTACGACCTCCTCCCCTCCCCCCTCCTCCTCCTCCTCCTCCTCACCATCCACCTCCCTCATATCCTCCCAACCACCCTCTCCTCCTCCTCCTCCTCCACCTCCTCCCTCCACCTCCTCCTCCTCCTCCTCCTCCTCCTCCTCCTCCTCCTCCTCCTCCTCCTCCTCCTCCCCCCTCTTCTTGCCCCTTCTCACTCTTTCGTCTCATCGCCCTTGTGACAGGGCGACACTTTTCTCTGAAGGCTTTCGAGTCGTGACAGCACCACGACGGGAGTTTCTTGGCCATAAGGGGCCTTCGCCTGGCCCGTGACGCCCAGCCTGACGTCCGGATCAGCGCGGGAGCGGGCCAGATCAGTGCAAACGGGGGTCAGTGCAAACGGGGGCCAGATCAGTGCCCAAGGGATGGGGGTCAGTGCAAACGGGGGTCAGTCGGAGCGCCAGATGTTGTAGGATCCTGCAGAGCCAGGGTTGCACTGACCCGGGCTGATTAGGGTGCAGGATCCTGTAGGATCTTGCAGTCGGGGGTTCATACAGGGAGGGTTCTCCCAAGGTGGGGCAGGGGAATCGGCCCAGCTGGATGCTCCCTTTTAACGCGTTGAAGTTTCCTTCCTGCAGGGGCCGTTCGGAGCGATGTTCCTTCCAACCCCACCTTTTGCCCCAACCCCGCCTTCGTGCCCCCCCGATGCATGATCCTGCGCAGCCTGACTGACCCAGATCTGGACTGACCCAGATCAGTGCGTCCACGAGCAGTGCCGATGTTGAGTTCAGCCTCCCACGTCGCCGCGGGTCTCCGCGCCGGGACCACCGCCCCCGCCGCCAAGAGGGGGGGGGGGGGGGGGGGTGAAGGAGGGGGAGGGAAGGGAGGGGGAGGAGGAGGAGGAGAGAGGAGAGGAGAGGAGGAGGAGGAGGAGGAGAGGAGGAGGAGGAGGAGGAGGAGGAGGAGGAGGAGGAGGAGAGGAGTGAGGAGGAGGAGGAGGAGAGAGGAGGAGGAGGAGGAGGGGGGAGGATGATGAGGAGTGAGGAGGAGGAGGAGGAGGAGGAGGAGGAGGGGGGAGGAGGAGGAGGAGGAGGGGGGAGGATGATGATGATGAGGAGGAGGAGGAGGAGGAGGAGGAGGAGGAGGAGAGAAAGGGGAGGGGGAGGGGGAGGAGGAGGAAGGAGTGGTAACTACATGATGGGATGGTTCAGTCAATGATGGCAATGCTCACCAGCGTGCGCCCCGAACACTGCATTGCTGCACCTCGGACGTGCTATACATACGTGCAGTGTGGGGAATCCCGTGTGGTGCAAGCGATCTGGTGCAGTCTCTACAGTGAAAGTCCATAGCAAGGACGGGTAACCTCCCCAAGGGCACCTTTGCGTCCTCAGATTTGCTCGGCAGTGCGCCGCAAGAGAAGGCTCCACTGGGGCGTCCAAGGGCCGTCCAAGGGTCTTGCGCCCTTGCAGCGCGTCCTTACTACAGATTTTGTAGGTGGTGCAGTAGACGTGGTGCAAGCTGCGTTGAGCCACCCGCCGGTCACCCGGCGAACACCCCCGGCGGACCTTTCCGGCGCACGCGGTGCGCCCACTAGACACCCACGACTTGGCCACCTGGCGGAACCCTGGCGGGCCCATCCGAGTGTGTGGGGACTCTGGCCCAGACATGCTCGCGCCGTAAAAAACAAAGTCTGGACGAAGGTTTGTCTCCGTCTGCGGCCCCTCTGCAGAGGAGGCCGTCGCCGGCTTTCCGGGGGGGACCGCGACACAACGACGCAGGGGTGCAAAACGGGCCCCGGGGGAAGGGTCGGGACTTCGGGGGCGCCGCACTGGTCGGGGGCGGAAAAGAGGGGGGTGATGACTAGGGGGGGGGGGATATCGTGGCGTGGGCCATGATATTTCCCCAGATTTTGCGGCGCCTCTTCTTATTTCGTCAGATCCCTGGCCCCCCCGCTGGGCCGCGCACATGCCGCCGGTCATGATTTGTACCCCCCCCTCTTGGACACCCCCCTCTTGGCCGCTCCCGAACTGACAAGATCAGGACGTCGCATGTCGGGGATGCGGAGTTGCTGGACGCAGTGGCCACTGCTCGGCCCGCGCCGGCCAGCACGGCGGAAAGTACCAGCTGCGAGAGGAAGCCCCCCCCCTCCGACTTGACGGCATCGCAGCTGCGGACAGCCTCGCCCGCGCACCAGATCCCTGAGGGAGTTGGTGCGCGGGCGGCGTGCTTCCAAGGAGGCCGGGGGGGGGGGGCGTCTTGAGAGGCTTGGGCCGTCCCGGGAGGGCCCTGGAGGCTTCTGCGAAGGCTTCTCAGAAGCCGCGGGGGCTTCTGCGAAGCCCCCCCCTGCTTTCACAGAAGCCCCCCCTTGTTTTCTCACCAGCTCCCCCCCGCCTTTGCGCCAGCCCCTTGGGCGCGCCTCTAACGATGAGGTGCCGCGCCACGCCCGCGGCCACCTCCACCGCCTGCCTGCCAAAAGCACCTCGCGCCACCCGGCCACGACACGCAGGGGGGTGGTGAGGGTGGCCTCCCCGGAGATCCGATGCACTCGGCCATTCGTACTCGGCCTCGCGGGACAGCAAGAACACCTGTATATCTTGGAACGCATCGTTACCACTACCCGCCCTCTCGCTCCGCCGACTCATGCCTCGCAACAGGTAGGCCTCCGACGTCCTGCTTTCTCAATCGTGTGCCCCGCGCCCCCATTTTTCCGACGCTTCCCCAGTGGCGGCTTTTCGGCCTCATTCGTTTTGTTGACGGTCCCGGGGCCTGACGAGGGCCGCCATGATACCACAAACGACGAGAGACATCCGCCTTGATCTTATCGTCGTCGTCGTCGTCGTCGTGCTCGCCCGCGATTCCCCGCTACCCCCTGGAACCTAGCCAGCAACCCACCCGCGGCCCACCCGCGACCCACCCCGCGACCCACCCGCGACCCGCCCGCGACCCGCCCCTCGACCCACCCGCAGCCGTTCTGCGATCCGCCTCGCGACCCACCCTTGACCCAACCCGCGCCCGCCCCCTCACTCTTACAGTCGGGGCCCTGAAGAAGGAACCCTCTTCGTTGGGGAGGGGCTCTGCGTTCGTTAAGTGTCTCGCAGCTCGCCTCAGGTTTTCCTTAGGTTTCCGATAGGAAGTCGAAGGTTCACTGATGGAAAAAAGGGGCCTCGTTGCTTATTCAGGGTTCCTTAGGTCAACGCCCCGACTGTATCCGCGACCGCGGGGTGCTGCGTAAGTGCATTGTCTGCCCCCCCGCCCTCCTCGTTCCGCGCAGGCGCGCGCGGTGGCCGACGCGTCCGGCGCTGGCCCGCACGCCCCCGCTGCGGCCGAGGGCGCGTGCGCGGGCGGGCTGCGCAGGTCCGCGGCCACCTGCGAACCCTGCCCCGAGCGGGCCTCTGGGGCCGCGGGGGCCCACGGGGGCGACGGCAGAAGACTTTGGTCGTGGGCGCCTGCCCGCGACGGGCCTCGCAGAACAGCAGTGGCCTGCACGGGACACAGGGCCTCGGGGGGCTAGTTGATGCGAAATGCTCGGGGGGGGGGGTCCCCCCCACCCCCCCCTTCCCTGCCTCCCCCCCGAATTCAATTGTTCTGTTCCCGGCCAACCCAAACGGGAGAGCAGAAATGGCAGCCCACGACATACAAGGGCATTGCAAAACGGAGCCGGAGCGAACACAAAGCGAACGAGCATCCCAACACAGGAAAAAAGCGAGACCCCGACGCGGCGAACAAGACGTCGATCTTGGACACGAGAGCCACACCCCAGCGTTTTTCACATGGTATCGAAGGTTGATGGGACGATGTTCCACCACCACTGCAACAGGTAGGGCGGGGGAGAAGGGAGGTTTGGGAGGTCCTGCTCCTCATTCCCTGCCTCCTTCGCGGGGAAAGCAGAGCCCCCCTCCCCCTCCTCCGCTTCCTCCGCCTCCTCCTCCTCCTCCTCCTCCTCCTCCTCCTCCTCCTCCTCCTCTCGTCCCCCCACTCCTCTCCTCCTCTCCTCCTCTCCTCCTCCTCCTCTCCTCCTCCTCCTCCGCTCCTCCTCCCCATGTCTCCGCCTCCTCCTCCCCATGTCCTCCGCCTCCTCCTCCTTCCTCCTCCTCCTCCTCCTCCTCCACTTCCTCCTCGCCTCCTCCTCCTCTCCTCCTCCCTCCTCCCCCTCCCTCTTCTCCCTGTGGTAGCGGAGGCGGAGCACACAGCGGCCGTCGCGCGCGCAGCTGCCCCGCAGAGGTGGCTGGCGGCCCACGCCGCCGCCGACGCGAGCCGCCCCCGCCCGCCGCCGTCCGCGAGCCCGCCGCCCTGCGCCGCGCCCGCGGGGCGCGGCGCGGCGCCGCGGCGGGATGCGGCCCCTGCGGAGGAGCCAGCAGAGGAGCCGGGCGCAGGACGGGGCGGGAGGAGGAGGAGGAGGAGGGGAGGAGGAGGAGGAGGAGGAGGAGGAGGAGGAGGAGGAGGAGGAAGGAGGAGGAGGGGGAGGGAGGAGGAGGAGGGGAGGAGGGAGGTGAGGGAGGGAGGGAGGGAGGAGGGGAGGGAGGGAGGGGGGAGGGAGGGCGGGAGGGAGGAGGAGGGAGGAGGGAGGGAGGAGGGGGAGGGAGGGGAGGGAGTGGAGGGCGGGAGGGAGGGAAGGGGAGGTGGAGGAGGAGGAGGAGGAGCGGAGGGAGGAGGAGGGCGGGGACGAGGAGGAGGGATAAGGGCGGGGGGGGCGGAGGAGAGGAGGAGGAGGAGGCGGAGGAGGCGGGGGAGGAGGGGGAGCGGGAGGAGGAGGAGGGACGGAGGGAGGAGGGAGGAGGCAGGGAGGGATGAGAGAGGTGGGAGGAGGAGGAGGCGGAGGGGAGCTGAGGGAGGAGGAGGGAGGAGGGAGCAGGAGGAGGAGGAGGAGGAGCGAGGAGGGAGGAGGGAGGAGGGAGGAGGAGGAGGAGGAAGGAGGAGGAGGAGGAGGAGGAGGAGGGAGGAGGAGGAGGTGAGGGCGAGAGGCGGAGGAGGAAGTGGAGGAGGAGGAGGCGGGAGGAGCAGGAGGAGAGAGGAGGAGGGGGAGGAGGGGGGGAGGGGGAGGAGGGAGGAGGGAGGAGGGAGGAGGGAGGAGGCAGGATGGATGAGAGAGGAGGGAGGAGGAAGAGGAGGAGGAGGAGGAGGAAGGAGGAGGAGCAGGAGGAGAAAGAAGAAGAGGAGGAGAGGAGGAGGAGGAGGAGGAGGAGGAGATGGGGGAGGAGGAGGGGGAGGAGGAGGCGGAGGAGGCGGAGGAGGAGGCGGAGGAGCCGGCGGAGGAGCCAGCGGATGGGTCGAGCGCCGCTCCGGAGCCCCCCAAACGGGGCTGGTGACCACACTGTGTGTCAGAGGATGAAAAGGTACCCATACCTCTACCCTGCCCTCGTTTTTCCTCTTTGGGCTTCCTGGGCATCCGTCGTCACCGCCGCTGTATTCGCCTCGAAATCCTGGTCAGAACGCACCCCATGAGAGGTCCGGGGAGTCGCAGTATCGGTACCTTTTGGTGTCCCCAGTGTACCCAGAGATCCCACGCATTGAAAGAATCAAGACGGACGTTGTTCGCGATTTTCGGCCCCTGGGTGCCCTCGCCAGGCCTCGGGGCCGTCAAGGAATGGACTCAGGATGAAAAACCTGTCCTGTGGGAGGGGTCGCGACTTCCGGGGACCCCATCATTGAAAAATCACGACGTCGGATCTCTGGGTGGTGAGTCGGTGGGGATTCGGGGTCACCGCACGTTTTTTCAAGCAGTGGCGAAGCGTCCTGGCGTGCCCATAGGCCTACCAGACAATGTTCTAAGAAACTTGTTTGTGGTTTCCACCAAATGTTCTAAGAACATTTCTGGCTGGGTCTGTCTTGTTTGAGCACATCGGGTTTATGGTCTAAGAACATGTTTTGTGTTCTTAGAACTTTTTGGGGGTTCTAAGAACCTTTCGTGGTAAGCCTATAGGAATGCTGGGACGGTCGGTCCCTGCTCAAGTTTGGGGACTTGGGTAGTTCTTCGATGATGTCTCGGGCGACTGGGGCCTCCACGGTCCCAAGACCGTGCGGTGACGGACCGTGCGGTGAGGTCTCTCAGGGTTCCGAGGTGCCTGCGGGTCAGGGGCAATGATAGGGGAGGATAGGCATACAATTGGGGATGCATCGACTCCGATAGGGGCCCGATAGCCCCAACCTGCACAGGAAGGCTCGGACTGACTATCGGGGGCGTATCGCCGATCTATCGGCAATGTATCGCCGATTCCAGATCAATGCATCCGCCCCTATGCCAGTGCCCCCCTATCGTTGCCCCTCAGCGGAGGAGCCGGGCGCCTCGAGTTTGGATGAAGTCGTGCGTGTCTCGCTACAGGAGGAAGAGTTTATAATAGCCAAGAAATAGACAGGGGACGAATTATCTATAAAAAGCATGTCAGGACATGTTGTTTGACTATGCTTGTTTTTCTGCCAAAGTTCGCCTGTAGGAGGACATGCCCGACCGAAGGTTTGAAGCCGAGCGCCTGGATGGCGCATGCATTGTTCCCGACTTCCCATTCCCAATGGAAATGAACTGTTGCAGGGGCCTATGAAGAGGGAGCTTGGAGGGAGGGTTTCTTCCAACATCGTTGATGACTCTTGGGCTTACACTGGTCCTCCTGCTCTTTGTGGGAGCCGGAAACGGCAGGGCCGTTTTCTCACCGTTTCCCAAAAAAGTGCCCCTTAAAAATGGAAACGGCAAAACAACGGCGACCGAAAACGGCAAAAAAACGGCTCCAGGATTGGAACCGGAGCCGGAACCGGTCAAAAAACGGCGACGGGACCGGTAAACAAACGGCGTCGGAACCGGCAAAAAAACGGCAAAACGGAACCGGTAAAGAAACGGCCCTGTCGTTTCCAGGGCCCACTAAGCTCCTGCTCCTCCTACTTCTCGTGCTTCTCGTGCTTCTCGTGATCGTCCTCCTACTTTTCCTCCTCCTCCTTCTCTACTTCCTCCTCCTCCTCCTCCTCCTCCTCCTCCTCCTCCTCCACTTCCTCCTCCTCCTCCTGCCGACGCGCAGGCGGGGGGCGGACGAGGCTCGAGGCGCTGGGCTCGAGGAGGTGCTGCTGCCTCCTTCTGGCCCTCGGGGGCCGCGCTCGGACCTTTATGGGGCCGTCGACAACGGATCCGGGGCAAGATCCTGGCCCCCCTATGGACCTTGCACGAACGACATGGGTACGGAAAGAATGGGTACAATGCCCAACAGCAGTTCCTGTTCATTTTGAGCAGGACGCGCTGTCCGCGCCGCCGCGGCCTGTGTCCATTTGAGACAGAAGGCCGCCTGCCCAACAGTGGCCGCTGTTGGTTTGGGACAACATTTGTTGTTGGGCATTGTACCCATTCTTTCCGTGCCCATTTCGGGCGTCCAAATGGACCTTGGGAGGGGTCCGCGGATGGATCCTGAGCGGCTTTGCGCTTCGCCTCCCCTCTTGGCCGATGTCCTCGGGTCCCATCCAGGTCAGACCCCCCGGCCTCCTCGAAGCGTCGGGTAATCTCTGTCCGGGCGCCTCTCCTGGATTTCGTCGGCGGCGGAAGCTGACGGTTGGCGGTTGTCGTCTGGTAGCCGATGAGACAGAGCCGATTTAGCGTCGATGATAGTAGGTTTGCGTCGTTTAAGCGTGGACTAGCGTCGAGCAGCGCCGTTTCGCAATAGCCATCAAGATAGTATGGGAGGCTCCCATGAGGTGCCACACCTCCATCGATTTGGGCGACCCTGTCCTGCGTCCCGTGACCAATGCCTCCTACATGTTGCTCCTCCTCCTCCTCCTCCTCCTGCTCCTCCTCCTGCTTCTCCTCCTCCCCCCCCTCCTCCTCCTCCTCCTCCTCCTCCTCCTCCTCCTCCTCCTCCTCCTTCTCCACCTCCTCCCCCACCTCCTCCTCCTCTCTCCTCCTCCTCCTCTCCTCCTCCTCCCTCTCCAGTTCTCCTCCTCCTCCTCCTCCACTCCTCCCCCACCTCCTCTCCTCCTCTCCTCCTCCTCCTCCTCCTCCTCCTTCCCCCTGCTCCTCCTCCTCCTCCTTCTCATCCGCCTCCTCCTCCTCCTCCTCCTCCTCCTCATCCCTCCTTTTCCTCTTCTCTCCTCCTCCTCCTGCTCCTCCTCCTCCTCCTCCTCCTCCTCCAGTTCTCTCTCTCTCCTCCTCCTCTCCTCCTCCTCACCTGCTCCTCCTCCTCCTCCTCCCCTCCCTCCTCTCCTCCTGTCGCCTCCTCTCCTCCTCCTCCTCCTCCTCCTCCTCCTCCTCCTCCCCCTCCTCCTCCTCCTGTGTCCTGCGCCCTGCGACCTCTGGGCAGGTCCCTGTGGCCTCCTTCTGGCCCTCTGTAAGACCTGGGGCCCCTTTCGCGTGCCTTCTCCAACATCAGGTCCGCCTGCACGGATATGCCAAACCCCCCTCCCCCTCCTGATCATTTGGTACTCGAATTTTCCAGTCGCGACCGACGAGAACGGTCGCTACCGATGTTGCTTCAAGTTTCGGTATCGGTCGCGGTAGGTGGCGATTGGTCGCGACCGATTCGCAATCGGTCGCGAACGATTTGGAGTGCCGATCGGTCGCTACCGATCGCGACCTAAAAGAGTCGGTATCCAATGATCTGGGCCAGACCCCCGACGTTGTTATTTTGCTCACACCGTCGACCCCCTACGTCGTGATTCTTTCCCAGACAGGATCGCGTCGTGAAACACTCAGGACGGCAAGTGCTTTTGGGGCCCTCGCCGGGCCCCGGGGCCGTCAAACAACGACGCAGGATGAAAAACCGGCCCCGGGGAAAGGGGCTGGACTTCCGGGAACACCGTCCTGAAAAATGCAGGACGTCGCATGTCTGGGTTCATAACGTCGACCCCCAGAAGTCTGGACCCCTTCCCTCGGACCGCCTTCTCATCCCGAGCCGTCCCTTGACGCGCCCAGGGCCCGGGAAGGGCCCCCATGGGGGCCGAACACATAGCGAAACACCCCCCGTCGGGGGCCCCCCGTGGGGCCGTTAACGCAGCGAGCAGCCTCCCGCCGTGCTCCCTTCACGACGCGAGGAGCTCTGGCTCCGCAGGAGCACCCGCGCGCCCGCGCGCCGCCCGCCCAGGGGGGGAAGGAAAAGGAGGAAAAAGAGGAGGAGGAGGAGGAGGCGGAGGAGGAGGAGGAGGAGGAAGAGGAGGAGGAGGAGGGGGAGGAGAAGGAGGAGGAGCAGGATGAGGAGAGGAGAGGGGGAGGGAGGAGGAGGAGGAGGAGGAGGAGGAGGAGAGGAGGAGGAGGAGGAGGAGGAGGAGGAGGGGGGAGGAGGGGGAGGGGAGGAGGAGGAGGAGGAGGAGGAGGAGGAGGAGGAGGAGGACCCGCCCGCCTCCCCAGGAGCGCGCGGCGAGCGCCCCGGCCTCCGGGGCGCCGCCTCCGCGCCGGCCGGCCGGCGGGCCCGCCGCCGGGGGCGGCGCCGGCGGTGGCGAGGCCAAAACGACGCGAAGATCGGGACAAGATCGGATCGGGATAACTCGAAATCTCTGAGAATCGGCGGGTTTGGAGGATGTATTGGGCGCCGCGGCCGCTCCAGAGCGTTCCGGAACGCTCTGAGAGCGCTCCGGAACGCTCTGGAGCGATTTATCCCGATCCTATAGCCCTGTTTTGCTCATCGAGTCGACGAGGCGTAAGGCCTAGACCCCCTCGAGTCGTGAAACAAAAATCACGACGGGAGGTTTTTCGGTCTTTTCGGCCTCCGGGGGCCTTCGCGGGGCCTCGGGACCGTCCAAAAAGGACTCGGGGTGAAAAACTGGTCCCGGGGAAGGGGTCCAGACCTCTGGGGGTCCACGTTGTGAAAAAATCACGACGTCGGGGGTCTGGGGAGTGACCGTTCGCCGGAGTGACCTGTGGGGCGGGCCTATAGGAGTCCCCTGGATCGCCGAGCGCGATGCGACGGCAGCGTCTTGCGCGCTTGTGCCTGGTGCCCTCCCCGGTGCCAATAGAGGCCGCGCACCAGAGGTCTCTCTTAATTATTCAGGGTCACTCTTGCGTGTAGTCGATCGAGGATGAAAGGACCCCTAACCGTATTATTCAGTCGGGCGTGTCCCTCCACAGGAGGCATGTTCAAGAAGAGTACCCAAACAATAGTCTAGGGACGATGTTTTTACTGTTTTTGATTGTTTTGGGGTATCTGTTTGACAGTCTTTAATTGTTCCTCCGAAGTCCGCCTGTAGGAGGACATGTCTGACCTAACCCGAACCGTAATGGCATGGTGACGACGTGGCCTCATTGAGATCTCCGTGTTGGGCGCCGACACTGGCGCGTCAGCTCCCCGCGTGATGTTGCGCGTGGGCGCCCTCTCTTGCGGTAATTATGGCGTGCCGCGCGGGCGGCCCTTGTAGGCAACAGCATGAAGTCGCTGCGCTATCTCGCGCAAGCCCTAGTACCCCTTGGAGCAGTGGCGAAGCGTCGGGGCTTGCCTATAGGACCACCATAAAGTGTTCTAAGAACTGTTTGGGGTCTGCACGACACGTTCTTAGGACATTTCTTTCTGAGACAATGTTGTTTTAACTCATCGGGCTCATATCCTCAGACCATCATCCATGCTATTGAAACATTTTGGGGTTCTGAGAGCATTTCGTGGTAAGGCTATCGGAGTGCCGGCACGGTCGGTCCCTGCTCAAGCCTTGGTTGCTTCGATGCGCCTTCCTGCGAGACGCAACGCGCACCGTGCTTGAAGCGTCCGTGTCAACAAGTTGCGTGTTTGGTGACCGTATTGGCCCTCGTTGTTGCGAACGTGTCGCGTCAGACCTATATTCAGTCTACGTGGTGAGCTCCGTATCGATACCCAACGTATTGCGTGTCGCGTATTGGGCTTCTAAGCTAATAACATGGTGAAGACGTGGCCTCCCTTAGGTCCCCGTCTTCGCATCAGGGATCATGCATCTGGACGGTCTGGTTCGGTACATCTGCAGGAGAGAGAGAGAGAGAGGGAGCAAGCCGCGCACGTCCAGGGTGCATTGGCAGCGGAACGCGCGGGGCTATGCGTGCGCCGGCGCGGCAGAGCAGCAGCGCCAGGCTGCCGTGCGTGCGCAGAGATCCAGTCGGCGCTCGTTGTGGACATGCCTGTCCGCCAGCGGCGGGTCGTGCCGAATCGTAGGCGCACCGGTTCCAGGTATGTTTTTGAAACGCGCGGGGCTATGCGTGCGCCGGCGCGGCAAAGCAGCAGCGCCAGGCTGCCGTGCGTGCGCAGAGATCCAGTCGGCGCCCGTTGTTCAGGAGGAAAAGAAACACACAGACACAATGAATCTTCGATTTCCGAGAAAATATGGAAAAATATGGGAAGTGGGGGGGAAGACGGAAACCCAGAAAATATGGGAAAACATGGGGAATCTTTTTATTTGTGTGTATTTATTCGTGTGTCTTTGGGCCCCTTGAGTTGTGGACATGCTCGTCCGCCAGCGGCGGGTCGTGCCGAATCGTAGGCGCACCGGTTCCGGGTATGTTTCTCTGTGCCGGCCACGCTCTTGCGGGGGCCCCGCGGGCGGGCGGAGGCGCTCTGCCCTGGCGCGAGAGCGCAGCGCCACACCGCGCGACCCTCCAGTTGCCGGGCAACGCTTCCTGTCAGGATCCGTGTTCTGTATGCCAGCATCGAACTCAATCTCCCGCCCTGGCCTCCAGTCCCAGGCAAACTCTTTGCCCTTGGAGCCTGCTCGTCAGCGGTGCACTGTAAACAAAAAGTCGAACTCAATTTCCCGTAACCACAGGAGGCGCGCACGGACTCATAGGTGCTGCGGTTGGCATACGAGGGCCCCATACCAGCCACTAATCGGAGGCACCGTGCCTGGAAGGCGTCCAGCCTGTTTGCCCTCTGGCCTTGTTGAGCCAACTGGTTTGCAAACAATTCATGCGTTTGGGTACACTTCATGCTTCGAAGATTCGCACCTTCCTTCGCAATGGAATATCGAAGTGCTTCCAAACCTTGCAGAGCGTGCTGACGCTGCCATTTCCAAACGTCTGCCCAGCTCGGGGCCGCTCCCGCCGCTGGCAGACAGGAGGCCGTCCAAATAAACCATGCTCTCCCTGCACGGCACCGCTGCGCCGCCGGATTTTTGCGAGCGCGGTCTGGCACCTAGTAACAGGTAGGGCCTTTATTTTGCTCCAATTGAACGTGAAGCCGTAATGCTGCCCTGCCTCCTGGATGCATTTCCTGAGAGCGCCCACGAATGCGTCGTTGGTGTCCACCACGAGCGTGTCGTCCGCGTAAATCAACTCGCTGACCGGAAGCTGCTCATCTTGCGTAAAAGCCACCGTGGCGTCGTTCATCAAGATGACCATCACTATGGAAAACAAATGCGGTGATAGAGGGCAGCCCTGTGAGATGCCGTACTCCTGCGGCGACGATGCGGACACTAGTGCTGCTCCAGCCTCTCGTACCCAGAACGATCGATCCGTGTAGATTGACCGCGCACGTTCTGCAAATGCTGCAGGCACGCCGAATCAGACTAGAGTTTGCAATAAACCCTCTGCCGACACTCTGTCGAAGGCCTTCGTCCAATCCAGCGCTAGGAAGATCAGCTTGTCGGAGCGGGACTTCAATGTCCAACGTGGCATCGACCGTGCTCCGGACGACAAACAAGGCGTTTGACGTACCCCGGCCGCTCCTGAAGCCGTTCTGCGTGGCCCACATACGACGCTCTTCTCCTGCGCCCTTCAGCCGAGCGAGCAAAATCATGGCGTAGAGTTTGTACCCAATCGGTAACAGAGAGATGGGTATGTAGTTGGCGCAGTCCGCAGCGTCGCTCTTCTTGAAGGTCGCCGCTGCCAGAGCTTCGTGCCACGCTGCGGGGACGGACTACTCGGCCAGGCACATGTTGCACAACGCCGAAGCCCAATCCATGGGGGGGGAGGAGGAGGAGGAGGAGGAGGAGGAGGAGGAGGAGGAGGAGGAGGAGGAGGAGGAAAAGGAGGAGGAGGAGGAGGAGGAGGAGGAGGAGGAGGAGGGGAATCTGGTATGCACATCGTCTCCGAGAACTCCGCTGGGGTGTCGTCACCACCCGGGGCTCTGTTCCGCCTGAGCCAGCGGGCCGCTTTGCACACCTCCCCCGTGCTGATTCGACCGCGCGCAGCAGGCAGCGTCGGGCCAACGGTCCATTGGCCCGGCGCTGCCCGTGGAGGACGGGTCGTCGGCGACGGTCGTCGGCCGCACGGCCACTCGAGCCGTGGAGAAGTGCACCGCCAGAATTTCGGCTCTCTTTTACCAGCCTGGAACCTATCCCTATCCCTATGTTGGGCATCGCCTCATCACGATGGCGATCTTAGGGATTCCCTCAGTTTCTGAGGGCGCATCCCTAAGACTGTCATCGCCTTTGGGCGTGTCGATCTTAGGGATAGGGATCAGTTCGAGGCTGGTTACTCTTGTCGCTGTCGACTTGGTGTCCGCGTTTTGTCTCGCATCCGTCCCTGCCGCGCTCGGGGACCCGTCCTGAGTTGTTCGATCTCTGCCCAGTCACCAGAGGCTACGGTCAGCTTTCGCAGCAGCCTTGATCCTGCCGTGCAATCGCTTCACAGCCTCGTGGTCGCCACTTTCGAGGGTGGCGTCGCTGATCCATGGCCTGCTCCTGGTGCCACCAGGGCTGAACATTGGGATCTTATTTCTTGGAACCCGAATTTGGGCGACGACGACCCTGGAGGACATCACACGGAATCCAATAATATTTCCGCGAACGCGTGGAGCAAATAGGAAATCCACTCTGGCTGTATCTTGGTATTCGGGGTCCACATATAACACCAGCAGGTAACCCCGGCTAGGAACAGTAAATGTCGACTCGCTCTGGTACGTCCCCTGGACCGCCACAACATCGATGTCCCGACTTCGCATAAGAATGTGTACCTCCTCCAGTTTCGCCCCTGTCAGCCCCTCGACGCTCCGAGAAGCCCACGGCGACGCCGGCAGTGCATGGGGCGCCGCCGCCCACCTCTGGAATCCGGAGCACGCAAAGCACCCCATTCTTGTACTCCTTGTTGCGGTGCTTGTGCCTGTACTGGTACTCAGTGCGTGCAGGCTGCGTGGACGAATTCTCAAACAACTGTTCATAACTAAGTGCAGTGTTGCCGACTGCTGGTGAAGCGTCGCTGATCAAATGCTTTTGTCAATGATGTGGGCCGCTCCCCTTGGGCCCTCCTCGTGCACTCCCCATTCAGGCCCTGGGCAGTACGAGCCACGAGGTCATCCGATTTCTTCGCCAGCTCCTGCATCTTCGGGTGATCGTTGAGCTCCGCCCAAGTACTCCAAATCCCTTATTAATCGACCCCACCCTAAAAAACGGGACCCCCCTCCAAGTGCGACCTAACATTCCTGACCCTCTCTTCGACGGGGCGGCTTAATAAACCGGACCCCCTAAGCTCCAATCCACAGAAAGCGCCATAATAAATTGGACCCCCCAGTTACCGAAAAAGGAGCCCTAAAAAACCGGACCCGGGGGACGATTAATGAGGGATTTGGAGTACACCATTCGCCTAGCCGTTGGCAATCTTTGCTGTCGGCACGTTCTCGCCCCCGACGGTCACCGCGAACGGCGGCTCCTCGCGGACAGAGGTCGTGTAGCCGATCTGCCACTCGTCCTTCAAGAGGCGCCTGAGCCCAAGGCAGAGCTGAACTGTCCTGTCGGAGGTTGATAGACCTCCTACCCTGACATGTCGATCAAGGAATTGGCCGTTTTCGGCTCGCGAGAGGGCGTCGCGGCCGTCATTTTTGCGGGTCCAGGTCAGTCGGTTTCGGTCCCGGGCCGTTTTCATTAAGGGGAGGTTTATTAAAGCGAGGTTCGTCCACCGCCGATCCTGGGAGGCCCACACCTTCTTGTCTCCCGAGGTGTAGCCCGCGGTGCGGAGGAGCTCCACAGCTTTGTCCCGCGAGCTCATGTTGGGGAATTCCGCGGAAGCGATGCTTGTGATGGTCCTTCTGGAATCGATTTTCGCTGGGGGAGGGGCTGAGAGTGTCTTCAGCTTCTCGTGTAACCACTCGGAGGTCGTCGACAGGTCGCCAACGCCTTCCACATTCCCGACCACCATCGTAACGAAACGCTTGTTGGGTGCCTGATCTGTGGAGGGAGTGGAGCCGTGCAGGAGGCCATTGCTCGCCATAGCTTTATTGATGCGATCCTCGACGAGCTTACCAATCTCCTCGCTGGTCATGGGCACCGTCTTCAGCACCTCCTCCACCCTGTCAATGCGCAGATCGGCATCGATGACGCTAGCCTCGATGTTCTCCAGGCGGCTGGTCAGCGTCTCGCTCAAGGACGTGACCTTGATGTCCAGCTTCCGAGTCTAACAAGGAGGGCGAGGACGAAAAGATGAAGGACCAGAGGAAGGGAGAGATGAACGATGAGGTGAAAATGAACATGAAGACGGATATGGAGAATGTGACCGAGGCAGAGGGGGACGATAACGACACCATTGAGGAGGCCTCCGGCGACGAGAAGATGAGCTTGGGCAGTGGTGATGACGAAGTGGACCCGGCTGAAGGTGCACCTGAATGGTTCAAGCAGTATGCCGAGAAAACGTTAGCACGCTTGGACAATATCATCGACGAGGCTAAGTGGAAGTACCGCCAGTATAACAGCGAGCCGGGATCGTGACCACAAATTTTCGTATACTACTTCATCTGAGTTTGTTCCAGTTCGTGGCCGGCGCCCCGGCGCCACCGCCTAGCCCCGCGTAGGGCCGTCCCCCTGGGACGACATAGGCGCAGCCTCGCCTCGCCTCCCCTCCCCAGAGCGTCCACCATGGAGGTCATGGGGGCTGCAATGCCGCCCATCGTCACGGGCTCCGTGTCCACGGTAGCGGCGTCGGCACCCGAGAAGTCCGGTTGCTGGAAAGGGTTCGCGAGTTGATCTTTCACTTCGCGGTCCGAGTCACCGTCCATCTCGTGACGTGGGCTCGTGAAGTGGGCTCGTGAGGCGGGCCCGCTTGTCGGCGGGGGTGGCAAGGGCCACAACGACCGGCGCTGTATCGGTGGACGTCCCACCTAGAGCTCCACGCACTGGAGTGCCCGGCTGATGAGAGAGAAATGGCATAACGGACGATTGGAGGAGGCAAGAACAACATATACGCGTATTGACGCCCGAACAGTACACGGAGTGATGTGTGATCAGTTCAACGACGCGATCATAGCTCTGAGTGCTCTTCGCGCCAAGATGACCTTGAGCCGAAATGGCTTGAGCCGAAACGACTTGAGCCAAAATGCAGAATAACCCCCCTGATCCCTGATGCCGTTGGCCCTTCTACTTTGAAATCGGGCGTGTTCCTCTACAAGAGAAGTGTTCAAAATAGTCAAGAAAGTAGTCTGGGGACGATTTGTAGACTATTTTTGAATATTTGGGGGGTATGTTTTGAATATCTGCCATATTTTGCCCAAAATCCCCCTGTAGGGGGACACGCCGGACTTCATTCTAATCGTGGTGCCCTCCCAAAGGGTTCGGGGTCCTTTTGCTGCTGATCAGAAACCAGCCACCTCTGGGGGAACCGTGGTCCTCCCTGAGATCCGCCACCGCGGAGCAGTTGGAGCATCGCAGGCACCAGGAGTCGGAGCCCTGTGGACCCCACCCGTCTGCGCCACGTGTTCGAGCCCGATCGATCCGTGCCGGCCCCAGGGCCCGAGGCCACCGGCGAGAGCGCCCGGTCCGTCTGCAAGAGGGTCGGAGAGCCAGGATCTCGGTGGTCATACCCCCTCCCCCTCCCCCCGGGGGACCCCTCGGTTTCAGCACCCCTTTCGCCCTCTCGAGAGAGAGATCGTCGATTTCATGGGGCCCCCCGTGGGGGCTGAGGGAGATGAAAGGAGGCTGAGGGAGGCGGTGGAGGAGGAGGAGGAGGAGGAGGAGGAGGAGGAGAAGGAGGCGGAGGCGGAGGAGGAGGCGGAGGCGGTGGAGGAGGAGGAGGAGGAGTAGGAGGAGGAGGAGGAGGAGGAGAGAGGAGGAGGAGGAGGAGGAGGAGGAGGAGGGAGGAGGAGAGGAGGAGGAGGAGGAGAGGGGGGAGGGGGAGGGGGAGGGGAGGAGGAGGAGGAGGAGGAGGAGGAGGAGGAGGAGGAGGAGGAGGAGGAGGCGTGTGTACGTGCGGGGCCTAGACTCCTCGGTGATTGTGATCCGCCTGTGAGAAGTGCTGAAAGGAGCAAACTTCTCCGAGGACTGTATCCTGGGACTAACTACAGGCTGGGCCCTTCCCTGCCTTTGTCGTCCCTCCCGTTTTATCCTCTGTCGTCTGCCTCGTCCTCGTCTGGCCCCGTTCCTGGAGGTGACCCAGACCTTGGTAGCCCTGGGCGGAGCGATTCTGCCAGCACCGCTGCCCAGAGTCTGACTCTGGTGCGGTCGCGGCTTCTGGGTGAAGAGGACGATGCGCCCCTGCTCCCACCTTTCGGAGGCAGGAGCCCATCCGACGGCAGTGACTGATTGTGGTAGGGCGTCGGCCGATCATGGATTGACCAGGCGCGCCAAGGTCTGAGAGGTCTGAGAGGAGGAGGAGGAGGAGGAGGAGGAGGAGGAGGAGGAGGAGGGAGGAGGCAGGAGGAGGAGGGGGGGCTGAGGGACATCGGGCTCGCCCAGTCGTGGCAGGCCGGCGAGGGCGCGGCGCCGGCCGCCGTGCGGGCCGCGTCCACCAGCGGTCCTCGGGGGCGGAATGCAAGCGCGCGGGTATTGGAGGGCCTGCGGCCCCTGGGTGGACAGACCTCCTCCTCCTCCTCCCCCCTCCTCCTCCCTTCTCCCTCCTCCTCCTCCTCCTCCTCCTCCTCCTCCTCTTCTTCCTCAGACCCGAATCATTCGGGGTAACTCGGGTCAGGGCTAACTCGGGTTCGATTTTCGGGATTCCGAACCCGAGTTACCCTGGATCCGAGCTACCCCGGATAATTCGGGCCTGCGTCCAGAGCCCCAGAATCATCAGGGGTAACTCGGGTCAGGGCCAACTCGGGTTCGATTTTCGGGATTCCGAGCCCGAGTTACCCTGGACCCGAGTTGCCCCGGATAATTCGGGCGTCCAGAGCCCCAAAATCATCAGGGGTATCTCGGGTCAGGGCTAAGTCGGGTTCGTTTTACGGGAATCCAAACCCGAGTTACCCCGGACCCGAGTTACCCCGGATCACTCGGGCGCCCAACCATCCCGCCGTGCCCGCGCTTTAGGTTCAAGTCGTGCGTGTCTCTCCGCAGGGGGAAGATTCAAGGCTAGTAACAGAAACAGGCCCGGTGATACATTTGTTCGTGCTCCTTGGGCCCTTTTCAGTTTTTTTTTTGTGTGTGTGGGCTATCATGTGTCTTCTAGAACCCGCCTGTAGGAGGACGTGCCCGACCTAATTCTAGGTCCGGGGCCTCTCGAGGCCCCTCTTTGCCTGTAGTGGGGGGTCCGCGGCTCCGAAGACGTCATGCGGGGCTCGCCGGGCAAGCGCGGGAGGCACGCCGGGAGGCCGGGAAGATTTGAGAATTTGGGGTCCAGGATCCCCAGGACTGGCACTCTAGCCTTGGCGATGCGCCACGATCCTCCAACCCGCACCTATTCTGACCACATGTGTGAGGCCTCTAACGAGGTCAGCCGAGAGCAACAGCGCACATGAGCATGAGAAGCAACCTCAGAGGGTAGGCATCTGAATGCCACCGAACGGTCGCGCGCTGGGCTGCGATGGATTGCGAAAACGTGCAGATGCTGGCGTCGTCCCGCAAGCGTGTCGTGGCGGTTGGCTTTTACGCACCTTCGTAGCGGCGCTCCCTCGAGGCTTGGCTGGCTTCTGAGCAGTCCTGTTGTGCGGGCAATATTTGTATCCATGTCCACTGCAACTCAGAGTACCGGTCTCCCTTCCCCAGAAACCCGAGGCGCATTGGCTATGGGCAAACATCTAACCCCCAGGCTCGACCTTTATCCATCTCCAGTGAGTGCACCTCGGCCTTGTGGCGCCCCTTCCAAGAAAGTCCAAGGATCGACGATCGCTTCCACTACTCGCAAAGTGCCTACTCGCAAACGCCCGAAAGAAATCTAACGTCTGCCTTGATGTAATAGATGGCGATGTGAATATATATATATATATATATATATATATATATATATATATATATATATATATACATCCCCTGCGGCGGGTCCAGGCCATTTGCGAGCAGCTGCTTGGCGAGTAGTGGAACGCGCTTGTCCAGACATACGACATGAGCGATGCAAAGAAACGGGATCCTTTTCGCCGGCATGGGCGCGTAAGTTGCCCGCGCAAGGTCGCGTGTAAGCGCCCTCGTCTGCAAAGTAGCGTGCCGCGCTGGAGGCCCGCGGAAGCCACCGCGTAAAGTCGCTGTGTCATCGGGCGAAAGGTACATGTTTGATCGTCGCTCACATGTTCCTAGGACATTTCTGGCTGCGACTGCCTTGTTTTAAAGCATCGGGCTTTGTTGTAATAATCTTGTTGTACTCTTGGAACATGTTTGGGTTCTAAGAGCATTCAGAGCCCCGAATCATCAGGGGTAGCTCGGGTCAGGGATAACTCGGGTTCGTTTTTCGGGAATCCAAACCCGAGTTATCCCGGACCCGAGTTACCCTGGATAACTCGGGCGTCCAGAGTCCCGAATCATCAGGGGTATCTCGGGTCAGGGCTAACTCGGGTTCCTGTTTCGGGAATCCAAACCCGACTTACCCCGGACCCGAGTTACCCCGGATAACTCGGGCGCCCAAAGCATATCGTTGCAGGTCTCGAGGAATGCTGCAACGGTCGGTCCCTGCTCAAGAAGAGCACTCGGGACGGAAGCGTGTCGAGGCCACGGGGGGCCCGCGCCACGGAGAGAGCATGCCACGTCGGAGGAGAGGCGAGCCGCTCGCCAGAAATGCGGGAAATATTCATATCCATATCCAGTGCGTCTTGGACTTTCTTGGAAGGGGCGCCGCAACGCCGAGGCGCACTGGATATGGATAAAGATTGAGCCCTTTGGAGGCAGATTGTAATCCATACCCAGTGCGCCTCATGTTTCTTGGGAAGAGAGTCCGAAACTCCAAGACGCACTGGATGTGGATATAGACGTTGCCCGCAAGAAAGAGAGCACCAGAAAGGGAGAGAGGGGGTCCTGAGGGGAAGAAGGGATCGGGAGGGATGCGTCCGCCGGCCTCGCGCTCGAGCGGGGGTCCTTCCCCTGCCGCGGGCCCCCTGCGATTTTTGTTGTTGGTCTTGCCGTTGTTCGCACCGCTGTCGCCATGCCCAGCATCAACTGCCAGAGGAGTGCCTGTGGCTGGCGACGCGCAGGAGGTGCCGACGCGAGGGGAGGCGGTCTTTGAGACAGTGGGGGGGGCTTCTTCTGGCCACGCGCAGAAGGCGCGGGCCTTCTTTGTAGATGTAAGGCCTGCGCCTTCTAAGAAGCAGCCTGCTTCTAAGAAGCCCTCCCTCCTCCCCCCACCCCCTTTGTGCGCGCCGCCATTTCTTGGACGACGGGTGGGCGACAGCAGAACACGGGGTCGACTGCGCCAACACTGGCGCGCCAGCTCCCCGTGTGAGGTCGCGCGGTGGCACTCTCTCGCTGCCGGCGTGGCGTGCCACAAGGGCGGCCCGTGGAAGGTCCCCGCGAAAAGGTTTCCATGCCATCTCGCGCAAGACCCATCTCCTCCTCCTCCTCCTCCTCCTCTCCTCAGCTGCCTCGGCGCGCCTCCTCTCCTCAGCTGCCTCGGCTCTGGACGCCCGGAATGGGTACGGAAAGAATGGGTACTATGCCCAACAGCAGTTCCTGTCCATTTTGAACAGGATTCGCTGTCCACGCCGCCGCGGCCCGTGTCCATTCGAGACAGAAGGCCGCCTGCCCAACAGCGGCCGCTGTTGGTTTGGGGCAACATTTGTTGTTGGGCATTGTGCCCATTCTTTCCGTACCCATTTCGGGCGTCCAAATCGGCGCGCCCGCTTCGACGCGCAGCGCGCGTGTGCCGTGCTCGAAGCGCCCGTGCCGATACGCTGCGTGCCGGCTCCGCGCACAGGCCCGCGCTCCGGCGAGCGCGTCGCGTCAGGCCCGCGCGTTTTTCTGCCCACGCGCAGAGGCCCGCATCACTGCGCTGCGTGCTGCGTGCTGCTCCTCCCTCCTGCTCCCTCCTCCTCCTCCCTCACCCCCGTCGCCGAAGAGTGGGGGCAGCCTGCGCTGCAATGCAGAGCCTCTTCGGGGAGTGGGCCCCCTGGGGAGGCATCCCGTCGGGCCTGGAGGGTCCTCCTCGAACTGTGCCTCGTGCGGAGCTTCTGGCGCTTGCACCCGCGCTCGAAAGCTGGCCAGGCGACCTCTGCTTCGTCACATATGCCTCTCTACGACGGGTGGCGGTTGAGCCGACACCTGCGCCCAAATGAGGGCGCGAACCAAGACTTGTGGGCACGCATCGCTAAAGCAACGCGTACCCGTGGCAGCAGCACGCTCGAGGTGAGATGGGTGCCCTCACACAGCGAGGATGCACTTGGCCTAGCCTCCGACCCTGTCCGCTACTCTCACACGGTAGGCAGTGCATCGGCAGACGCGTGGGCAGGTGTAGTAGCCCAAGTTTCCTACGAGGCAGCGCGGGCCCCGCCCACTGACTTGCATGACGCCCAGTGCGCCCTCATCCGCAGGAGAGCGCGAAGGGCATTTGCTGACACGCTTACTGTAGACCCATGGGTCGCGGAGCCCAGCCAGCATGCCTTCGAGCTCCGCGCACGCAAGTACAGATGCACGCGTTGCGGATTCATAACCGACCAGAGTAAAGTGCGGCAGGAGTGTGCGACCCCCTGCCACTATCAATCGCCCCCGCCAACCGCCAGCCAGCAAGTGGTCCCAATAACCAGCACAGGGCACTGTGACAATTTGCGGGCGCGAGTTGCACGCCTAACACAAGCTACGCTGCATGCAAAAGTATTGCCCGCACTTCTGCCGCGAATGCGGCAAGACAGCAACCGAAGACCCGCGCCATCTTGCTGCGATTTGCATGGGCATCATGAGGAAAGGGCGAGAGAACCCTGCCAATATCGACAAACGAGAATTCACACGCGCCCGCGCTGGGCGCGACGGACTGACCAAACTCGCGAGGGCGGCATCCCACAGCATGGACGTGGACGAGTGCGTTGCTGCCGCGGCGCCTGCTGCAGCCCCCGCAAGCGCCACAGTAGTAGGCTAGAGCTCGAAGGCATGAGGCCTCGCTCGAACACGCACCCTGGCGTTCATGGATGCATCCGCATGTATCTTCTTCCACCTTCTCCTCCTCCTCCTCCTCCACCTCCTCCTTCTTCTCCTCGCGCCTCGGGGCAACTGAGGCGCGCGGGCCTCTCGGCAGCGTCCCGCGGGCCCGTCCGAGCCGCCCGCCCGCCGCCCCGGAGGGCCCCCCCCCCGGGCCTTCTCGGAGGACCGCCTCGCGCCCAGCTTTTGCGCACTCGCCGCCGAGCTCTCCTCGATCCCTGCCTCGGCCCCAAGTCCTGACTCATGCATGAGGCGCTTCGCGAGTCGCTGGGGGCTCTGAGCGAGGTGCCTTCGGGCAGAGTGAGGGCGAGGTGCTCGGGGCTTTTAGCGAGGTGACCACCGGCCTCGAGGGCGCCAAAGAACAAAAAACAGGGGCCAGGGCAACATAACCGACGACAGCAAGAACAACATCGCACGCAATCGGCACAACGCGCGCAAGCAACAGCGGGAGCAACACAAACAACAGCAAAAGCAACCAGCAAAGCAACAGCACCACCAAGAACATCACACACAACATCAAGCACAACAGCAGCACCGACAACCAGCGCAACAGGAAGCCACAGCAGCAACGAGACAAGGAACGACCGCGAGCGAACAACAATAAACTACGTACCAACGACAAGCAAACAACATAATGCTGGCAACAAGAAGGCAACGACAAGGAGCGAACAAGGACATGCCAACAACAGCCATAACTCTACAACTTCCCGTTGCCACGTTGGCTTGAGGATTTGTGCTTCGAGCCATCGCAGCTGTGCAGCGAGACTCCGATGGCCCCGCCGACCAAGCAGACGAGCTTGTCGTCGAGCCTCTGGTGTCTGGCGAGCTCGCCTTCCGAAATCCCGAGCTCTCACAGGAAGCTGAGAACCTCCCCCCGCGAGCGCACCGGGCCTGCTGCGAGCTTCTTCAAGGAACTCGGGGCCACGAGGCTCGAGGCTGAGAAAGCAGACAAGGATCTCTCCTTGTCCTCTTCCTCCTTCCCCCCCTCCTTCTTCTCTTCCTCCTCCGCCTCTTCCTCCGCGTCGCCACCCCGTCTCCTCCTCCCGCCCCGGGCCCCGAACTTCTTTATCCCCGGTCTTTTCTATCCCCGCTGGGCCCCGCCGCGCCCTGCATGCGATAGTGAGAACGTTTACAAATAATCAGTCTTAACATATTAAAGCTAAGGCCCCGAATCCAAACACTCTTTGAACATCAATATTGAGGCCATCCTCCGCTCTCTTCATTCTTCTACCCTTATTTTTCATTGTTTTTTTCAGTATTCCTACTCTCGCTATTACTGCGACTACAGTAAGCCCGCGTAGTAAGGGTAAGCAGCCTCCCCAAGGTTACTTGCCCTTGCGCCCCCGCGCATCTCTGGGCCTCCCGAGGCCCTTGCATCCTTGCCGCGCATCTTTATTTTACAGGCCGGCTGCGCTACTACGAGCACACCTCCCCCCCGCTTTCAGGGGCGAGTCGCGGCCGCGGCCGCGCGCCGAGAGTTTGCGAGCGCCGAGGGCCAGGCCCTCGCCCCGGACCATCTCGGCCGGGGCGCGAAGCGAGGCCCCGGCCAGGGCGACAGACTCCAGGGCAAGTTGGTTGAGTGCAAGGGGGCGCACGCGCCCCGAGCTGCGCCTGCGCTGCGACGAGGCCCAACAGCGCAATCCAAGCTCCAGATCACCCTCGACTGGAGCAGGTACGCGGACGAGCACGGCGTCGAGAAGTTCGCCCTCCTGCACAGCGCCGCGATGGCCAAGCTGCGCAACAAGTGGCACTGGAGCCACGAGACGGTCGCGAGATGGCACGGGTTTCGAGCAGCTCTCGAGAAGAAAGTTGCCGCGGGGAGGCTCGGCAAGACGGCCTCCGAGCCCGCGGGCTTGTCCGCCAGAACAGCGGCAGGCGCGCGTGCCAGGGCGCCGGGGTGTCCCGCGACATCCCAGGCATGGCCGCCGCCAGCTTCTCGCTCGAGGGCGTCATGCACCGCCTGGAGCGCTGGTTCAAGCGAAAGCGCGGGCGCGGCCACAAGGTCAGGAAGAATGCCATCCTGACGCGGCTGCGCTACGAGCTGGCCTTCGAGCAGGACAAGCAGCTCTTCCTGCAGGAGGTCGGCCACAGGAGCTACAACGCCGAGGTCCACGCGGGAGTGACCGAGCGCCTGAAGACCTTGCAGAGCACACAGACGCGCAAGAAGGACTTGAAGTGGGTGGGCGAGCTCGTCATCCCGAGGCCGCGCGCGAGCGGGCGCATGGGCCCGCGCCTCTCCAACCAGAGGAATCAGGCGCTCAGCAAGGACAAGGCCAAGCTGGCCTGGGCCAAGGACAAGGCAGCCTTCGAGGCCGAGATGGCCACGCACTTGGCAGACCGCCCCGACCAGATATACCAAGTGGACCAAGCCTACTCCAGCGCAAGGGACAAGCACAGTATCAATCTCATCAGCATCTCCGCAGTCGAGGGCTGGTTTGACCCGAGCAAGGGGCCCAAGTCCACCAGGAGGCGCAGCGCGCTCCTCGCCCCCTGCGCAAGGCACTGCCGAGTGAGCGACGCGAGCCTCGAGGAGGCACCTGGCGGCATTGCGTCGCCTACGAGCGGGGCGACGGCGAGACTGAGCGCTTCCGAGCAGGCGAGCCCCTAGGGGCATTGCTCAAGGGCCGGCGCAACGCTCTGTTCGAGTTCTCCGAGGAGGAACTTGCGAGGGTCTTCCAGGCCATCGACGCGCGGGGGCAGCCCAGGCAGCCCAGAGCCTGAACGGGCGAGCTCGTCGCTTCCTGGGCCATCGATTTCATCGAGCAGCAGCGCGGCCAGAGCCTCGCGTTCGCAGACTGCCCCTCGAGCCAGTGGGCCGAGGCAGTGGCGCTCCGGGCATGGCTCCAGAATGCGACCTACGCGCCCATGGCCCCGACGCCACGAGCTTCTCGCAGGCGCCCGCGAGCGCGGCCAGCTCAAGGCCCCAATCCGAGAGGTCAAGTCCGAGATGCACTGGGCCATGGAGCAGGGCTGGATCCAGAAGGCCATGGCCGAGCCACTGAAGCCGTGCAAGTCCCCGTCCCAATGGGGGCCCTACAAGTGCCTCTACTGCGTCTCCGAGGCCTACGCCCGCTTCCGCGAGGAAGACATGGGCGCGGCGCCGCTCCGGGGGCTGCGATCGAACCAAATGCTCGCGGCCCGGCCGACGGAGAAGGGCGTGCTCAAGGTCATCGCGGGCATGGGGCCGTGGAGCTACTCGAGCACGCAGAAGTGGCCCGAAGGCGCGCCGCCCGTGCCCGAGCGGAGCGTCCTCGACGGGAACTGCTTCCAAGTCGACGACTTGCCCAGGGACCGCGAGCAGGGCGATGCCCCTTGCCTCCTGGAGCTCCGAGACCTGGGCCATGAGCTCGCCGACGAGCAGAAGGACATGCTCACTACGCCAGAAGAGCGGATCAAGGAGATCCAGCTCCGGCGCGTCCTCGAGAGGCGGATCAAGGCGGCGCGCGCGAGTGAGCGCAACACCGGTGGGCGCCCATGTTATCGGGCATGTTCCGGGGAAAGCTGCAGCGCGGGTGGCAGCGCAAGAAGGCCGAGGCTGGCGGCGAGGCCTCGCTCGAGCACCTGAGCCGAGGCGTGGCCAAGGCGGAGCTCGCAGGCAGGCCGCAGGAGGCGAACGCGAGCTTCTCCCAGAAGTTGGAGGCCCAGGCGCAAGCGGAGAAGGACGCCAAAAAGCAAGCGAAGGCCAAGAAGACAACAGGCCTCGATGCTTGCGAGGACCCCCCCCCCGGCACGGCAAGGTGGCGCGCGTCGCCGAGGAGGGGGTCCGCGAGGGCACGCGCGGCAGAGTGCAGGACGTCTGGCGAGTCCTGGGCACCGAGGACGCGCGCCGCCTTCGCGTCCTGGAGGCGAAGACAGCGGCAATCTTCCAGATCGAGAGCAGCGAGGCTCGGAGGCCCACAGGCAATCGCCAGCTTCCGCCCGCTTCCGACCGGGGCGGCGGAAGGAAGCGGAAGCTAGCGGAAACGGCGGAAGCGACGGCGGAAGCGGCGGAAGTGGGCGGAGAGCTGGCGGCGAAAGCGGAAGCAGGCGGAAGCTGGCGAGCGCCTGTGAATCCCGAGCGCCACAGGTCGCGATCGGGCAAGACTACAAGTTCCCCGAGCCGCGCGAGCTCGTCTGGCAGCAGACCAGATTGGCTCGCCGCACCGAGCTCGCCAAGGAGTACGCGATCCTGAACTGCGATCAGATCGTCAAGGGCGACGCCCTCGTGCCGGGCACAGCGCGCGCGATGGTGGGCGAGATCGAGGGGCGCTCTGGCGTCCCCGAGACCGTTCTGGCGGTCGAGCCCACGGCGCCCGTCGCCTGAGCTCGAGATGGCCAGGGCGAAGACGAACCCGCCGCCCAGCAGCCCGAGGGGCAGAAGCACGTCCTGATCTGCGTGCACTCCGGGGCGCCCGCGCACTACACCTACCTCGAGGTCGGTGGTTGCTACAGTTGCCCGCGCCCCAAGGTGCCCCCAGTCTTTTCGCTCCGTTTTGGAGCGGGTCCTGGAGGCGCCCTGGGCAGGGGCACTCGTGGCAACGCCCGCCGAGGTCTCGAGGATCGGCGGGGGCGCCGCGGCGGAGTGCCGCGACGCCCTCCAGCAGCCGTCCGAGGATGCCACGCAGGCCTAAAGGGCCACATGCGAACTCGCACCTATGCCCCGCGATTTCTGGGGTGAGGTTGGGTTCGCTGCGCTCGGGGGCTGCCGATCGAAGTGGGCCCCGCCCTCCTCAGACATCGCGGGTAGGGCTCGCGCGTGGCCTCCCAGGGCCGCCGCGAGGATCCTCCGCAAGCTCGGCGCCATTGGCCCTGGCGAGACCTGCCCTGCGAGCCCGTGGGCGAGTCGCTGGACCGAGCGCGCCTTGCGCGAGATCCGAGGCGAGGGCCGCCAAGCGCCCGTGAGCATCAGCGCGATGCGTGCCCGAGGCAGCGAGTGGATCAACGAGTTCAAGGAGGCCGGCGACAGCGACCTGGCCAAGGCCAAGGCCAAGAGCAAGGCCAAGTCCAAGCCCTTCAAGGACCCCACGGCGGTCGATCCGAAGCGCGCCACATTCGAGGAGGCAAGCGCCTCCGCCCAGGCCTGCGCCAAGTGCCCCCCGCGCACGGGCGGCCCCGAGGGATGCCGAGCCTGCGCGGGCGAGTGGTTCGAGGTCGTGCGCAAGAGAGGTTGCTTGGCCAGAGGCGCCAAGGACCTCTCTGACGCCGGCGAGTTGTAGCCGCGAGCCTCGAGATCTCTCGAGTCAGTCTTGCGCCAAGATTTACACGGTCAGCCTGCGCGAGCGCCGGGGATCTTCATCGTCGTCGCCATCATCAGCGCCATCATAACATCGCATTCCATGGGGGAAGATTTGATTATTCCCGCTCGACCCACGAATTCCATAATCTTCCGGGGGGCCTGATCTCGGGCGCAGGGTTACGGATGCTCGTTTCGCCCACGAGATCGACCGCATAGCTCATGTGCCCCACGCTGTTTGTTCTTTTCGCCAGAGTTGCGAATAATCCGTATATCGTTTCGAGCAGGCCTACGGGACATTCCGGCCAGCAGTTGTATATTCGATGAGAGCTGCTATTCTTGAGGCGATGATATTATGCGCGCAATCGACCCGCATTGTTTGGATGAGCGGCTTTGCGAGGTCACCCGTGCATCCTTCTCCCTTTTTCAGCCCATCCTTGGCGACTTTCGCTGGCCAGCCTTGTTCGACAAAAGGTGCTATGGCCCTCCAGAGCCCTTGTTCCGTTACCGCGCATCCTACTTATACTCGGCGGCAAACGAGGGGGGGGGTGAGAAGGAGAAGGCCTTGCCCGAAGGTCCGTAAGTTCCCGGCCTTTTTGAGAAGTTTTCTGCGATTTCCCCGCAAACAGAAACAATTTCTCAGAGGGCCCGAGGGCTCCTGAGTGGTCCCGCCGCTTTCTGGGAAACCTTTCTCCTTTTCATTTTCCCTTTTCGCTCGCCGCCGATGTACGGGTTGAGTGTAGTCGATCTCTCAGTCGAGCTGTGGTGCCCGAGGGGGCCTGGCGCCTCCGGTGGAGGGCCCTCCCCCCGCCAGGTCGGGGCCTGCTGCCGCCCGTCCTGGCGCACTGGCGCGCGGCGGCCGTGTGGGGCCACGAGGGCGAGCTTTGCGAGCTCGGAGGGCCGAGGGGGCCTCGGTCGTCGTCGGCGCCGGCGTCGTCGTCGGTGTCGTCGTGGTCGTCGTCGTCCTCGTCGTCGTCGTCCTCCTCCTCTTCGTGGTCGTCGTCGTCCACGTCGTGGTCGTCGTCGTCGTTGTCGTCGTCCTCGTCGTGGTTGTCGTCGGCGTCGGCGTCGTCTGCGTCGGCGTCGGCGTTCGCGTCGGCGTCGTCGTCGTCGTCCTCGTCGGCGGCGGCGGCGTCGTTGGCGGCGTCGCCGAGCCGTTTCGGCGAGCCTCCCACCACCCTCTTGTAAAGGGAGGGCAAAAAAAACATCCGTACCCGACAATCGGCGTTTACTGAGCGGCCCTGGGCGTTTACTGCACAGCCCTGCCCTAAACCCGAAACACGAAACCCGAAACCCTAGACCCTGCCCTGTTTGATTCCGTCCGTGGGCGCGGTTGCGAAGCGAGTTCGCGTGCCGGGGTGGCTCCTACGGGGGTGGATGTTTTGACTACAGTCGGGGCCCTGAAGAAGGAACCCTTTTCGTTGGGGAGGGGCTCGGTGTTCCTTGATTGTTCGACAGTTGCCTTCTGTTTTCCTGAGGTTTTCCATGGGAAAGCGAAGTTCAACTTATGGGAACAAGGGGCCCCGTTCCTTTTTAGGGTTCCTTAGGTCAACGCCCCCACTGTACTGTGCTCTGGGCGGCGCGGCACCTGGCGGCGGCGCGAGGGGGGTCCCGGAGATTTGTTTTGGCGCCTCGAGGTTGTCGGACGGGGCGCCTTCGCCTGGTTTCAGGTCGGGCGCGTCGCCCTAGAGGCAGATCTTCGACGACGAATTGCAAATACCCCCAACACATATGCAGAAATGGTCAAAGGATAATCCAAACATCGTCACCAGACTTTTTTTTGTTGACTATTTTTGAGTCTGCCCCCATGTAGAGGGACAGGCCCGACTTAAGCCTGGATTCGGGCCCCCGGACCATCACACATCGATCCGGCTCGAAAAGGTCCGGGGCCTCCCAGATGGGGTCGGAGTAGATGGGGTCGGATGATGGGCATGCTTGCCACCACCACCACCATAAGTTGGAGGGGGAAGGGGTCCTCCTCCCCCTCCTCCTCCTCCTCCTCCTCCTCCTCCTCCTCCTCCTCTTCCGAGAAGGTCACGCCCCGCCGCCACCCGATCTAGTGATAGATGTCAAGCTGACGGACAGGGCACTCGCGACTGGGACGGAGCAGTGGCGCGGCGATCGGACTCGCACCGGAGATCGAGGCTGCCGCGGACGTCCAGGTCCGAGGGCCCAGCCCCAGCAGACCCCTCCTGGGGGACCCCAGGCGGCGAGGCCCCAGCACGCCAGGGCGCTCAACGACGTCTGGGTCGCCACCGACAACCACTACGGCTTACGAGAGGGCGACCTCACCGACATGCAGATGATGCTGCTGCTCCCGTGGGTGCAGGCGATGACGCCCATCTCGATGGCGCTCGGGCACGAACATCGCCTCGGTTTCGTGGAGTCGGCCTTCCTTCGTCACGTCCAGCTTCCGACCAACCACGACGTGCCGCAGTCGATGATGTTCACAGCGCGCTGCTACGGGCGGGAGGCCAAGAGGCTTCGCGACTACCACCGGGAGGCAATCAAGAACGGCGAGCTCGTTCCAGGGGTAGAAGAGCTCGGGATCCCACATCCACACGTGTGTGGTTCACTCATCGGCGCGCTCGTGGTTCAGGGGGACAAAGTAGGGCAGGCGAGCGCAACCAAACTCAAAAATTACCAGGAGATGCTCAGGCACGAAAAGTTATCCAAGGGCGTCCTGGCGGATTTGGTTCGGCACTGCAGGCTCCAGACGACGCACTCTCAGGACAAATTCAAGATCTGGACCGAGGCCAAAGCGACGGACATAGAGGATATCGTGGTGCAGGCTCTGGTGCAGATCGGACGAGTACACAAGCACGGGACGCCGCCTCGCAGTCACAACTCAGTAGTTCGGTTCATAGAGGTGGTGACGAGACCATTGCAGCATGATGCCCCGAACTTTGGTGCGATTGACAGTTGGCAAGCCATTGGAATTCAATCGGAGTCACAGCAGCAGATTGTTGTACCACCTTCGCCGTTGAATGGGTCACATCATGATTTGACCTCACGCATTGTGGGCAATTGCCCGCTTGCCTCGACGGTCGGCTATGATGAGATGGGCCCCAATTCCGTTACAGACGGTGCCCGCGCTTGTTTCAGCGTCACGGGAACTTTCGAATTTTTTGGGCCGTCCTCCCCTTTAGGGGCAAGCTCCGAAACAAGGTAGAATTAGAACACACGTCGATGCAGAGTTTCAGATCGTCGCGCCTTCATCGCAGATTACGGTTCCATCTTCGACGCTTGCCACCCGACCGTCACAGAGTGCCACGCTCTCTTCACCTTCGGCCACGACTGGATCGCAGATGTCTCCTTCTCCTTCGACGGCGGATCCGACGGCGACGGTTACGGGAACTCCGGATGTTCAGAGACAATCGAGTTCTGCCCCTGCGGCCTCCTGTGGACCCTGCGCGGCTACCCTTGCCTCCGCGATTTCGTCTAGGCCTAGAAATGATGCCGCCGCTGCTGCGCCGTCCTCTCCCGCTTCCTCTTCGGCGCCCCCCCTTCCCTTCAGTAGCATCCTGGGACCCCGGGGTCTTCTGAAATCTCCCCGATGATTCTCGGCTTAACTTTCTGAGCTGGCCCGCGAGGGCCGTAGGCAGCTTGAGTTTCATTGATTTGAATCGTTGTTCGTGAGTCGGGGGTTTTCGCTCAACTCAGGACTGTCCCCGATGCTGTTGTCCACCCTCTCTGCCCCCGACCCGTGCCCAGCCTTTAAAGCGCGGGCTTTAAGCCGAGGTAGGGGGTGGGCGGGGGCACAAGTGCATTGAATGCCACGCGTGATGAGTATATTTACATCACAGCGCCCTCTAGAAGCGAGCCAGCCCTGGAAATCTGTTGTAGTTGATTTCGAATTCCCCGAGTGGCCGCAGGATCAGCTGACACGCCTCTGCAGAGTCGTTCGTTCGTTCGTTCTCCTCCTCCTCCTCCTCTGTTCTCCGTCTTCCTCCTCGTCCTCTTCCTCCTTCCCCCCTCCAACTTATGGTGGTGGTGGAAAACAGGCCCATAATCGGTGGATCGCGCCGCATTGCCGATGCAACGACGATGCGGCTCGATGCGGGGCCCGTTTTTCTCCGCGCCGACGTCGCCGATGCGTCGCCGATGCGTCGCCGACGTCGGCGATGCATCGCCGATGCATTGGCGATGCGCCGCGATTTCCCTGCCCTATCTGTTCGGAACCATCTAGGAGGCTTCAAGAATGGTGCAGAGAGATGGGGTCTGCGGCGCTGGTCCTGATTTGCGCGACGTTCAGTTTCTGCTCGCGGCGCCGGCTCTCAGGGGTGGCCTTCTGAAGAAGCCGCTGATTCGAAGGCCGGCGCCTTGTGGGGATCTCGTGGAGGTTTCTGCGAATACTTCTCAGAAGCCTCGGGGGCCCTTCTGGGCCCTGTTATGTAATCTGTAAGGGCTTCGCCCCCTGCCGCCGGCCCCCCCTCTCTCGGAGAATGGGCCGTGGAAGAGCAGGTTTTGGACCCTGACCCCGCGGATCTGCGTGAGGGGTGGCACCGAATTTCAGAAATGTGGCAAATCCCCTGTGTTTTTGGACCCTGACCCCGCGGATCTGCGTGAGGGGTGGCACCGAATTTCAGAAATGTGGCAAATCCCCTTTGTTTTTGGACCCTGACCCCGCGGATCTGCGCGAGGGGTGGCGCCGAATTTCAGAAATGTGGCAAATCCCCTGTGTTTTTGGACCCTAACCCTGCGGATCTGCGCGAGGGGTGGTGCCGAATTTCAGAAATGTGGCAAATCCCCTGTGTTTTTGGACCCTGACCCCGCGGATCTGCGTGAGAGGTGTCGATTTTGAGTCCCCCCAACAATTCAGACAACGCGCCCAGGTGGTGCTAAAAATCTGGTTTGGGCCTCCCTCCCCTCGCGCGGTCAATCAATTCTAGTTACAATAACCAGCAAGAAGCAGAACTGCAACACTGGAAACTACAAACTACAACTGGTACAGGAAACTGCGAATCACAGGCCTACAGCCTGGTGGCCCCACAAGGGGGCCGGCGGATATTTGTCCATCCTGCACAGCAGGCCCCCCCCCGCCACCCGTGCGTGCGCGTCGCAAACCTTCCTTCTTCACAGGGGGGGGAATCGCGCCGACACCGTTCACCTGCGTTTGCCGAACAGTCCATGGGCCTTGACTGAGCAGCCCCCGGCGCGGATTGGACAGCCCTGCCTTGAACCGCCCTGCAGGGCGCGAGCTAAAACGTGCTCGTGGACCGATTTTGTGTGAATTTCGCGGAATGATTGAAAACGGTAACGCAAACGGAAATCACGGTTCGGCTCGAGTTCAGCAACTTGGCCCTGTTTGTTGTAATGGGCAAGTTTTCCACCACCACTACCATTGGTAGCACGGGTGAGACAGGAGGATGGGGAGGTCCTCCTCCTCCTCCTCCTTTTGCTACTCCTCCCCCTTTTCCTCCACCTCCTCTTGCTGCTCCTCCTCCTCCCTCTTCTTCATGTGGTAGCGGTGGTGGGGAATCGGACCATCGTGCCGAGTACTCCTGTCTTGCGGCGAGCCTGTGCCCCGTTGCCAGAGGTTGCCCTGTCGGCTGCGCGCCGTTATCGGGCGGGAGAGGTTTGAAGTTCGAGGCTGTCGGGCGTTCCTTGCGGTTGTCGACGAGCTTCGGGCCTTGCCCATCGTGGTGCTTTCCAGCAGCTGCGCTTCGCCGAGGGCTCTAAGGGGGTGGGAGGAGGAGGAGGGAGGAGGAGGGGGAGTAGGAGGAGGATGAGGAGGAGGACAGGGAGGAGGAGGAGGAGGAGGAGGAGGAGGAGGAGGGAGGAGGAGGAGGAGGAGAAAGGAGGAGAGGAGGAGGAGGAGGGAGGAGAGGAGGAGGGGAGGAGAAGGGGGGGGGAGGAGGAGGAGAAGGGGGGGGAGGGGAGGAGGAGGAGAGGAGGAGGAGGAGGAGGAGGAGGAGGAGGACGAGGAGGAGGAGGAGGAGGAGGAGCACGAGGAGGAGGGGGATGAGAAGGAGGGATGATGAGGAGGAGGAAGAGGCGGAGGAGTAGGCGGAGGAGGATGAGCGAGTAGGAGGAGGATGATCACGAACCGTGATCCGAATGTTGGTCAGAGCGCCAGGCCTCCCAAATGGCGTCCGAGCAGCTGGGGTCGGAGAATCGCGCCGCATCGTCAATACGGCGGCGATGCGGCGCGACCCACCAGCCCCATCTACTTTGACCCCATCGAGGTGGGCTCTGCGAGCGCCATCATTCTTGTCTGCATCCCCCGTGGCGCCTGGGGACCTGGGGGATGGCATCCTGGCCCCCCTCCCGGCCCTCCGATGAGCTGCGGCGCGCCCCGCTCATCGACGGCTTCGAGGCCATGGCCGGCATGCTGGACCAGCTCGGAGGAGGCATGGGCAGCTACATTCGAAGGAGGAAAAGCCACATGAACATACACTTGTGGCGCTCCGCGCGGATTTCGTGGATCCGCGCCCGGGCCCCCTGGCGGCGCCTCGGGCGCCGTCCCTGGCGCGGCTCCAAGAACGCCGCGCGGAGCGCCACAAGTCTAGGTTTCTGTTGTTGTTTTTTGTTGGTCCTTCGATACGTACTGGCCGACACGAAGAAGATGCGCGCCTCGCAGGCGTCGCCGAGCGAGGAGCGAGCGAGGGAGGGGGGGGGGGCCCGCGCTGCCGCGCGCCAACTGGGGTGGGGGGGCCGCGGACGTGGTCGCTCGGCGCGCAGCATCGGTCGCGCAGGGTGCCACGTGGAGCCCCGGGGGAGGCCACATCAGCCTGGGCCCGGAACGCCGTGTGTACGTTTATATATATATATATATAGATATATATTTACACACGTATGTATACACATGGGTTGAGAGAGAGAGAGTGCACACACACACACACACATATATATATGTATATATATATATATATATATATATATATATATATATATATATGGTCCAGGTCCAGGGCTTGGGCCCCCCCACCCCAATGCTAATGCCATCGAGCCCCCCCCCCCCCCGCGCGATGCCCCCCCCTGTGGGCGTGGCGTGGTGGCCCTCCCCCTGTGGGGATGGTGGCCCCCCTGTGGACGACATCGTCGGCGTCTTCGCCATCGTCGTCGTCCTCTGCTTCCGGAGAGTGGCGGATACATGGGGAGAGGAAGTGGGAGGGGGGAGCAAGGTAGGGAAGAGAAGGCCAGGGAACGAGGAGGGGGGAAGGGGAGGCGGACGGAGGGAGGAGGAGAAGGAGGAGGAGGAGCATCGTCGTCGACGGTGTCTTCCCCGTCGTCGCCTCCCTCTGGGTGTGGCGTGGTGCTGCAGTGCTTCAGGGAGCCGAAGCGGGCGTCTTCGTCGTCGCCGCCGCCGTCGCCGCCGCCGCCGTCGTCGTCGTCGTCGTCGTCGTCGTCGTCGTCGTCGTCGTCGTCGTCGTCGTCCCCCCCCATCCCATCTGGGGGGGGGGGAGCCCGAGGAATCCTGGGACCATGCCATCTGGGGGGTGGGGGGCCCGTGGGCCCGGAGCCCGGGATCATATATATATATATATATATATATATGTATATTCATGTATACCGAGAGAGAGAGAGAGAGAGAGACCGACCGAGAGAGAGAGAGAGAGAGTAATGCAGCGGAGTCTGCGGAGGCCGACTCTGCCGACGTCAGTTCTTTTCGGGCGTGGCCCGAATCTGTTTCTCACGATGTCTACTGACTGAGCTGAAGCGAAATGAACTGACCAGACTGGTCGCACCCGTTACGTGACGGTTTTATTCTCGGCCGCGAAGGGCGCAACCTTTCGCGCAACCGATAGGAGACGGTTTTATGCTCGGCCGCCAAGGGCGCAACCGATAGGAGACGGTTTTATTCTCGGCCGCGAAGGGCACGGGGTCCGTTTTCGTATGAAGGTCTCTCATGAGGGGAGGGGACTGTCTGGTCCGTCTGCAGGCGGCCTTGGGCTCCTGGGCGGCCCTGTTCTGGGCCTTCTTGAGGCCGTGTCGGCTCCAGCTAGGAAAATCTTGCCGTCTGCGTGGGGTTATGGATGTCCCCATGTACAGTCAACCCGCATAGCAAGGACGTGCGAGTTTCCAAGGTACGCATTCCATCCTTCCACTTCGGTCCACCCTTGGCCGCTTGCGCTGGCCGCGCACCGCTCGCAAAGTGCCGGCATGGCCTTCCAAGGCCCTTGCACCTTTATCGTGCGACCGGATTTTTCGGGCTGACTGTATCTTCTGGGTCCTCACTCCGTCTCCGACGCCCGCTTGGAGTCCGCTTGCAAGTGTTAGGTGGAGAATGTTGGCCCTCCCGAAGGCCCCGTTGTGGCCTTATGGGCACCTCTTGTTGGAGGCGTGTTGGCGCCTCTACGCTATCCCATGCTTTGCTCTCTCTGGGCGACGCAGGTCACACACAAGGGGGAGGACGGCCGCAAGAAGCGGGTATCATCATATCCTGCTAATCCGCGTCATTTTCTCTTCCACAGTGATGCGTTGTTACACGGTCGTTGTTGGTCCTCCTCACATTCAGCGGATTTGCTGGCTTGGTGTTACTCGTTCGTGCCGGGCGTGCGGGCGCATGGCACACAACTGCGCATGTCACCGCGCAAGACAAGAGGAACGTGGGGCTTTCAACAGCTCCCCCCAGCTTGTGCAGAGGACGAGTACCGCGCCTGGCTGGTGAGCGAGTTGCCCGTTCACGCAGCCACCAAGTACCGCGAGTATTTGGACAATTCGGCGTGGATGGCCAATTTGTGGATCGGCTGGTCGTGGGCTCAGATCGGCTGGGTTGTGAGATCATGTCGTTGTGCATAGGCGAACAGGTCATATGAGGGAGTTGCAGAAGATGATCCACGATCCTATCATGCCTCATGATTCCACTCTGTCCTCGAATCCTGGTTCCGCTTTGACCAAGGCCTGGTCCAACCCGGAATAAGACCGAAATCGCAGTCTGATTGACAAGCAGGATTTTTCATTGAAATCACGCCGGCATTTCAGTAGGCAGCAGGCCAAAACAATCAGATCGGAGCCAGAAGGGATGCCCGACATGCTTGCGCCAGGGCTTCTTACCTGCATTGCGAAGTCCTGGGCTTGCGCTCCCAGATCTCACCACCCACCAAACCACCCCAAC
>CAUYUJ010019977.1:75000-115395 GCA_963575745.1 Prorocentrum cordatum
GGACGCCCGTTGCTCGCGAAGCCTTGATGTCGGGATCGTGCCGGGGGTCCGAGGGGGCCACGGGGTGTCCTGAGGTCGCTAGAGTTCTTCGTGGAGCTCTTCGCCCACCTCCACAAGGCCGGAGAGCGTGTGCGAAGCAGCACCACAGGTCCCGGTGGCCAGGCCAGCCCTGGGCCCGGGATTGGCAGCCTCGCCATCGAGCCATGGGGGGGGGGGGGCGTGGACGCCGAGCCTGGGCCCGGGCGGGCCTGCCCCCTGGACTTGGCATCGCTCGGACGTGTGCATTTTTTGGGGGGGGGGCGAGGACCTTCGAGGGGCACATCGGACCATCCTGCGAGCAAATGCGCACACGGAGTCGAGACGGGCACGGGGAAGGGACGTCCCAGCGATGGCGAGCGGAGCGACACTGGCGCACGCCTTGCGCCACCCCCTGCAGAGGGGCAAGACACGAAAGCGGGGGTGGACCTGGCGTACAAGCAGACGCTGTCCAAGCACCACAACATTCGGCGACCAGGACGGGTGTGGATGCGCCGAGGTGTGGCTTTTGTGATCCTCGAAAAGGAAAAACGCAAGAAACATAAACTTGTTGCCCTCCGCGCGGGTTTCTTGGATCCGCGCTGAGCTCCCCTGGCGGCGCCTCCGGCGCCGCCCCTCCGCGCGCCAGGTGGAGGGGCCCAGCGCGGATCCAAGACATCGCGCGGAGCGCCAACAGTCTAGGTTTATGGCGACTTCTCCCCTTCTAGATCTGCGTCGCTGGGGCTTGGAAGGGGGCACCACGTCGCCCTCGTCGGGCCCCGCCTGGGCGCGGCGGTGGACTCCGTGGAGGCCCCCGCCAGGCCCCAGCGGCGCAGATCGCAATCCACACAGCAGGGTGGTAATATTCAGGGGTATACATAGGGGTAACATTTAGGTGTAATTTTCAGGGGTATATATAAGGGGTAATCTTTAAGGGTAATACTTAGGGGTAGTTTTTTATACATATGGGTAGTATTTAGGGGTATATATGTGTGTATATATATACATATATGGGAGCGAAGAGTGACATAAACATACAATCTCGGAGGTCTGCGCGGATCTCTCGGATCGGCGTTGGGGCCCCCTTCGCGGCGCCTCCGGCGCCGCCCCTGGCGCGCTCCGCGCGCCACGGCCTGTCAGCCCGCATAGTAAGGGTGGGCAACCTTCCCAGGGGTACCCGTTCATCCTCGCCCATCAGGCCTGTCCTGGGCTTCTTTTGCTGGCCTCGCCCCGCTTGAGAAGCTTCGGAATGGCCTTCCAAGGCCTTTGCATCCTCTCCGCCGCGCCCCGACGGGGCCCGACGAGGGCGACGTGGTGCACCTCCAAGCCCCAACGACGTAGATCGCAAACCACACAGCAAGGTGATAATATTGATGATCTATGTGAGGTACTTCCTATATCTTTCAGACAATGGATCAAATGTCTGAAACATTGTTGGTTTCTATGTTTGATACCACTTGCGGACTGCACCCTTCGGAGTCGCCGAAGCGTCCTGCAGCGCACCGCCTTCTCGGCCGCGGTGAAGAAGCTACCCAGCCCCGGGGTCGGGCGGCCCGCGTCGCACGGCCGCGTAAACCAAGAGCGGGTGGGGGGGGGAGGGGGAGGAGGGCCGACGCTACTAGCCCTGTCTTCGAGGAGGAGGCTCTGAGGAGCAGGGGGAGGAGGAGCAGGAGGAGGAGGAGGAGGAGAAGCAGGAGGAGGAGGAGGTATACCAGAATCGAGCAGGAGGAGGGGGAGGAGGAGGAGGAGGAGGAGGAGGAGGAGGTATACCAGAATCGAGCCTTCTCTTGGACGGCGCGCCGCTGGCCCCCTCGCTTCGGCCTCCCGTGGCCGCCGGGGCCCGCTGAGGGGCCGTCTCGAGAGCGAGTGCGGGAGGACGCCTCGGCAAGGTGGGGAGGCCGATCGCCCGCCGCGCCCAGGGCCGTGCGGGTTTTGCACTCGGAGGCTTCTCGGCGAGCGGCGGCACGTGATCCCAGGCTCTGGGCCCACCAGCCACCCCCCCCAGATGGAGGATTGTTCGGTCCCAGGGCTCCCACGACCCCCCCCCCCTGATGGGATGGGGGGGGGACGACGACGACGACGACGACGACGACGACGACGACGACGACGGCAACGACGGCGACGACGGCGACGACGGCGACAAGGACGATGACGGCGACAAGGACGACGGCGACGGCGACGACGACGGCGACGACGACGGCGGCGGCGGTGGCGAAGGCGGCAGGAGCCCTCCGACGACGGCGGCGGCGGCGACGACGACCTCTAGAGCTCTCCTGCAGCACCACAGCACCACGCCACACACGCCGCACCCGCAGCACCACACCACACCCTCGGGGGGGGACCATCGCGCGGGGGGGGGTCCCGATTGCATCGGCATGAGGGGGGGGCCCAGACCCTGGACCAGACATCGCCGATCCCATGTCGATGTCCCAACGCCCCCATGAGCCCGGCCGCTGCCCCTGATCTGCGCCGATCAACGGTTCAGGCAACTCGATGTGCAGCGAGGAATGGCTTTGAACCCTGCCCCCAAGCAGCCGCGAGGCGTCATTGCTTGCCTATGCGCCCACCACAGAATGTTCTAATAAACTTTTGTGGTTGTGGTTTGCACGGAATGTCCTCAGGGTATTTCTGGCTGAGACTGTTTTGTTGCTTCGTTCAACGGGTTAATGTTCTAAGAACGCTTCTTCTTGCCACTAGAGGAGTAGAGCAGGCTGGGGTCCTAAGAACATTTCGTTGTAGGCCGATGTGAAAATGCCGAAACGGGCGGCCCCTGCTCCATACCCCCCGGACAGTGGGGGTAGAGTTCGAATGTCGCCACCTACGGGGGCGTCTTCCTCCCTCCTCCTCCCTCCTCCTCCTCCTCCTCCTCCTCCTCTTCCTCCTCCTCCTCCTCTTCCTCCTCCTCCTGCTCCTCCTCCTCCTCCTCCTCTCCTCCTCCTCCCCTCCTCTCCTCCTCCTCCTCCTTCCTTCCTCCTCCTCCTCCTCCTCCTCCTCCTCCTCCTCCTCCTCCCTCTTCCTCCTCCTCCTCCTCCTGCTTCTCCTCCTCCCTTCTCCCTCTTCTTCCTCCTCCTCCCTCCTCCCTCCTCCTCCTTCCCGTTGCTGGGCCTCGGCCCCGCCCGGTCCGCGGGGGACGTGGCCACCCGACCCCGGGCCCCGCCGCCAGCACCTGCTCGAGCGTCTGCGAGGCGACGGCGCCTCGGCGGAGGACGTCTCGCGGGACCTGGCCGCCTTCGTCGCGCTCGGCCACGCCATCGCGCGGTGCTGCTCGCAGGTCAACGAGGCCGAGGGCCTGGGGAGAGCGCCGCCCCCCGTCCTCCCCCCTCCGCTCCGCCCTCCCCCATCCCTCCCCGCCTCCAATCTCCCGTCGGCCCTCCTCGGCCTCGTCGTCTCCCCTTCCCGTCCTCCTCCTCCCCCGTCTTCTTCTCTCCCCCACTCCCTCCTCTCCCGTCCTCTTCCTCTCCTCTCCCCCACTCCCTCCTCCCCGTCCTCTCCCGTCATCTCCTCTCCCCGATCCTTATGTTCCCGAGAGTTGGGGCTGTCTTGTTTTGATATCGGAGCCGAGAGAGGAGACTGACAGCCCACCCCGTTCTGACCACGGCCTCCGACTTGCCCCCCAAGAAATGAGCACGGTGTTCAGTCTCGCAGGGCTAGTCTTCTGGATCTGGGGCCGTCAGCATTCGACTCGGGTGAATCACTCCCCGAGGATGAGGCGGGGATGAGAAGGCAGTCCCCAGATGGAGGGGAGGATGGAATAGGAGGATGAGGAAGAGGCGGAGGAGGAGGAGGAGGAGGAGGAGGAGGAGGAGGAGGGGGAGGAGGAGGAGGAGGGGTAGTAGGATGGAGGAGCTCGTAGGAGGAGGAGGGACGACGAGGAGGATAATAGAGGAGGAGACGATGCAGCTAGGTGGTCGGCGTTTAGAGAAGAGGAGGATGAATAGTAGAAGGAGGGAGGAGCGAGAAAAGAGGAGGGAGGCGGAGTAGGAGGAGGAGAAGGCGGAGGATGAGGAGGAGGAGGAGGAGGAGGAGGAGGAGGAGGAGGAGGAGGAGGAGGAGGAGGTAGGAGGATGGGGGCGAGAAGGAAGAGGCCCGGGAGCATGACGGAGCATGCGAGAGGAGAGGAGGAGGAGGAGGAGGAGGAGGAGGAGGAGGGGAGGAGGAAAAAACAAAAGGAGGATGAGGAGAAGGATGTGAGCAGCCAGAGGAGATGAGAGGAGGGAGGAGGAGGAGGAGGAGGAGGAGGAGGAGGAGGAGGGAGGAGGGAGGAGTAGAGGAGAGGAGGAGGAGGAGGAGGAGGAGGAGGAGGAAGGGGAGGAGGAAAAGGAGAAGGAGGAGGAGGAGAAGGAGAAGGAGAAGGAGAAGGAGAGGAGGAGGAGGAGGAGGAGGAGGAGGAGGAGGAGGAGGAGGAGGAGGAGGAGGAGGAGGAGGAGGAGGAGAGGAGGAGGAGGAGGAGGAGGAGGGAGGAGGAGGAGGAGGAGGAGGAGGAGGAGGAGGAGAGGAGGAGGAGGGGAGGAGGAGGAGGAGGAGGAGGAGGAGGAGGAGGAGGAGGAGGAGGAGGAGGAGGGGAGGAGGAGGAGGCAGTGGGGAGGAAGGGCGGGGAGGGGGCAGGCAGCATGGGAGCCAGGGAGACGCCCCGAGACCCCGCCCCGGGCCAAGGACCTGAAGGCCCTGCAGGTCCGGGAGCGGGAGGCCCTCCGGGTGCGGTGAGCCGCCGGCCCCGCTTTCTGGCCTCGGAGGCGCCCTGGCCGCGCGCCGGGGGCGTCGGCAGCGCGCTCGGCGCACCCGGCGTGTTGGGGTCGATCCCCCTCGCGCTGCCCCGCCTGCGCCTCCCCGTCCGCGCCCCGGCGGCCCTCTCGGGCCCCGCGCGGCCGCGTCCCCCGCGAGGCTCCTATCAGCTCGGAAGGCGCGCCCGAGCAACAAAAGAATTAAAAAAGGGAGGGGGATCAGTGCAAGCGGGGGTCAGGCAGAGCCCAGGATCTTGCAGCATCCTGCAGGGCCCGGGGCGCACTGGCCTGGGCTTGGGTGTGCAGGGTCCTGCAGCAGCTGGCAGGATCCTGCAGAACCTGACTGACCCGGGTTTGGATGGACCTGGGTCAGCAGATCCCCGACCCTTCTCGGGTGCTGCGCGCTGGGGGGAGGCGATAAAACGGGTGGGCCTATAGAGCGATGAGTTTCTCTGGTGTCAAGCCACCTCCTGTCTCGACTACACATGGTGCTGCGGCCCCCGCCTCGTCTCTCGGCACGTCGGCTGGCCCCGATGGCCCCCCCCCTTGTTCCGCGCACGTGCCTCGGGCCAGGGTGCGTGCACCCCCTCTTCCCGGCCCCCCTCTTTGGGCGCACTGTCGTCGGGGGTGGCAAAGAGGGGGGTGATGACTAGGGGTGGGTGGATATCATGGCGGGGGCCATGATATTTCCCCAGATTTCAGGGCGCCTCTTCCTGTTTCATTACGTGCCTGCACATCATGGCCGCACACATGTCGCCGGCCATGATTTGCACCCCCCACTCTTGGACACCCCCTTCTTGGCCGCTCCCGATGTCGGACAGAAGGTCATCGCCCACCAAACCAACCCAACCCAGCCCGAGGGCCCCGATCTGCCCTCCATTTCCAGTGGGGGCGGGGGCGGGGAGCATTGGAAAGCTCAATGTGGAGCCCGTACCCCGCCCAACCCGAAAGCTGGGTCTTCGGGTTGGGTCGGGGCGGTCTGGCAGGCAGTCAACAGGCGGGTCGTGGAGGAAGGTGTTCAGCGAGCGGCGATAGCGCTCCCGCGGGGGGGGGGAGGGCGGAGCCTGCAGCTCCCCCTGCAGCGCGGCGACCGCCTGGTGCAGCCTCCACCGCGCGTCCTGGGCCAGCGAGAGCCGGGCAGGGGAGGAGGAGGAGGAGGAGGAGGAGGAGGAGGAGGAGGAGGAGGAGGAGGAGGAGGAGGAGGAGGGGGAGGAGGGGGAGGAGGAGGAGGAGGAGGAGGAGGAGGAGGAGGAGGAGGAGGAGGAGGAGGAGGAGAGGAGGAGGAAGCCTCGGTGAGCCTCGGGCCTCGGGACGTTGGCCAGCAGCCGCGCCTCTCGCCGAGAGCGCTCCGGGGGTGCCCGCCGGCTCGCCCGGGACGGCCGTCGGAGACCCGAGTCATCGCCCGATCGATCGCCAGACCTCGCTGACTCGACTCCCAGTCCCACTCCTCCTCGCCTGCGGCTCGTCTCCCCCCTCTCCTCCTCCTCTCCTCCTCTCCTCTCTCTCCCTCTCCTCCTCTCCTCTCCTCCACTATCCTCCTCTCCTCCTCTCCTCCTCCTCTCCTCCTCCTCTCCTCCTCCGCCACAACAGTCACCATCGCCACCATCAGCATCAGCATCATCACCATCACCATCACCATCACCATCATCTCCATCACCACTGCCATCGCCATCGCCATCGCCATCGCCATCGACGAAGAAACTTCAGACGACGGGAATCAGGGAAGTGGGGTGCGACATCTGCTGCATGCAGCTGGGTCCGACCCCCGAGGCTGGTTTGCCCGAGGCCCCCCTTTTCAGGAAAACAAGCCAGAGAGCAACCACTCGCGTGCCGTTTAGTCTCGACCGCCGATTGCGCATCCTGTGGGGAAATCCACGGGAGGAGCACAACGCAACCCATGTGTGGCGGAATCCGCCAGTGGCGCAACCCAAGGACCGCGCAACCCGTGCCGCGCCACATGGGAGGCAGGCACCCCCGGCAGGTTGTGAAGGGTTGCGCTCGATTGGTGCTTGCCGCTTGGGCTGGCGGTGGTACGCAGGCGCCGAGTTGTCGTGTGGTTTGCATGAGGGCAGCTACCTGGCAGGGCTGCACTCGGAATGCGGTGCCGTGCGCACATGCGGTGTCCCTGGCAGCTTTCATCAAGGGTGTTCTGTCAGTCTTCGCATGGGGGGAGGATCACGAGGTTGGAGGAGCGAGGTGAGATTGGGAGGAGGTGGGAAAGGGGGTCGGAGAAGGATGTCGAGGTGGCAGCAGCGAGGAAGGAGGACGGGTGAGGCAGGAGGGTGTGGGGGCAGAGGTGTGGAAGCAGGGGGGAGTGAAAGAAGGGAGCCAGGAGCAGCAGATGGAGAGTCGGGGAAGCGTAACACATGATGTTCCAACCTACTTTAGCTTTGATCACGATAATGTATTTCGAGCACCGAAAGAGTACCGAAACTCTAGGGTTTCCACGTGTCGGGCCCTGGGGGACACTCGTCCGACACTGTTTCGACACTGTTTCGACACTTTCCTGGGTACTCGAACTTATTTCTGGGATGTTGTCCTTAAGTGTGATGGGAGCAACATAAGCCAGGATCAGCAGAGGGAGTGTCGGGGGAGCGTAAGACTCGCGTTGGCCGGAGCTCGGGTTCGCCGACGCTTTTTGACGGGCATTTCCTGCACTGTGACGCTCCATTCTTCGTGGGATGTCTGCAGCGGTAGCCCGCGTCAAATTTTAGAGGTCGGGTCTCCGCATGTTCCTGACGGCCCCGCCGGGCCAACCCGAGCCCCCCGAACCCGAGTCTTACGCCTCCCCGGAAGTGGGGGCATGTTGGAGGTGCAGGCTGAGGAGGAGGAGGAGGAATCTGTCGTTCCTCCGCACGCTGTCGCGGCGGTGCGCGGCTCGGAGCGGTACGCAGCACCGCGCAGCTGCGGATAAGAGTGGGGGGGCGGCGGGGTCGTCGCCGGTCTGCGAGGCTCTGAAGAAGCGCGCCGCTGGCGCCGACCTTTCAACACGTTGCACCACGAACCCGCCGCAGACACCGAATTTTCGTTCAAACGAAATCGTGGGGTCACGGGCGGGTCGCAACAGAGCAACATAGCAACATTAATAATTCGTATTGTGGATCCCTTTTCGGCCACGCGCCCAGGGACAGTGAATGACCGATCGGCCCTTTCACTCTGATATTAGACGGCGCGGAAAAGAGGGACAGGGGGCATGCAGGCGAGGGACCCGCGCGATTGCCGAAGGACTGCCCATTGATTGCCGTGTCCGAGGAGTTCGAGACCATGACAGGCCTTCTGCGCCAGCGCTTGCATCCATGCCATTGGCCACCCACGCACTGCACTGCTTGGTGGACGGGCGCGCAGTGGTCGCACAGCTGGAGGCGTTGCGTCGCCAGCCCTTGCAAAGTCATAGCTCATCGCCCACATCGGTGGATTGCCCAACTCTGGCAGAAACATGCATGAGGATAACGGTACGGGGCGAATGCTGCGCTGGGTGGTCAGCTGTCACGATGAGTAAGGTTTTTCTGGGGGGAAGAAGGCCCTCTCGGGCCACCTCGGGCCAGGGTTAAGTCGGGTATGTCCTTCTACAGGGGGGACTATTCGAAAATAGTAATCAAATTATAGTGGGACGAGTATTCGATTCGTGTTTGACTCTGTTTGGATATTTGTTCGGATATGTTTTATTGTCCTTTCAACACCCGCATGTAGGAGGACATGCCCGATAAGGCCAGGGCCGCCTTGGGCGAAGGTTGTGGACGATGATCAGTGAAGAGGAAGCATGTTTCCGAATAATTTCCAGATGCCTAAACTACGTTTTAAACATATTTTGAACGTGTAAACAACATGCTTTAAACATTGTTGGAACAGCATTCAAACATTCAGAACTCATTTTTAACTCAATGATGGATTTTCTAGGGTGTCCACTGTCATTGCATCCACAAGGCCAGGACCGCTCCTGGCAACCCTCCCGCTCGATCGGGAGGGCTCTCCGTGCACACACCCGCATGCAGCTCCGCCGTGCGGCAGCGCAGGCGTGCCAGCTCCGCGCCCGTGCGTCGCCGAGAGGGGATGCATACAGTGGAGACCCGGCATGGAGCAAATCAAGCCGATGGAGGGCTGGAGGAGGAGGAGGAGGAGGAGGAGGAGGAGGAGGAGGAGGAGCATGAGTAGGAGGAGGAGGAGGAGGAGGAGGAGGAGGGGGGAGGAGGGAGGAGGAGGGGAGAGGAGGCGGAGGGGAAGGAGGAGGAAGGAAGGAGAGGGGGGGGAGGGGGAGGGATGAGGGGGAGGGGGAGGAGGGAGTGGGAGGAGGAGGAGGAGGAGGAGGCTGAGGAGGGGGATGAGAGAGGGAGGAGGAGGAGGAGGGGGATGAGGAGGAGGAGAGGAGAAGGAGGAGGAGGAGGAGGAGGAGGAGGAGGTCTGGACAGGGGCGCCGCGCGGCGGGCTCTCGGGGAGGTGAGCTGGCCACGGGACCGGGCCGGTCTTGGGCCCAGGCACAGCCAGAGCCGAGGCCCAAGATCGGCCCGGCCAGTGCTTGCCTCCAGGGTGCCCTGGGTTTCCTTCGGGTGCGGAAAAGAGGGGGGTGATGACTAGGGGTGGGGGGGATATCATGGCGGGGGGCATGATATTTCCTCAGATTTCATGGCGCCCCTTCTTATTTCATTACGTCCCTGGCCCCCCCGCTGTGCCGCGTACATGCCGCCGGCCATGATTTGCACCCCCCCTCTTGGACATCCCGCTTTTGGCCGCTCCCGACCTGGGTCTCCTGGGTTTCGGTGAGCCTGCTGTGGGAAGCGTGGCGTTCCCGCACCAGGGCTCCATGGACGTCCTGGGGTCCCAGGGCTGGGTTTCGCGCGGAATGTCTCTTGTGGACTGGCCTCCACTCTGCCAGGAGGCTGGTGTGGCACCTGCGACGCGACCGGCGTGGGCGTGGGCTGGATACACAGATGTGGCGAGAGCTGGGCGGGAGCTGGGCGAGAACGATGTGGCCAGATGTCTTTCTAGCGCTCGTCCCGCCCGGCCAGTCTGGGCCTGCGCGCCCGAGCGGGGCGCGTCGTGCCGACGACGCCCTGGGCCAAGGGCAGGCGCGGTTCCGCCCCAGTGAGGGCTCTGGCAGCGGGGCAGGCGCCCTGCGCGCGTGCTCGCACTGCGGGGCCAGGTCTCGCAGTTGCGACATCGTCTTCCGGGGCCCCGCAGCGCCGCGCCTGCCTCCTCGCCCAGTGGCGGCGCGCAGATGCGCGGCACTGCTGCGCATGCAGCCTCCACGCTGAGGGGAACGAGCAATGACATAAACAAAAAAAACACGGAGGTCCGCGCGGATTTCTCGGATCGGCGCTGGAACCCCTTCCCTGGCGCGCGGAGCGCGCCAGGGGCGGCGCTGGAGGCGAAGCTAGGGGGGTCCCGCGCGGATCCGAGAAATCCGCGCGGACATCCGAGTGTTTATATTTATGTTATTCTTCGTTCCCCTAGAGGAGGAGAACGACAAGGCAGAGTACAGCGACGACGGCGGCGGCGGCGGTGGCAGCAGCCGCAGCGGCGACGGCAGCGCCGGTCCCACAGCAGCGACGCCATCCGCACCGACGACGCCGACAAGCGGCGGCGTCGTCGGTGACGCGACGCGACGTACGCCTTCGGGGAGGCCCTCGTCGCCACCGCTGCATTCGCCTCGACCTTCTCATGGCTCGCTTCGATTCCTCCGGTTCGATTTCGATGGCTTCGGATTCAGATTTGATTCGGCTTCGGATTTCCATGTGGATTTCGATTCCTTACTGGAGGCGTATTAGCCTGCCCATGTCCGCCGAGTCGACCTCTCCCGACTCGGCTGCCGATTTCCGCCGATCCGATTCATTTCGATCGCCGATCCGACTTGACGATTCGATTCTGGACTCTCCTGCCTTCTGGTCAGGATGCACCCCAGGAGAGGTCCAGGGAGTGGCGGTATAGGTACCTTGTGATTTCCCCAGTCGCGCTCGTGAGGCAGATACTGCGACGACGCGGGCGGGGGCGCTCTGTGAAGCCAATCAGCCATCTCGTTGCGATGCGCGTGCTTGCGCGTTGTGTGTGTGCGTGTGCTTCTAATGTTGCCGGCCTCCAAGCATCTCGAGTTGCTTTTTGCTTCTAGCCTCGGCTGTTTCGGAACACACAACCAATGCATGCTTGCATGCACACTTGTCTACAGCACATCGTGGGGCGATAAATTTGTAGTAATGCCCCCCCGGAGGGCCCCCCTTTGAAACTTGTAGCCCATGGACAACAACCCACGGCGTATACTAATCTTGGGCACAAAGAATAAAGCCAACATGTTCTCAGGGCCTTCGAGAGCTAAGACCGTTCAAAGTTCAACGATTTCCGCAGTGTTAAATAAAAAGCAGGGCCAATGTCGTCACGGCACAACTTTGCCGCAGTCCGACCTCAGCACGCCTTTGGAGGAGTCGCAACTCACCCGCGGTCTGTTCGGTAACCGTCGGATTTGCTACAATATTCGCATTGGCAGATTGCCCGAGGTTTCAAGAGGAACGAGATCCTCGGCGTGAACTGCAGATTCCTGAATCAGGCCAGCCGTACTGCCTTGGGCATGCAGCAGCGGGATGACCTAATTACGAGTTGGCAGGTTTCAGAATCGAGGCGAAAGAGTTGAAAGAGAAAAAGAGAGAGAGAGAGCGACAGACGCAGAGAGACGGTGGGAAAGAGAGAGAGAGAGATAGGGAGAGACAGAGACAGGTAGGCATAGAAAAAGGTACCTGCGCATATCTTCATATGTTTGTATATGGAGTGTGCGTGTGTGTGCGTGTGTGCGTGTGTCTGCGTGTGTGTGTGTGTGTGTGTGTGTGTGTGTGTGTGTGTTTCTCTGTGTGTGTGTGTGCGTGTGCGCGTGCCGCCGTTACATTATCCCAGGGCTGCGACATGGACCCAGCAGACCTCGCCAGCCTGCGCATCTCGAGCCAGACGGGGGCTCCGTTTACGGCGGTGCTCCCGAACCGGAAGAAGTCGGGGGAGGTCAGCGGCGCGCGCTGGGAATGGGGAGGAGGAGGAGGAGGAGGAGGAGGATGGGGAGGAGGAGGAGGAGGAGGAGGAGGAGGAGGAGGAGGAAGGAAGAGGAGGAGGAGGCGGAGGAGGAGTGTAGCGGAGGGACAGGAAAGGAAAACGGAACGCAGTGGGACGAGGATCATGTGACCATTTTGGATGCGTCGTCGACGCTGCAGTGCGCCCTCCTGGCGCGAGGTCCCTCTCCACGGGCTCTGCACGAGTTCCTTCGGGCGAAGGATTGCAAAAAAACCCAGGATTGCAAAAAAACCCGAAGAATTGCAAAAAAAACCGAAGGATTGCAAAAAAAACCCTTCGTTCAAAGGATTGCAAAAAAACCGAAGGGTTTTTTTTTGCAATCCTTCGTGCAAGCCTTCGGGGTTTTTTGCAATCCTTCGGGCCACTCCGCGGGGGGCGCCCCCTTTTGCAGGCCACGGGCCTCCGTGGCCCTGCCCCCCTCGGGCGTGGGGCCCTACTTTTTGCGAGACCAGCTGCCCTCCGAGGCAACGACGACAGCGACGACGACGACGACGACGACGACGACGACCACGACGACGACGACGACGACGACGACGACGACGACGACGACGACCACGAAGACGAGCACGTGTCTTAAGTCGGGCCTGTCCCTCTACAGGAGGAATATTCCGAAATAGTAAAAAAATACACTCGGGGACGATTGTTCATATATTTTCTATACTTTTTGAGCATTTGATGACTACTTTTCATTTTGCGTCCGAAACCAGCCTGTAGAGGGACATGTCCGACCTAACACATGTCACACAGCGCAGGGAGGTGCAACAAACATCGAAGAAGAACAAACGACATAAGCATGAAAGTTTGGCGCTCTGCGCGGATTTCTTGCATCCGCGCTGGGCCCTCCCGGCAGCGCCTCCGGCGCCGCCCGTGGCGCGCTCCGCGCGCCAGGAAGGGGAATGCGGCGCAGATCCAAGAAACCCGCGCGGAGCGCCTAAAGTTTAGGCTGATGTCGTTTTTTCCTTCTCGTAAGAAAGCGAGAGTCCCACCTTAGAGAGGAGCCGCCCTCCTCCTGTGCACTTGCCTCGCGCTTGATTTAAGTCGGGCCTGTCCTTCTACAGCAGGGATATTCAAGAATAGTGAAAAACCTGGTGACTGATGGAATATTGTGTTAAGTTTGTTTTCTTGCTTATGTATATTTGTCTTCCGAAATCCTAGGGGGGGCATGCCCGACCGAATGCTTCTGCCCACAGACTTGAAACAGGTTCAAGCGAGCGACGCAAGCAAACGGGGTCGTCTGCGCCGACATTGGCGCGCAAGTTGCCCGCGTAAGATCGCGTGCAGGACGCCCTCCCCCCCCCTGTTGCGTCTCCCCCGCGATGTTGCGTCCGCCACCCCTCTCTCATTCCCCACTCCCCCCGCCTCTTCGGCCCTTCCCCCCCCCCCTCCCTCCTTTCTCCCTCGCCCATGAGTCGGAGGAGGAGGAGGACGAGGAAAGGGAGGAGGAGGAGTAGGAGGAGGAGGAGGAGGAGGAGGAGGAGGAAGAGGATGATGAGGACGAGGACGAGGAGGAGGAGGAAGGGGAGGAAGAGGAGGAGGAGGAGGAGGAGGAGGAGGAAGAGGACGAGGACGAGGACGAGGACGAGGAGGAGGTGGAAGGGGAGGAAGAGGAGGAGGAGGCGGCGACAGGGAGTCGCAGGGGGTCTCGCGCCTCCGGCCGGGGGGGCATCCTCGCTCGCGGGATCGCGATGTCTGCACGGGGGCGCGCGCTCGGGACCTCTGGAGGGGGGGCCGCCTTCCGGTGGGGGGGGGGGGGGGTGCGCGGGGGGGGGGGGGGGGCGAGGGGGGGGAGGCGGGGGGAGGGGTGGTCCCGGAAAGGGAGCAGGGTCCGAAAGGGGGAGAACAGGAGGGAGGCGGGGTGTGGAGGGAGGAGGAAGGAAGGGGAGGCGGAGGAGGGGAGGGGAGGAGGAGAGGAGGGGGAGGAGGAGGAGGAGGAGAGGAGGAGGAGGAGGAGGAGGAGGAGGAGGAGGAGGAGGAGGAGGAGGAGGAGGAGGAGGAGGAGGAAGGTGATGTGAGGAGGAGGAGGCCTTCACAGAAGGCGGCGGGACTTCAAAGAGGGGGGCTACACCAAAAAGAGGGATGATAAGAGGATGAGAGGAGCAGGATGAGACGGACGAGCAGGGAAGTTGGGCGTGGAGCATCTGGAGCAGGACCGGGTTTCGTCTACCCTGGCCCCCTTCGGACGGGGCCAGGACGATGATCAATCCGTTCCAGAGCTTTCCAGAGCGCTCTCAGAGCTTCCCAGAACGCGCTGAGAAGGCCGCGGCGCCCAAGACATTCTCCAGAGCCGCCAGATCTCAGAGATTCTCGACTTATCCTCACCCGAATTTATCCTCCTGGCTCCGTCTTGACCACCCCCAGCTTTTCCTGAACTTGTTGGACCTCCTGAACTTGTTGGACCTCCGCGGCCTCAACGTGGCGGTGGACCCGGTCACCAGGGAGGAGCTGTGGTTCCTCGTGGGCATCCAGGCCAGTGGAGGGCAGGGGCGGGGTCACGGAGGAGCAGGGGGGGGGGCAGAGGCAGTAGCGGGAGAGGATTCGGGATACTGCCTCAAGAAGTGGAGAGGCGCGGCATAGCGCGGCCCACCATGGAGGGTGCTCGAGGAACAAGCCACCTTTGGCTCAGGTTTTAGAGCGTTGTCCCTTGCATCCAGCACATCCAAACGAGGCTCCTCTCATTGCAAGGCTCTACAGCTGTAGCGAGGTGGTCTGCGTTGACAATTATCCTGGCGAAGGACCCAACCATATGCAGTTGTGCAGTTGTGATTACCGTCGTTGCGGGTATCGCCTTCGGGGAATCTCCTCATGGGGCCATGAAGCATGCAAGGGGTGTGCCGATATGAGGCAGGGCCGCCTTGTGGGCGCTACCATTGGGGCTTTAGGTGGAACCCACTGGGACTGCGAAGCGTGCGCTGGGTGCGCCGCAATGAGGCGGCACCGCCACTGGGGCCTTCAGTGGAGCTCCCTGTGGGGCCACGAAACGCTGCATTGGGGGGGGAGACTCATGCGAACACCGCCATTGGGGCCTTGCCACGGAACTTTTGCATTGGGTGGGGAGACGCATGCGAACACCGCCAGTGGGGCCTTCGGTGGAGCCCCCTAGGGGGCCACGAAACTTTGTACTTGGTGGGAAGACGCATGCGAACACCGCCACGAGAGCCTTCGGTGGAGCCCCCATATGGGGCCACGAATCGTTGTACTGGATGGGGGAGACGCATGCGAGCACGGCTACTTGGGCCTTACGTGGAGCTCCCTAGGGGGGCAACCAAAATATGCATTGAGTGGGGAAGACGCATACGAACACCACCACGAGGGCCTTCGGTGAAGCTCCCTATGAGGCCACGGCGCGCTGTACTAGGTGGGGAAGACGCATGCAACCACCGCCACTCGGACCTTCGACGGAGCTGCCGATGAGGCCACGAAGCGCTGTACTGTGTGTGTGTGAGACGCGTGCGAACAACGCCACTGAGGCCTTCGGTGGAGATCCCTAAGGGCCACGAAGCGCCGTACTGGGTGGGACGGATGCGAGCACCGAAATTGAGGCCTTCGGTGGAGCCCCCATATGGGGCCACGAAGCGTTGACTGGGTGGGGAAGACGCATGCGAACACAGCCATTGGGGCCTTCCGTGGAGCCCCCATATTGGGCCACGACGCGTTGACTGGATGGGGAAGACGCATGCGAACACCGCTACTAGGGCTGTCGGTGGAGCTCCCTGTGGGCCCACGAAGCGCGTGAGGGGTGTGCCAACATGAGTGGCGATGATGTGACGATAACGGCGGTGAGTATGACAATGGTGGTGATGATGACGATGATAACGAGGATGGCGATGATGACGGGGATGATGCTGCTGTTGCTGTGGCTGGTGATGATGATGGTGATGATGTTGATGATGATACCTCTGATGATGTTGATGCTGATGATGATGATGATGAACCTGATGATGCGGAGGAGGATTATGGTGATAATGGGGGTGGTGATGGTGATGGTGAGGATGATGATTCGGATGATGATGATGCTGCTGATGCTGATGATGAAGATGATGCTGTTGATGCTGATGATGCTGATGATGGCACTGATGATGCCGATGATGGTTCTGAAGCTGATGCTGATGATGTTGATGTTGATGATTATGATGATGATTTGTTACTCGGCATCAGGAACAAACAGAGCCTGCACAGCGTTAAAGAAAAACTATGGTCCGCCGCAGAGAGCGGAATCTCTCGTTAATCCCCGCTCTTGGGGCCACGTCTCGCGGGTGCTGACACAGGGGGGTTGCGTCGCGTTGCCACGAGACGCTTCGAGGAGGCATTTATTCGTCAAACAAAAAAGCTGCGGCCTCGTCTTCTGCTGCTGTGTCGAACTGATCGTGTCGGCCTTCGGGCCGTTCGAGATGAGGTGACCCCGAGTCGGCAGAGTCTGGCTGTGCGAGCCCTGCCGACCCCGAGTCTGCTGGCCCCAACAAGAAGACAGAAAAAGCTGAGACTGGCGGCGCACGCCCTAAGGCATGCTCCAGCTCTGAGTCTTCCAGGACTGGCGGCGCACGCCCTGCGGCATGCTCCAGCTCTGAGTCTTCTGAGACTGGCTGCGAACCTCCTGCCGACCCCGAGTCGGCAGCTGCTGGGGGGTCTGGCCTGGAAGCGACGACAGAAGCAGCCGAGGCTGGCGGCGCGCGCCCGTCGGCACGCTCCTGCTCTGAGTCATCTAAGACTGGCGGTGCGCGCCCTGTGGCATGCTCCTGCTCTGAGTCTTCTGAGGGCGGGCGCTGGTGTTGTACCTGTACACTTGGCGGCTGGCAGGGAGCGGGGGTCCCCTAACAAAAATTATTGCTCGAGTGTCTCCAGGCAGTGCGCCACCTCTTCCTCGAGCCATCCCGCTGGCGCCACCCCACGGTGGTTCTTCGCCGCGCCCTCGGCGGCCAGCACCTTCATGATTAGCTTGCGGCCTGGCCACTGGGGCCCCCACGATCAGCTTGGTCTTGTCCGCGTCGAAGCATCGCTCGAGCCGTATGAAGCTGATCTGCTGCTGCAGTTCGTACTTCGTGACTTCGACTTCGGCCATCTCGTCGGACGGCTGGGCCTGCTGATGATGATGATGATGATGATGATGATGATGATGATGATGATGATGATGACGATGACGATGACGATGACGATGACGATGATTATGATGATGATAATGACGATGATGGGAGGGAGGAGGGGGAGGAGGAGGAGGAGGAGGAGAGGAGACGAGGAGGCGGAGGCGGAGGAGGAGAACGCGGGGCGCTGTCTCCTCAAAACGAGGACCCACCGCCACAGGACGGTTTTCGGAAAACAGTTCAGGAGCGGGAGAAGGAGGCACTTCGCCGCGCCTGCCCCCTCACGCCTTTCCTAGTTTGTTTCTTCCGCCTGCGCGGCTGCGCTGCCGTCTGGCATCATCGTGCGCTCGAGCTCTGGACACGAGGAGGAGGTGGCGAGCAGGGAGTAAGCGGGCCACAGGCAGGCATCAGCGGGCAAAGCATGGTTCCGTGAGGGGCGAGGGGGGCGGGGATGATCATCAGCGGCGGCGGCGTGACCAGCACATGCGCCAGCATTGGCAGCATCAACCGGCCGCAGCAGGGGGTGGTAGCCTGGAGACGAGCAGACGATGGGACGGGCAAGCGAGCTTGCGACGGAGTAGGCTGAGCATGGATCTGGACGATGGGTACAGTCACAACCGGCCTTAGTCATATGCCTTTACACCCATAACGGGGACGAGGCCCAACAACTGCTTATGTCCGTGTTGAACGGGGGTCGCTGTCGGTGTCGCCGCGGACCGTGTCCCCGTGGGAGATGGACGTCGCCTGCCCGACAGCGGAAGCTGCCGATGTTGGTGAACCTTTGTCTCAGGGCATCTCCCAATTCCCTCCGGGCGTGCCAGTGGAAGCAACGGGCCTTTGTCCTCCTCGTTTTTTGTTATGCTTGCCATGCCTTCTGCTGCCCTGGTCCAGTGCTAGCGTGCTCTGAGTGCCCTGCGCCTCCAGCCTTGATGGCTCTCTGTGGCGGTGAGGTTGGTCGAGTCTATTGAGCGTTGGCCCGTTGCGCCCTCTTTCCTCCTCGTCACCAACACCGCCAGCATCGCCATCATCGTCTGAGCAATGATCGCCTTTCTCAATGGAATGTGAGATTCAGGAGGGGAAACAACACACAGACACAATTAATCGTCGAGTCCCTAGAAAATATGGGAAAATATGGGAAGTGGGGGGGAAGACAAAAACCCAGAAAATATAGGAAAATATGGGGACTATGATTTATTTGTGTGTCCTGGGGCCCCTTCAGAGATGAGGATTCAGAACTGCCTGGGGGGGGGGCGTCCAGCAGCAGCGCCGTGTGGCGACGATACATGTCATGTTTGCTCCAGACCTGGTCGTGGGCGGTGTCCTCCTTGAGGTTGTATGACCGGCCCACCCGCGACCCGGCCCGCGACCCACCCGCGACCCGCTTGCGACCCACCCCGCGACCCACCCACACTGCCCCGACGAAAGAATCGGCGCCTCTGGCGGGCTCTCTGTAGAAGTTCAGAAAGATCGGCGCCTGCGGCGGGCTTCTTCAGAGCCTCGCAGACTTGCGACGCCCCCGCCGCCCCCTCGGTATTTGCAACTGCGGGGAAGGAATTCGCCGTGTGTCCAGCAGGCACACGAGCAAGGAGGGCATGGCACGAGAAGCGGTTGCTCGGCTGCCCCGCGCTTGCCAGCAGACGCTCTGATTCATAGCAGCACGGCCTGCAACATTGAACGATTTGGGGAGGGAGGAGGCTTGCGCATTCCAGCTGCGTGCTCCAGCCACGTCTTCCAGACTGTGAGGTGCTACGTGTGTCCAGCGGCAGCCAGCTGCTGGTTCTGCCGCTCCCGTCGTTTGCCTCTGCCCCCTGGCCGGGGAGGCCGGGGAGGCCGCGCCCTCCTTGGCCCGCCAACCCCGGGAGGTCGAGCCTCTTTTTTCCCGGGGGTTGGTCCGTCCCGTGCCGCCCCCCGCTCGACGGCCCCACTCGCTGACCCTCAGGACGTGTGTTAGCCCAGTGTGTGTGTGTGTGTGTGTGTGTGTGTGTGTGTTTGTCCCGTTTGGCCCAGCCGGTAGAGCATCACATCGCCTGCGCCGCATCGAAGGGCCTCGATGGACAAGCACGCGCCGGCGCCAACACGCGTTCTGAGGATCCTCGGCCCACACGGCCCACGCGCGCTGCTCCGGGAAGCCGCGAGGGACGGGACAGCATCGCACGCAGCTGAAGCATGCAGAGCGCGGGGCGCCTGGGTCGTGCCGCTCTGTGCCGTCGCGCTGCGTCCCTCGCCATGGCTTGGCCTCGCTCGGCGGGGGCCATCGAGGAGTATCCTTGATCACTTGGCGAAAAAGCCACGCACGAAACCGAGAAAAACATAGGGAAGGGACGTCCGAGCGATGGCCAGATGGGGGAACATGGGTCCTGAGGGAAGCGGGCCCGGAGTTCGCTCGCCGTTTCCGGGCCCTCGGGGCCCCTCCTCCTCCTCCTCCTCCTCCTCCTCCTCCTCCTCCTCCTCCTCCAGCTGCCGTGACAGCCCGAGGCAGCCTTCTCTCTGGCAGCGCCCATGCGGTCCACGAGGGGACCCGATTGGCTACACACCCAGATCCCGCGCCAGAAGCCCGCACGGCCTGCTGGCCGATGACCCTCCGCGTGATAGGTTTCAACCCATTACATTTCTTTGGATCGCGCGCTGATGACATTGTTCTTGCTTGCCCCAATATGGACTTCATTCTGATTGCAGGGACCCAGGCGACCCACAGAAATTGCGAGCAGATTCTCAGTCGGCGAGTTCACGGTCGTTTGACTCTCGAGGCGGAGGTCGACGACGGTCCCTACACGAAAAAAATTGCTGGGTGCGCCGTGATATTACATCGTTCTTTTACGGAGGCCCACGTTCGCCGCATGTGGGCCAGTCCTGAGGGCGCCTACGGCCGTGCCATGGCCGTGCGGATTCAGCGTGGCCCGCTGGACGTGACTGCAATCATCATCTATTTTCCGACGCAGCCGAAACGCACGGCCGAGATCCCTCATTATGTTGCGACAGTCAAAACACTCATAGAATGGTACGACCATGTGTTCTCCGAGCTCCCCTACCGCAGCACCCCGATCCTGTACACTTGGACTCAGCAGAGGCTCAGGTCAATGGTCGGCGGTGGAAACGCTAGCGGTCGGAGCTGGCAGAAGTAAAGAACATCGACGGAATGGAGCAGGAGAGCGCCTTCGCCATGCGAATGAACAACACCATATGCTGGCTATGAACACGAGAAGCCCCGACCTTCAATCCACTTTCTTCGGGAATGCGGGCGGCCAGAGTTGCATTGATTTTATATGTGCGCCACTGGGCATGACTGATTTCGTGACGGCACGCCATCCACTTTATCGACTGGGAGCTTCCCTCCAAGCCTACAGAGGTCGACCACCACGGGACCACATCCCCGTTTACATGGAAATGAGCTGCATCAACGATTTTACCCCGCGAATTCAGATTGAGAGACTCCGCTGGAACATGGCTGCCGTGATGGAAGCTGTACGCAAAAAGGATCTCTTCGACCCGAATTGTTGAGAGCTGCTACCTCCCGTCTGCAGGAGGACGAGGACAAGTGGCGTGAATTGCTTACGCGGGGACGCCCCGACGAGACTTTCAATTTCATCCAGGACACTCTCATCACCGCGGGGCAACAGTTCTTCGAGGCCAAGATCACGAATGACACTGCCTACCAGCAGGCCAAGGAAGAACGAGAACAGCTACTCAAGCGACGGGCTGAACTCCGACTTCAGCGCACAGAGGCAGATGAGGGGACTCTCGTGGAGTGCGAGACCCAGCTCAGGGAGATCCCGCAACAGCTCAAGCTCCAACGACAGCGCATCCAACGGCAACGACGAGAAGCTCTACTCACAGAGATAGACGAGGCTTGGGACCGTGGGCAACTAGCGGAAGGCATGCGACTCACTCGACTCGCTGGAGCCTGCCGCTGCGGGGCCAAGAAACGGGGCGGACGACGGATACGTGGCAGTGCTTTTACGGAGGAGGAGCTCACGAACTACTGGAGGAAGCCAGGCTGCGAAGGAGGCATGAGCGCGACCCCGACCACAGTTCAGAGCCTTCTCGACAAATTTCCTGATCCTGGCCCCAGCTACATCGACGTTGAACATTGTGCTCTTGCCCAGGATGACCTCTGGCGAGTAAAACATATTTCAGACGGACAAAAAAGCGTCGGGCTGTACCACCTGGGACACCTCCCACGGAACTTTGGCTGATGTGTTTGCAGCCCCTGTTGAATATTAAGGCCGGGGGTTGCGGGCTTGGGTGGGATCACAGCGTGCCAGGTTTGCAGCAGTTTCAATCATTGTTGGAGGCGGCCTTTCGCCAGATACGCTCTACGAGCAGAACTCCGATCCAGTGGCGCCACAGTCATGGGGCCCAATTACGGAAGAGCGCCGCCCCAGGACCGAAGGGAAGACGCACCGTTCACGCGATGGGCGCCATGGGCAAGGCTCACCACCACGACGTGCCCCACATCCCGCATAAACTTTTTGAACATGGTTTCGCCAAAGGAAAGCGCAGAGAAAATGCAATATTTGTCAATCAGATCACAGGTTTGAGGCTTCGACAGGCAGGACATTGCTTTGCCATCAGTTACAAGGACCTCAGCAACGCGTTCGCCTGTGGCAAGTGGGGCGGGCTCGAGCAGACTGCCCACGTGCACGCGAAGCCCGAGAACATCGACCTGTGCATCCAGCGGTTCAAGATCAGCACGATCACCCTTGAGACCGTGGAGGGCCATGTGACTCTGAAGACAGGCGAAGGTGGTCCGATGGGGGATCCATATGCCGTTCAGTTATTTAAGGGCATTTTTTCACGACCACTGACTAAATGGAAGTATTCGATCCAGCATTGGGATGCCCTCGCTAACCAGTTGACGGCCAGGTGGCGAGACTTGAGGGCACACGTGGGGGGCTGCACTTACGCAGATGGCGCATTTCAAAAACACCTGGTTCCTGTACCCATCTCGATCAGGGACTTCTTCGACACCATGAAGGACATCGACGATGCTTTCGATCGCGCTCTGGCGGAGGTGGGATATGCTAGAAATCCGACGAAGCAGGAACTCCAGATGTACTTCCACGGGCCAGGGGCCGCTACTTGCAAAAGATGGGCTCGTTCACATCCAGAATTTCTTCCAGGACTCTTCAAATATGCCGCGCGATATTTAGGGCCGATGCTTCGTGCCATCCAATCCGTCGAGGCGGAGGTGAACCGCAGATGTGCCGCTTGCGCAGATTCTTTTTATTCGCCCGGTCGTGTATGGTCTCTGTCATTGCCGCATCGTTGGCTTCGCACTCTTTTCCTGAGCTACGTCCAGAACGCAGCCCTGTCGGGCATCGAGCCGCTCCTGCTCACCCCCAACCACTACAAAAAGCTGGACGGACAGATCGCTAGATTCGGACGACGGGCCATGCAAGGCCGAGCGACACGGACGGACGGAGACCACATGAAGACGATGACGACGAAACAGATTTTAGCCCACTGGGGGATCCCCGAGTCGGACGTCGAAATGACGATTCGCAGGTTGAACTGGCACGTGGGCTGGGCCAGGGGCCCCCAGAAGCACTCCCAGGAGCTCTGCCTGCTGTTCGGATCAGGAGGTTATGGGATGTAGGGGTGGACATCTTCATGGGGGCGCTCCTGGAACAGAGGCTTCTCCGTGGCCCCGTAGGTTCCAGAAGGATTTCCTGAGGGCCGCTGAGGACTTGGATTCGGGCGGGGACGTCTGCGAGTTCGTGAGTCAGAACCCTGGGAGGCTGTTAGACCAGGACGTAGTGACGGAGCTTCTCCAGCTTGATTTCACAGAGATTCGCGCCCGTTGTCTCTCGCGTGCAGCCCCACCGCCTCGCATGCAGACGGTGCGCGCTGACCCAGCTGAGCCTCCACCAGACGGGGCGCCCTCGGAGTGGCAGTGTGATTGGCAGCTTGACACTGAGACAGGCAAAAAGATTTGCGGGTGTGAGTTTCGAACCAGACGGGATTTGCTCAACCACATGAGGAGGATCCACTTTGTCAGAAACCTAAGCTCGGTGTTGACCCCAACGAACTCCTGCATCGTGTGTCGTCGAGTTTTTGGGTGTCAAGGTAACGCTTATAAGCACCTTCAGCGAGCAATGCTCCAGGGCCACTGCCCCGCTCGAGGCGCGACGACGCTTCTCCCCGAGAAACCCGTGGAGCCCCTCAAGTGCGTCCTGTGTGAGTATCATGCCGCCGACACTGGGGGTCTCTGTTGTCATCTCCGTAGCCATCTTCCCCGGGAAGCGCGGCCATCTCTTCAACCCGATAGCGAACCGATCGACAGAGATGGAGCTGGAGAAGCCAGATTGGCTTCAAGTGCCCCAATGTGCTGGGGGAGAAGTCAGCCGAGCTCGGCTGGCCAAGGACGTCAAAGGCAAGCTACAGGCAGGCAAAGGAGACCACGAGATCATGGGGCAGCCCGTACTCATCATCGCTCGTTTAGTGCTGACGGACAGCAGGGCCATCGCGGAGCTGACGGCCACCGTCTACACCACCTACGCGCTCGACTACGTAGAGGGCGGAGCCGCGGACCAGATGGAGGACGCGGGCAAACGCTACCTGGAGATCTCGAACGAGCTGGCCGAGAAAAAGAAGAAGGGCGAGGTGGTGGACTTCAAAAGTCGTGGGCCTCCTCACCTCCACATATTCATGTTCGCCCTAATCTTTCTAGACAAGCAGGAGACGGAATGGGGCAGGGCGCTTCGCGAGATCTACGAGAAATCTCTCAAGGGTCTCAAGATGCTGGAGGTGGGAGAGGTCGTCCTCCAATGGCAGTGGAAGCGGAACAGGAAGGAGGGATCGGGTCAGGAGAGCAAAGGACGCCTCATCATCGCAACCGATTCGGATCACGAAGTCGGTCGCCAGCTCATCCCCACCGTGCGCACAGCCATCCTGAGCATCGGGGGAGAGCGCCTGATCGGTCCCGCGCCCAGAGGCCCACTCGAGAGACACGCGAGCAAACTTCTGGGACAGTTGCGGAAAGCCTGAGAATGAGACGGAGTGACTGGAGGCCCGAGCTTGCCAGTTTACAGTCTAGCCAGCGCCTTAGAGAGTTAATTGCACTCGGTCGAGTGCCAGAGGATATTCTGCGCAGGCACGACCCTGTCGAGAATGAGAATGCGCTCCCAATCCCCACGGCCTACGGCCCTAAGCTCCCGCCGACCCCCACGGCACAGCTTCGCCCGGCGGTGAGGGGTCGAGGTAGAGGAGGGAAGGGAGGCCAATCACGTGGAGGAAGGAGCAGCTCTCTGTAGTAGCGGCCCCACTTGCAACGCAGGTGAGGTGACCAAGAAACGTCCCGTGTTTCTCTCCCTGTGGCCTTTTTTTTTTCTACGGTGACGCATATATTTGACATGCAATGACCTGTGCACTCTCTGGCCACGGGGATCGAAGGCAATTCATCGGCCCCTAATGGGGCAGTGCGGCTCCGCCCGAGCGCAGGGGCCGTGGATAGGAAGGCGGCCCGAAGGGTACGCCACTCAGAGTTTTTCGCGAGGCCAGGTTTCAATCCAGTTGAGCCGCGAGTAACCCCGCAACCCACCGAACTCCAGGAGTCCAGTCCAGTCCAGTCCTCCTCCTCTTCCTCCTCCTCCTCCTCCTCCTCCTCCTCCTCCTCCTCTTTCCTCCTCCCCCTCCTCCTCCTCCTCCTCCTCCTCCACGGGCCCCTCCTCCACGGGCCCCGGGACTGTCAGCAAAGCGGCTCGGGAGGAAGAGGTGGTCCCAGGGGAGGGCCGCAGCGTCTGGGGCCCGTTGCCCACTGGGCCTCCTCCTCCTCCTCCTCCTCCTCCTCCTCCCCCTCCCTCCTCCCTCCTCCTCCCTCCCCCCTCCTCCTCCTCCTCCCCTCCCTCCTCCTCCCTCCTCCTCCTCCTCTACTCCTCCTCCCTCCTCCTCCTCCTCCTCCTCCTCCTCCTCCTCCTCCTCCTTTCCTCCATGCGGAATCCCCTCCTCCCGCTGGTGCTGCAGGCCGACGTCACAGACATGGCGGAGGATGCCCCCCCGTCTGCCATGCGCAGCAGCAGTGTCGTGCTCTGCTGAGCTCCCGGCGGGGCGCAGTCCAGGAGGAGGAAGCGGAGGGATAATTGACAATCACGCAGGAAGTAGTTGCACGTCGAGGTACATGCAAACATGGATGCATAATATACGAGATAATCATACATATTTTCCCATACGACGACCCTTCGGGTGACAAGGAGGTTGTGTGGGGGGAGAGGGGGGGAACCAACATCTGACTCAATCGATCTCACGATCGATCTCATTCAACGGGACACCACGAGACACCAAGGGACACATGTCGATCTCACTATCGATCTCACTCAATCGGACACCACGGGACACCACGGGACACCGCGGGACACCTCTCGATCTCATTATCGGTATCATGATCGATCTCACTATCGATCTCACTCAACGGGACACCGGACACCATAGGACACCACGGGGCACCGTGGGACACCACACCGATCTAACTATCGATCTCACTATCGATCTTGCTCAACGGAACACCACGGGACACCAAGGGACACCTGCCGATCTCACTATCGCTCTCTATCGATCTCATGTTTCGGGACACCACGGGACAACACGGGTCACCTCGGGGCACTACATCGATCTCAGTATCGATTTCATGATCGATCTCACCATCGATCTCAACTCAATGGGACACCAGGGGACACCACGGGGCCACCACGGGGCCACCACGGGGCCACCACGGGGCCACCACGGGGCCACCGCCGGACGGGCGGGAGGGGGAGAATCGTTTGTCTTGACTTCGTCCTATCAACGGCGGGTTCATTCTGGGGGGGAAGCAATGGGCAAAAGTGGTGATTGTTGCTCTGACGGTTCCTGTGGGGCGGAGTCTAGTGAGTGTGTGATTGTGCACGTGAGCGTGTCGTGATGTGTCGATGTTGGCGATATGAGCGCCTTACGATTTGCATTTGGATGTGCAAGTCGATTTACATTTCGATGTCCTTTTCGGTTTTGCATGTCGGTTTGCATGCAGACTTGTATTGGATAGCTCGCCGCAAGCGGCGATGTTTTGAAATGCACAACCCACGGCGGGACACCAGCGGGACACCAGCGGGACACCGCGGGCCACCGTTTGACGTGAGGAGCAACATTTTTTCCGGCCGCGGGCCAGCCTCAGGAAGACTTCGGGACACCAGCGGGACACCGGCGGGACACCGCGAGCCACCGGCCGCCAGAGGAGAATCATTTGGTCCGGCCGCGGCCCAGCCACAGGAGGATTTCGGGACACCAGCGGGACACCGGCGGGACACCGCGCGTCACTGGCCGCCGGAAGAGAATCATTTGGTCCGGCCGCGGCCCAGGAGAATTTCGGGACACCAGCGGGACATCGGCGGGACACCGCGGGCCACCGGCCGCCGGAGGAGAAACATTTGGTCCGGCCGCGGCCCAGCCACAGGAGGACTTCCTCTCGCCCGCCCACGCAGCTTCGCCCCCGCCCGCACGTGCGCACGGCACGCACGACACGAACCCGAAACCGAAATAGATTTCCCAGTAGGGGGGTCTCCGTTTCACGTCGGACTCACCCCCCAACCTGCGATATATATATATATATATATACATATATACACCTATACAACCACCCTTCGGGTGATGAGGAGGTTCGAGGGGGGAGAAACCAACGTCTCACTCGATCGGTCTCACTATCGATCTCAATATCGATCTCACTCTCGGTCTCGCTCGATCGGTCTCACTCGATCGATCTCACAATCGATCTCACTCGATCTATTTCATGCGATTGATCTCACCATCGATCTCTCTATCGGTCTCACAATCGATCTCACTATCGATCTCGCATTCGGTCTCACTGTCGATCTGAGTATCGATATCAAAATCGATCTCACAATCAACGTCATCATCATCAACATCATCGTCATCAATGTCATCAACATCATCATCATCAGCAGCATCATCGGGACACCATCGTCAGCATCACCTCATCGCCATCACCATCAACAGCATAATCATCACAACCATCATCATCGGGACATCATCATCGTCACCATCATCACCATCAACGTCATCATCATCGGGACACCATCATCATCATCATCAGCATCGGAACACCACCCTCACCATCATCACCATCATCACCATCATCATCATCATCATCTCATTATCATCATCATCATGTTCAGCATCATAAACATCATCATCACCATCGGGACACCATTGTCATCATCAGCAACATCATCATCCACATCATCACCATCGGGACACCATCATCGTCGTCACCATCATCATCATCATCATCTCCATCATCGTCGGGACACCATCACCATCATCAACATCAGCAGCATCATCATCATCGGGTCACCACCATCAAAATCATCATCACTTCCGCATCATCATCATCATCATCATCAACATGATCATCATTGGGACACCATCATCGTCATCATCATCATCAACATCATCAGCATCAACATCATCATCTTTCCTCTCGCCCGCCCACGCAGCATCGCCTCGTCCACACGCACGGCACGCACGAACACGAAACCGAAGTCGATTTCCCGGTAGGGGGGCTCTCCGTTTCACTTCGATCTCACCCCCTCACCTCCGATATATATATATATACACACACACATATAGCGACACATGCATACACACATGCACATAACCAATTACAATATCAGACACATGTGCGTACACCGATGTGGTAGAGAAAATGAAAGACACCACTTGCGCTTGGCGTCGTGCACCTGATTGTTTAATCGCTTCGCTCATTCCGCCGGCCCGTATTGTGCCATCGCTGGCGTTTGCTTGCGCGTTCGTGGCCTCTTGGAGCCTCGGTGGGGCCGTTTGGGGCCTCTTGGCGCCTCTTTTTAGGCCTCTTGGAGAACTCGGGAGGCCTCCAGGGGGCCTCCTGAGCTCTCGTGACGGTCTCTTGGGGGGCTTTCGGCGGGCTCTTGGCGGTATTTGTTGGTCCTCTTGGGGCCTGGGGCCTGACGTTGTTGGTCCTCTTGGGGCCTCACGGGAGCTTATTGGGGCGTCTTGGGGGTGTCTTGGAGAGTCTCTTGGGGCCTCTTTCGGGGTCCTGGGCGCCTTCTGGGGCGGAGGGCTCGATTTTTCAGTTCTCGGTTCCCTTCTTGAGCCCCTCTTGGGCCCGTCTTGGGGCCTCTTGGTCCGCCTTGGGCAGCACTTGGGCCGTCTGGGGGGCGCTCTTGGGCCGCTCCGGGGCCGTCTTGGGAGCCTCGTGGGCCGTCTTGGAGCAGTCTTGAAGGCCTCTTGGGCCCTCTTGGAGCGTCCGGAAGCGAAAAGGCCAGAACGCAAAAAAACATAGAAAAAACAAATGAAAATCAACGATTTTGGCAACTTGGGGCCCTCTTCGGAGGCCTCTTGGAAGGCCCTTGGAGCGTCTTGGAGGCCTCTTGGGCTGTCTTGGGGCCATCTGAGGCGTCTTCGGGCGATCTTTGACCGTCTCGGGCCTCTCTTGGACCGTCTAGAAAGCTTCTCGGGGCCCTCTTGGACCGATCTGGAGCCCTCTTGGACTCCGAAACAGAACTCCGGCATCTCTGGCCCGACCTTGCCGGGACCTTGCCGGGGACTTGCCGGGACCTTGCCGGGGTATTTTTCGTCCGGGGACCCCCAGGGGCCGCCCCGCGCGTGCGAACTAGAAATACTGTTAACCAGGTACCGGAGATCTTAGCACGCCCTGGCCCGTTGGGCCGGCGAATTCAAGGTGGACTTGCAGGCGGAATGAAGGAGAGAATCAGAGAGAGAGAGAGCGTCAGATAAGAAGAACAGTAGAACTCAGTGTTGTTTTCGTCGTTGACGTTCTACTCGGGTGATATGTCCCAGGGCTTAACCTAAACGGTGTGTTTCGTTGTTGTGTTGTTTTCATTTTCCCTCGTTTTGTCTTCAATCCACCTCTACCGCAAAACGAAGTTGAAACGAATACGGCCCACAAAATCGCCAAAACACTGCTTAGGTCCAGCCCTGATATTTTCTCCTTCCCCCGTGGTTCCGAGGGCAGGAGAAAATAGCTGAACACATAGTCTGGGTGCGATGTTTCGACTATGTGTGACTCTGTTCGATTTTGACTATTTTTGTTTTCGTCCAAAATACGCATGCAGGAGGACATGCCCGACCTAAGGCGATCTGTCGATTTCACTGACAGTTTGTCGACCTGTCGATATGCCTTTGTACCGATGCCACACCAGTCGGCCTCGCTAAATATCTATCGATCTCATGTTCGGTCGATCGCACTGTTTGTTTATACATCGATCTCGCTATCTACCTGTCGACTTCACTGCCAATCCCCCGATTTCACAACCGATCAGTATCCTTATAAACCTCACCAGCGGTCTCTCCACCGATTTCGCGATTCAATCTGTCGAACTCACTAACTCGCTGTCAACCTGATTATCAATCAATCGGGACTACCATCGGGGAAATCGAAGCATGTTTTGTGAGTGGTTTGGCCAACGTCTTTTTTCACGCCGAATGCGTGCATGTTTGTTGTCGAAGCCCATTGTGACAGCCGTGGGGGCAATTGTCGGGACAGCCAACGGGGTAGCCATGGGGACAACCATCGGGGCCTCCAACGGGACGACCATCAGGACACACCTTGGCACAAGCATCGAGGCGACCTCAGGACAACAACGCTTGTGACACCTGCAGGATAACCGCGGGACATCCACGAGACCACGACGGGGCAACCGTGGGACAAGAGAGGCAGAGTCTTGTGCCCGACCTCGCCCTAGCAGCGGCAGGATTACTCCTATGGCCCGCGCACTAGCTTCGCCTCGCCCGCGCGCACGGCACGGCACGAATATGAAACCGAAGCCGCTGTCTTGGTAGGGGATCTCCGTGTCAGTTCGATCTCACCCCAGCTCCCAGTATATAGGTTTTTGTAGGAAACCTATATACATGTACAAACAGGTGCACATGCACACCTCCATTCACACGTACATTGATATACACATAGTTGCATGCATATCTATATATATATATAAATATATGTGTCCGTTCACATATAAGTGTATATGAAAGATGCACGGTGTAGTATTTATGGATGGATGTATTATAGAGAGAGAGGGTAGGGGGAGGGGGGGAAAAAAAAAACAAAAAAAAAAAAAAAAAAAAAAGAGAGAGAGGGTAATATAAACACAAACAAGAGAGAGAGAGAGAGACACAACCATACATAATACCAACAACAATTAAGAGAGAGAGAGAGAGAGAGCGCGAGAAAAGGGAGAGAGAGAGAGAGAGAGATAGACTGCAGAGCAGGAGCAGAGAGATAGACTGCAGAGCAGGAGCAGGGCAGGGCATTATCACTGGGCGGAGCGCAAAGAAGGCTTGGGGCGAGCCGTGGCCGCCACTGGAGCAGGCTCGCAGTAAGGCCTTTCAGCACGGTTTCCAGTGGCTCCTCGGTCCGCTCGCTGCTTCTCGCGAGGCCGACGCGCGCCATCTCTGGATCGGGCTCACTGCTCACATCACTCGGTGTTTTCCCCATCGTCTTGCGAAGCTTCCTTTCGCTTCACTCGCTCTCGCTCCTCTTGGCCCCCTGCCCGTGTCCTCTCTCGACAGTCTTTCGCCCGCCCTGCGTGCGCCCCTGTCGGCGGTAGCGTGCGGTGTCCATGCCAGGATCGGACACGCGCGCTTTCTCTCCCCCCTCCTCTCCTCTCCTCGTACACCTGTTCGTCTCGGCCTCGAGATCCGGAAGCACTTGGGAAATTCAGGCCTTCTCTCTCGAGAGGAGTTTTCCGCCGAGGGGGCGGCTTCAGGGCGTGCCTCTGGTGGTTTGATCGGCTCTGCCCGGTCGGGCGGATTAAAGGGGGTTCGTTAAGGCATTCCTCTCCTGCCCGTCCCCGTTTACCGTGCACCCAGTACAGTCGGGGCCCTGAAGAAGGAACCATTTTCGTTGAGGAGGGGCTCCGCGTTCCTTAAGTGTTTCACAGCTCGCCTCAGGTTTTCCTTATGCTTTCGATCGGAAATCGAAGTTTAACTTAAGGAAAAAAGGGGCCTCGTTCCTTATTTAGGGTTCCTTAGGTCAACGCCCCGACTGTACCGTTGCCAGGAGGACTTTCCGAGAGACCACCTGGCCGAGCTGCAGCTGGTGGCCGACGGCATCCGCGCGAGCATCAAGAAGGACGCCGCGCCGCTCTCATTCGCGGGGGGTGCTCTGATTTTGCCGCCCTGGCGCTCTCGACCAAGCAGTAGGTCGGGCATGTCCTCCTACAGGCGGATTTTGAACGAAAATTAAAGAATCGCCAAACAAAATTAGTCAAAACATCGTTCCCTGAATATTTTGAAGATGTCAAAATTAGTCAAACACAAAATTAGCCAACCACACATGTAGTCAAACACAAAATTAGTCGAGCAACTATTGTGTTACTACTTCGGAATACTCCTCCTGTGGAGGGACAGGCCCGACGTGAGCCACGCCGCGCGCGCCGGCGAGCCGAGGTGCGCGCTCGACCTCCGAGGCAGGCCGCGGCCGCACGGCCGAGGGCCCGGCTTCAGGTCGGGCCCGCCTTTGTTCCGGAGGGAAAGGAACACACAGACACAATTACCCATCGGTCGTTGAAAGTAGGTATTTTTGGGTTCCCAGATTCCAATCTACTTTCAGCGCCTTCCTACTTCAAGAGTCGAGTGGGTTTCCCTCTGCCCTCCTCTTCAGGAGGCGGGGCGGAAACCCAATCTATTTCCAACGCCTTCCTACTTCATGTTTCTACCTACTTCTTCCGACCGATGGGTAATCGGCGATCCCCCAGAAAATATAAGAAAATATGGGAAGTGGGGGGGAAGACAGAAACCCAGAAAATATGGGAAAATATGGGGAATCGGTTGATTTGTATGTGTTTATTGGTCTGTCCTGGGGCCCCTTCATGTGTTCGTCCGCGGCGCGGCGGCGAAGTTCGCTCCAGCGTGAAGCCAGACAGGGACACGAGCTAGCGAAGGGGCCGGCAGGCAGAGAGGGAGAGGGGGACGGCCGACGGGAAGGATTATGTCGGGCGTGTCCCCCTACAGGGGGATTTTCTTCAAAAAATAAAAAATAATACCCCAGAAAAGGCAACACAAATATTATCACATAGTCCCCAGCCTATGATGGGACTATTTTTTGAATTATTCATGGGGTAATTTTTAATTTTTCATCGAAAATCCCCATGCAGGGGGGGACGGTCGAGGGGAGGGAGGGACGCTCAGACGCCGAAGAGGTCGACGACGAGCAGCCGGGCGGGCAGCAGCAGCCGGGCGCGCAGGTCCAGAGCGCGGTGGGCGGCCGTGGCGAACCATGGTGGCAAGTCGGCCTACTGGAGGGTTTTACAACCATAGTACAACAATATTCTGGGGACGATGTTTTAGGTATTTTTGAAACTTGTTTGATGATTCGTTGAGTCTTCTCAATCTCTCGTCCAAAATCCGCCTGTAGGAAGACACGCCCGACCTGATCCCGGAGCGATCTGCCTGCACCCCCGAAAACCGTCGGAAGTGATTCCACAGTCGGTGTCGATTCGTGGATGTATTGGGCCGCGCAAGCCCCCCCCCGCACACACTTTAGGTGGGCGTCGCAACGCCATGCTATGTCATGCTACGCGTTGATATTCAACACCGTGGTGTGCCATGTGAGGCCATGCTATGCTGCAACATTCGACTGTGCGAGCAGAGAGGATATCTACGGCATGGCAAAGGCTGGGCGGGAGAGCGAGGGAGTAACACGCCGATGGGGCCCTGTGGGTCCTCACGGCGGCGTGGCACCGATACGCTTTCGCCCCCCCCCCCGATTTGCGAGCCCCCGCTCTCGGTCGACCCGACCATGGTCGTTGATCGTTTGCACGAGTGCCCATCGGTCGTTCAACGTATGTATGTGTCAGATTCCCAGTCTCCAAGGTATTTTGAGTTCCTTCTTACTTCAATGATCGAGTGGCATCACCTTTTTCCGTTCTTCTTAGGGGACGGAGGGAACCTGATCTGTGTTCCACGCCTTCCTACTTCATGTTTCCACCTACTTCTTCCGTCCCATGGCATCGGTCGTTGAAAGTATGTATTTTGTCGATGCCCTGATTTCCATCTACTTTAAGCGCCCTCCTTTTTCAAAGATCGAGTGGCTTCGCCTTTTCCGTCCTCCTGAGGAAGCGGACGGAAACCAATCTATGTTCAACGCCCTCCTGCTTCATGTCTTCGCCTGCCTTTTCCGACCGACGGGTACCTCCGAGGGCTGAGGGGTTTGCTTCCCCCGACGTCCCCATTCCCGCCATCCCCCGCCGCCCCCGTGCTGACCTCACGTCCGGCCCGATGACGTCCCTCGGCTTGGCATCGCTCGGACGTGTGCTCTTTGGTCCTCGGCGTGGACCCTCGAGGCGCGTTTCAGAGTAAACCACCCTGCGAGGGATGCACGCACGAAGCCGAAGCATGCACGGAGAACGGAGGAAGAGGAGGAGGAGGAGGAGGACGAGGAGGAGGAGGAGGAAAAGGAGGAGGAGGAGGAGGAAAAGGACGAGGCGGCGGAGGAGGAGGAGGAGGAACCCCGACCTCCCCTCCCCTGGAGGCTTGGAAGTGGGCACCCACCGAAACACCGTTGGCCCCTCGACCGCAGGAAGCTCTCGTGCTGATGGTCATATTCTGTTCACTTCGGAAGCCCATACAGCTAGAGGCTGTTCTTGTAGTGTCCGGCGATAACCGGGTTTATCGGGTTTGCCCCCCCCCCCCCCCCCCACACACACACCAGGAAAACCTAACCTTGCCGGTTGTGCAGGTCCAGGGTGGAGGAGTGGGCATATGCAAGACTGCCCGCAGCGCGAAGGTTGTGTTATCGGCCGGCCCCCTCCACCCTCCGGGATAACCCGGGTTATCACCGATTCAAAAGAAGCGGTCCCTGATTACGACCATCATCGAGATCGGGACCACTACCACCGTCATGATTTGTTCATATCGCCGACACCAAAAAGTCACGACCCTTTCCCCGTGACCGTTTTGTTTCATTCCGCGCTGGCTTTGGACGGCCCCCGGGCGGCGCCCAGCGGGGGCCCCCTCAAGGCCGAACATAGCGCAACACCCCCTGGTCGGCTTATGTGCATGACTCCAGGGGTTTCGGGTCATGGCGTTGGTGTCAGCCTCTAGGCCTCCGACTCCGGAGGAGGAGGGGGGAAGGAGGAGGAGGAGGAAGAGAAGGGGGAAAAGGAGGAGGAGGAGGAAAAGGAGGAGGAGGAGGAGGAGGAGGAGGAGGAGGAGGAGGAGGAGGAGTTGGAGGAGGAGGAGGAGGAGGAGGAGGAGGAGGAGGACGACGAAGAGCGAGATCGCCGACCACGCCCTGGCCTTCTACGGCTAAGTCGAGCAGGCTACAGCCACGGACGCAGACGGGGTAGCAGCCGACTACAAGAAGAGGACCCGCCACGAAGGGCCAGGACCTAAGATCCAGAACAGAATACCCAAGCACCAGCTGACCAGCCAGCTCATCGCCGCCAAGCTAGGCCGCCGAGGCGGCCCCGACCAGCTCACCGACGACATGTCCAGAGCCAGCCCTGAAGGGATGGCTCGTCTGCTCCACCCCGTCCTAGTCAAGACCCACTTCGAGAGCACCGAGCCGATCGCCGCCAAGGGCGGGTACTCCACGTACTCCCACAAGGGACAGGGGGCCATGGAGCTCCAGAAATCCTACCGCGGCATCCTGCTCAACAGCACCATCGGCAAGATGCACAGCAGTTTCCTCCGCTCCCGCGTGAAGGGCCTGCTACCCGAGCTCCTAGAAGCAACCCAGTGCGGCGCCCGACCCAAGATGGCCACGGATTTCATCACTCACACCAGCCTCGCCTTCATCAGCGACTGCCAAAGGAGACCAAGTTCATGCAGCATCACATTCCTGGACCTCAGGGAGGCCTTCCACTCCGTCACCAGGGAATTTTGCATGCAATTGCCGACCTCCGCCGACGAGCTTAACGCGCTCATCGAACGAATCGACACTCCCCACTTCATCAGACCAGCGCTAAAGGAACGACTTCAGCAGCCCGCCTACAACAACCAGCACATCGGCGACGAGCACCTCTGCCACATGATCGCAGATCACCACACCACCAACTGGATGACAGCCAAGAGCGCAAGGCACTACCAGCTGCGTCGGACCAGCACCAGACCTGGAGTGCCATACTCGGACGTAGCCTTCAACATACACTTCGCCATCATGCTGAGGGCAATCGACCAGGCAGCCCGAAAGGAAACGGCCCACGGCCAGCAGATAGGCGGACACGAGATAGAGGCCTGCAGCGAACGTCTCTTTTCACCGATCCCTCACGAAGGAAGCGTGCTCAGGAACATGTCCTTCGTCGACGACCTCGCAGACTACAACTCGACCGCAAACGCCAGCGAACTGATCAACACGACCACCCTGGCAGCTGCCAGGCTCTGCACAGCAGCGTTCCAGCATGGCCTGAAGCCACGCCCAGACAAGACCAAGGCCATCCTCATGCACTACGGCGCAGGGGCCAAATAGGAAAAAACAGCGGATCGCCAAGGAGGGCATCACATACCTCGAATTGGACGGACTTTCTATCAATGTGCAGCTAGTAATGCAACAAAAAGCCCTCGGTACCATCATCTCGGCGGGCAGGGTCATGGGGCCAGAAATCTGCCCAAGGGTCAACCGCGCGCTCGGCGCAGCCCGGCCTCTCGAGATGCAAATCCTCCGCCGCGAGAAGCTCTCGAAGAAAGCCAAGGTGAAGTACGTCCATTCGTTTTCACCTCCTCGCTGACTTACAACCACCATGTCTGGAGCGACCTGACTCTGAAAGACCTGAAGCATCTATTCGCCAAGTACGTGGGCCCATGCCGCGTTGCAGCCTCGCTGCCCAAGACCAACTCACCCGACCAGCACATCTCCGAAGCCGGGGCAATCGCCAAGACAGGAGTACCCGACTTCATCACCCACCAGTCGACAGCGCGACTAGGATACTTACCAAGACTCCTGAATCATGCTCCAGCAGTCCTACCCCAGCTCCTCGACGGCCAGCGCCAACGAAAGGGCGCCTGGAGCCTCCAGCTCAAGAAGGACTTCAACTTCCTACGAACGCACTTACCAAGAGAGAGGTGGCCCAGCCAAACCCAGCACGACCACGACATCATCAACTGGGCCCGACAGAAGCCGAAGCTATTCACCAACGCAGTCAAGGCAGCTTTGAAGGCCTACATTCTCCACGTTCGCGACCAAGCTCAGGGCGCCAAGCTCCAGGAGGACATCCAGATGATCACCGTAGCTCACCCAACTGAAGAGTTGGACCTCTGCGACGACACCAACAACCAGAAGTGCGCCTGCTACGCCTGCGGCCGAGTCGCCTCCAGGCAAGGCATGTCAATCCATATGGGCAGGGGTCGTCCAGACCACGAGGGCCCGCGCTTCTGGGCCACAGGCACCGCGTGCCGATGCTGCCAGACCGAGCACCACTCTCTTCCGAGGCCCATCAAGCACTTATCGGTGGATCACCGTTGCCGCAAATCCTGGCATGCCTGGCGCATCCAGACGATGGAGCATCTGACGGAGCAGCAAATCGCAGAGAACCTCACCGCCATCGCCGAGGCCACAAACGCCAACAAGAAGCAAGGACGACGCCCAACCTTCAGCGACAAGCCAGCCCACCCGTGCGACGTTGCGCCGCTGCCGCTCCTCGAGACGTCGCCCGTCGTACCTAAAGTATTCGTCAGACTTGAGTCATCGCCAAGCAGTCCACCCGCGAGCTCGCCTGCGGGGCCAGCCGAGCGCCATGAGGTCGTCTTCATCACCGACCGCCATCGACAGGCCGCCGACCTCCAGCATATCATGGCCAACGGCGGGATCACGAGCATCAGCGGCTTGGACTACATCCAGGTCGCAATCCACAGCGATGGCCAGACCTCAGAACTAATGCCGGAACTTCGGCGAGTACAACGCAGGACCCGGCATGGCGAGATAGCGGCCATCTACGTAGAGATCCCACGACGAAGCTGGTACCTACACGATGCAAGCGACGTTCTAGGCAGCAGCGCAAGCAAGCGGCGCACCCCCGAGGCACCTCGGGGAACGCCTGAAGTCTCCGAGACCATCGCCGACGAGATGTTCGCCGCCAACAACGTCACACGAGAGGTCTTGCGTATGCTCTTCACGGCGACCACAACCAACGCGTCGCAGCCATCTCGGCGGAGTCGATCTTCAGGCAGACTCCCGAATAGCAGTGCGTCGCCAACCTGATGACTGTCTACGAGACCCCGACAAATCACTACGACCTCGGCGCCACACAGATCCTCGACAACGGCGCCCGCGACGACCTCCGCAACATAATGACCGCGGCGAACGCAGAGGAGATCGACTTCGCCACCGCCGACCTGCTCGACGGCAACATAGTGGCTAGACGGGGCCTCAGAACCGCAGCCGTTGCGCCCGCCAGCCAGAACCTGAACACCAACGACGCGTACTACACCGAACGAGAAGACGAAGTGCCGCCTCGCGCCGAGGACGATCGCCACGATGGGTGTCATCGACGACAAGCTCAAAGGCGCCAGGACGCAAGTCCTGAGGAAGCCCCGAGTGCGTGGGAACACCTCCGGCAGCGTCGCCAAGTTTTGCATGCGGCGTTAGAACGCAAGTCCTCGGGGAGCCCCGAATGCGTGGGAACACCCCAGGCACAAGTCGCCACGTTTTGCAATATTAACGAAGGCAGCGGCCGCACGAGCACGAGTTCAGCGGCTACCTGTAAGCCGCATTACACACGCCTCCACTCTTGCCAAACACCACCGACCAACTACCACCCACGACCCAAAGGACGGCATGCCACACCACCCCACAAGCCAACGCTGCCCTGGCGAGGCAAGGATCAAACTTCGAGACGGGCTCGAAGGGTGGGGGGGCAGGACGAGTACTGCCCGCGCCTACCAGGGGGGATTGTGAGGGGCAGGGGGGGGGGGGGGGTAGGACGGCCACTACCCGCGCCCCCGCGGTCCGCCCTAGCTCGCCACCCCAGCCGTCCCCACGGCGAAGGTGGTGCTTACCCGATCGCCCAAGGGGCGAAGCTGAGGGCAGCCGAGACATTCCTCACCGACAACAGCAGCAAGCACCAGGCCTGGGGTTCGCCCCCACCGAGGGAACCGTGACCCCTAGCCATAGCGGGACGAGGTGGGGCCGCCACGAACCCTACTTGAAGTCGGTGCATGGAGGCCTCTCAAGTGCGCCCATAACCCATGCCATAACCCCAGCAACAACCCGACATCCCCACGATCTACCCAGAGACATTCAAGACGACCATGCACAACGTTTGGGACTCACCACCGACCGACCGCCCACCCCGCAACCATCACCCAGCCAACAACTACCACCACCTCGACACAACCTGCCCGCTGAAAGGAGGACAGGAGAAGGGTCCTCAGCAGCGTGGCGCGACGCAACCAAGACGGAGCCTGCTGAAAGGAGGACAGCAGCAGGGTCCTCAACAGCGAGGCTCGACGAGCATGCCTGGGAGACGTCGAAAAGGAGGACAGGAGCAGGGTCCTCAGAACCGACCTCTTGCAGGAACGCCCGCAGAAAGGAGGACAGGAGCAGGGTCCTCAGCTGCGTGGCAGAACAGAGACAAGCAACCCTAGCACCTCTACCCCACCAACTACGACCATCACCTCGCGGCGAGAGAAGGTCGGGCGCCCCTCAGCTCGCGAGCAAAGGAGGGGCGCCCGTCGCAAAGAAGGTCGGAAAGGACGAGTCCGGGGCCCACCTGAGGCCGTCGGACTGACGAGCTACGCCGCGCCGCCCGTCGGCTCGGCACAGAGCCCTCACTGAAAGGGTTCGCTGAAAGGAGGAGGAGGAGGATGAGGATGAGGAGGAGGATGAGGAGGAGGAGGAGGAGGAGGAGGAGGAGGAGGAGGGAGAGGGGAGGGGGAGGAGGGGGATGGGGGAGGGAGGAGGGGGAGGGGGAGGGGGGAGGGGAGGGAGGAGGGGGAAGGAGGAGGAGGAGGAGAGGAGGAGGAGGAGGAGGAGGAGGAGGAGCTGGGAGAGGAGGAGCAGGAGGAGGAGGAGGAGGAGGAGCAGCAGCATCAGAAGGAGGAGGAGGAGGAGCAGCAGAAGGAGGAGGAGGAGGAGGAGGCCTCCCCCACCGGTCGCCTCCTGTGGCCCCCCACGTGCCTGGCGCCTCGCGCAGGAGCTCTCGCACATGGCCATGTCCGGCGCCCGCCGCGCCCGCCGCTCGTGCTGGGGGCGGAGCGTGCGAGCCACGGGGTCGCCTTCGCTCGCGGCACGGTGCACTCGAATAACAAAATAGGGGAACGAAAAGGGACATAAACATAAAAACTCGGAGGTCCGCGCGGATTTCTCGGATCGGCGTTGGGGCCCCCCGGCGGCGCCTCCGGCGCCGCCCCAGCGCCGATCCGAGAAATCCGCGCAGACCTCCGAGTTTACAGGTTTATGACAATCTTTGTTCCCTTACAAGCGGCAGAACTCGGCGGCGAAGGTGAGGCCTTTCTTGGAGCGCGCCATCGCAGTGGCACACGTCGCCAGGGGTTTTTGGCCTATCCTTGAGGGCGTTCCCTCTTACGGAGCTTCGACTCGCGTGGGCTGCGAGAGGCCCGCACTTGGCGCGCGGGAGGAGCTGCACGGCAGCAAGCCTCAAAATCCGCAATCATGCCGGAATCGGCGGCGCGCCCGGGGGTGAGGTCAGAAGGGGCGGGCCTCCTCAGAAGGCTCGGGCGCCCCTCGGCCTTCTGAGCAGTTTTTGTTACTTGGCACCGTTCGGACGTGTGCATTTTTCCTTCGGCGAGGACCATCGAGGAGCATCGTTGATCATTTGGCGAAAAAAACCACGCACGAAACCTAAAAAACACAGGGATGGACGTCCGAGCGATGGCCAGGTTTGGTTTCCCCCGAAGTCACAGAACAGGTCTCAGAGAGCATCGCCCCCGGCGCCCTCTGAAAAGGGTTTCCCCTCCTCATTTCCCCCCCTCGCTCGCCGCCGACTCAGGGAAGTTCCCCGGGTTCCGCGCGGATTCCTAGGAGCGGCGCTGCGGCGCCCGTGGCGGCGCCTCAGCGCCGCCCCATGGCGCGTTCCGCGCGCCAGGGAGGGGCGTCCAACGCCAATCCAGGAAATCCGCACGGACATCCGAGAAATGTTGTTTTGTGTTGTTTTTTGTTCCCCTTCGCCTGAGGCAGTTTTTTACATTTCCTTGGCGATACTGGGCGCGACCCAGGCAGGAGTGTCGGACGGGTGGTAACGGGGTGTGACCAACATGAGGGGTCAAGAAAAGGGCCCTAGAAGGGCCCTCAATAGGGCCCCTTTTGGGTACCAGCAGGCCCCACAAGGGGCCCCAAAGGGCTCCTTCAGGGCCCTTCCTTTCACCCCCCATCTGGGTCACCCCCCATTGCGGCGGCGGCATTGGATCAGGAACGTCTGCATTGGACGAAAAAGTGAATATGTTTTGCAATTTCTCTGTATTGTTTGACAATTTTTCACTTGCCACCCACAATAAGCCTGTAGGGGGACATGCCCGACCTAGAATAATGGGTACTTTTCCCAGGCGGTGTGCCAGCGCGAGTCGTGACGTGGTCGTGGGCGGGAGGGAGGGGGGCCGGCGGG